>CM070026.1:34758499-34953499 GCA_036247105.1 Cirrhinus mrigala | reverse complement strand
TAAATAAATAAATAAATAAATAAATAAATAAATAAATTAATTAATTAATTAATTAGTTATTTAAAAAAACTCTACTAAATTCTACTATACATTCTATTGTATTTATATACAACTTTGTTTGTTTGTTTAATTATTTTGTTTTATTTTATTTATTAATTTATATTTATTTGTGCATTATAGTAATTAGAATAGTGGGAATCTGGAGAGAAAATGTTTAATTGCCATAAAAAAATAAATTTAAAAAAACTATGAAAAAATAAATAAATAAAAGACTGTATTGTCCTAAAAATGGGCTTAATTTTCCTGGAACAAAATATAATTGCTTTTTTTTTCCATTATCAATTTGGGGTTTAATACAGCCAGAGAATGTCTTTAGGCCATATTTCACGAGATTCACCCAAATGACTTCATTGTAATGGTGCCTAATAATCATTTTGGATGTAATGTGCCAAAAGGCAAAGGCAGGAAATTTACGCATTTTATTTTATTTTATTTTTTTGTTTTATTTTTTTCTCGTGATTTTTGAGGTGAAATAAGGCTTGTCCAGTGAGTTTCTGAGATTCCCCCAAATGACTGGCCTGTAATGTGCCTGTAATAATGATGGGGCTGTAATTTGCCAAAGGTGCTCGTAGATGAATCTGATCCACATTCACATGCTAACAGATGGAAAGAGCCGTCAGGAACATCATCAGCTGCACAATTCAGAGCAAAGAGCCATTCAATGTCACTGCTGAACACCAGACACACAGACACACGACTGAACACAGCAAATACAGCAGATTTCATCTGCTACTATTCAAAAATCATAGTAATCAATGTGTTTATTTGTTCGTTTGAATGATTCATTGCTACAAACTAAGAAAATATTTCCCAAATGACTCATTAAGAATGATTTGTTAAGTGGTTTGAATGTTCCAATAACACAAAATGATGTGAATGAACCGATCAGAATGATTTGTGAAGTGATCTGAATGATTCATAACTACAAACTGACTCAATAGAATGATTCTGAAATGAATCATTCGGAATGATTTGTGAAATAATTCGAACGATTCATAGCTACAAACTGATTCAATAAAACGATTCCGGAAATGAAACATTCTGAATGAATTGTGAAGTGGTTTGAATGTTTCAATAACACAAAATGATGTGAATGAACTGTTCGGAATGATTTGTTAAGTGATTCAAATGAGTCATAACTACAAACTGACTCAATAGAATGACTCTCAAATGAATCATTCAGAATGATTTGTGAAGTGATTCGAACGATTCATAGCTACAAACTGACTCAATAAAATGATTCTCAAAATGAATCATTCTGAATGATTTGTGAAGTGATTCGAATGATTCAAAGATACAAACTGACTCAATAAAATGATTCCCGAAATGAATCATTCTGAATGAATTGTGAAGTGATTTGAACGATTCATAGCAATAAACTGACTTAACAATGTTTCTCAAAGGAATCATTCAAAATGGTTTGTGAAGTGATTCAAACGATTGATAACTGCATTGATAACTACTGATGACTCAATAAAATGATTCTCAAATGAATCATTCTGAATGATTTGCAAAGTGGTTTGAATGTTTCAATAACATAAAATTATGTGAATGAACTGTTCGGAATGATTTATGAAGTGATTCAAATGAGTCATAACTACAAACTGACTCAATAGAATGACTCTCAAATGAATCATTCAGAATGATTTGTGAAGTGATTCGAACGATTCATAGCTACAGCTTGACTTAATAAAATGATTCTCAAAATGAATCATTCTGAATGATTTGTGAAGTGATTTGAATGATTCAAAGATACAAACTGACTCAATAAAATGATTCCCAAAATGAATCATTCTGAATGATTTGTGAAGTGATTCGAATGATTCAAAGATACAAACTGACTCAATAAAATGATTCCCGAAATGAATCATTCTGAATGATTTGTGAAGTGGTTTGAATGTTTCAATAGCAGAAAATTATGTGAATGAACTGATCAGAATGATCTGTGAAGTGATTCAAACGAGTCATAACTACAAACTGACTCAGTAGAATGACTCTCAGATGAATCGTTCAGAATGATTTGTGAAGTGATTCATTGACACAATCTGGCTAAAGAACAATTCACAAAGGAATCATAAGAGGTTTGAACGATTCATTGACACAAATGAACTGAAGCCTGATGGTCAGATGGCGTGTAGCGGTGACGCTGACCTCGTACGACGATGGTGGTGGATTTTTTGGCCGGGTTTCCCACGTTGTTGCTGGCGACGCAGCTGTAGACGCCGGCGTCGTCTGACGCGATGGCGGGGAGCGTGAGAACCCCGTCCTTCAGCAGACTCTTCTCCGGCAGAGATCCGGAGCTGCTGGTCCACGTCAGAGTCGGAGTCGGTTCTCCTCCGGTGGTGATGCAGACCAGAGAAACCGTCTGACCCGGATTCACCACGATCGGATCCTCAACCAGCAGCTTTATGGACGCGGGAGCTGGAAAACACACCAAATGATGACATTCGTGACTTTTATTTTATCTTTATCTTCAGCTACAACTACAATTAAAAAAATAACAACTAACTAACTAACTAAATAAATAAATGTTAATTAAATTAAATGAATACTAGAATAAATTTAGAATTAAATATAATACTAGAAAAAATCTAAAGCTAAAACTAATAAAAAAATGAATAAAAAACTATATATATATATATATATATATATATATATATATATATATATATATATATATATATATATATATATATACACATTAAAAATAATAATAAAAATGACAAAAACACCCAATGATCGATCCTCAACCAGTAGTTTCATTTTGAAAGTGCACATCTTCAAGAGGCTTATTATCCTCAACTAAAACCACAATAAAAAATAAAAAAATAAAATGAAATAAAAAAATAAAAATAAATAAATAAATGTGTTAATTAAAATTAAATGAATACTAGAATAATTCTAGAATTAAATCTAATACTAGAGTAATTTTAAAGCTAAAACTAATGAAAAAATGAATAAAAATTGTATACATACTATAAATAACAATAAAAATGACAAAAACACCCAACAAAATTACAAACTTTTAGAAAATAGAAAATATACAAATAAAATCTAATTTAGAAATATTAACAGAAATAATAATATGGCCATTTGTTCATTTGTTCATGTGGATATAAAATAAAATAAAATAAAATAAAATAAAATAAAATAAAATAAAATAAAATAAAATAAAATAAAATAAAATAAAATAATAAATAAAAATTATACAGACAAAAAAACTAATAAAAATGACAAAACTTACTAAAACTTTAACTAAAATGAAAGTGAAAAATATTTTATAAAAATATAATAAATTAAAAATAAATGACCAAAAGATATATTATATTATAAAATATGATAATATATTATTAGTCACTAACTTTTATTTGCTGCTGTTTGCTACTTATTAAAATTATTTTCTTTAAATACAATAAAGTGGAAATAAAATAAAATATACACTACCGTTCAAAAGTTTGGGGTCAGTAAGACTTGTAATAGTCTTTAAAGTAGTCTCTTCTGCTCATCAAGGCTGCATTTATTTGATTAAAAATATAGAAAAAAAAGCAGTAATATTGCAAAATGTTTTTACAATATAAAATAATGTTTTTTATTTTAACATACTTTAAAATAGAATTTATTCCTGTGATGAAAAGCTGAATTTTTATCAGCTGTTACTCCAGTCTTAAGTGTCACATGATCCTTCAGAAATCATTCTAATATGCTGATTTATTATTAGAATGATCAATGTTGGATAATATCAACAGTTGTGCTGCCAAATGTTTTTTGGAACCTGTCATTTTTTTTTTTCAGGATTCTTTCATGAATAACAAGTTTAAAAAGTACCGTGTTTATTCAAAATATAAATATTTTATAACAATGTAAATTATTTATTATTAACTTTTAATAAACTTTTAATTATTAACTTAATACATCCTTGGTGAATAAAAGTATTAATTTCTTAAAAAAAAAAAAAAGAAACAATAAAAATGTACTGACCCCAAACTTTTGAACGGTAGTGTATATTTTTAGGTAAAATATTTAAACTTAAAAAAAAAGTTGAAGATGAAATTTTAAAGGTACAGACACTGAAATAAAAAATAAAGCCAAGTAAAAATGTTTTAAAAAAATATATATTTCTACACTGTTGTCACATGACTGCATTATTTTTGTCACATGGTCTTATATTTATTTCTAGTCTGGTGTCCAGCTGTCATCTCAGAAATAATAATCATCTCTGCTATTTTGCATTTTAAATCCAATAAAAATGTTACATCTTTTGATGAAATAAACAGTCAAGATCTCACTGCGACTGGAAGGAATTGTGGATTCAATATTTAAAATCTATTAAAAATTCTTCTGTGAACTGCAATTAAGTTAAAATAAAATATAAATTTACGTAAACAAATATGTTTCTAAAAAAATGTAAATGTTGCCTTGGAAATAAAATAAGAAATAGAAAAAAAAAAAATACTGAAATATAAATGAAAGAGATCATGTGAGGGAAAACAGATCAATAAAACTTGAACAAGTTGAATTTATATGAAGTTGGTTTATTCTATAAGTGTGTTTGTTTACCGTCGCTTTAAGAGTCTCACCTGTTTTATTGGTGAGTCTGAAGACGACTTTGCGGTCGGCGATGCCGCAGACGTTCCTGACGGAGGCGATGCAGCTGTAGTTGGCGTAGTCCTTGGGTCTCAGGTTCTTCAGCTTCAAGATCTTGGTTTCCCCCTGGAGCTCAGAGCGACAGACAGAAAGACGTGTGCAAATGTGTGCTCCACAACACATACAGTACATGACAGCATTAGGAAAGAGAACCCACACATTAAACACACGCACCTCCTGTCCAACATGACCATACGTTGAACTAAATGTGCCATCAACAATATCTGATGCAAAGTTACAAAAAAAAAAAAAAAAAAGAATTAATGAAAATAAATTCTCATTTTTGTACTTTTACTGTTCCTTTTTTTTTTTTTTTTTTTGTTACGTTCCTTTTTTTATTTCCTTAAATCCATTTACATGGATTAAAATTAAAATGTAAATTACAATTATTAATTATTTATTTATTTAATATTTTATATTATATATTTTATATATTTAGTATAATATATATTTTATACATAATATTTTTATAGTACATATTATTACTGTTAATTCAATTATTATATTTTTATATTATATATTCCATAATTTATTTATATAATATTTTAAATATTTATTATAATATATATTTTATGCATAATATTCATTAGTACATAGTGTTACTATTAATTCAATTTATTAATATATTTTTAAATTATATATTTTAATGCTGATAATGCTAATAGTATTAATAATTGAATTATTTATATTACATTTTATATTACATATTTTTAACAGTTTAATTATTTACAATATTTTTATTTTTTAGATATTTAACAGATAATATTTTTATATTGAATATTATTAACAATAATTTAATTATTTATTATATTTTACTATATAGTTCATAGATAATATTTCCAATATTTTATTATTAATTTAATTGTTTATTATATTTTATATGATATATTTTACATATTATATTTTATATTACATGTTAACAATTTCATTATTTAAAATATTTTTAATTTATATATTTACCAGATCATATTTTTAGATTGCATGTTATTAATAATAATTTTTTACTATATAGTTCATAGATAATATTTCAAATATATTATTATTTATTATATTATATTTGTATATAATATATCTTTATTTATCTATATTTTGCATATTCTGTTTTATATTACATATTTGTAATAATTTAATTATTTATAATATTTTTAATTTATATATTTAACAGATTATGTTTTCATACTACATATTATTAATAATAACTGAATTATTTATTAGTTCATAGATAATATTTCAAATATATTATTATTAATAATGTAATTGTTTATATTATATTTTCGTATTATATATTTTACATTTTACATATTTATATCACATATTTTAACAATTTAATTATTTATATTTTTAATTTATATATTTAACCGATTATGTTTTTATATTGCATATTGTTAATAATAATTTAATTATTTATTATATTTTATTTTATATATTTAACAGATTATATTTTTACATAGCATTAATAACAATTTACTTATGTATTATATTTATACTATTTAGTTCATAGATAATATTTCAAATATATTCTTATTAATAATTTAATTGTTTATGTTATATTTTTATATGATGTATTTTACAAAGTGAAAATGTAATTATTTTTCTTTAATAATATGAAATAAAATGACCATTACAACTCGATGCAAACCAAAATCAAATTGTTGAAGATATGGTTACAGGCTTGAGTTTATTTTGCTGATGTATGTTCAATGTTGATTTTGCCTGCAGGAGAATGATTTAGAGTAACCCAGTTTCTCATGAGGAAACGACAGTATCATCACCTCAATAATCAGGCATCATTTGCACCGGCCGGGTTTTTACAGCGGCATCGTGCTGTAGTTTGATCTCACGACCCAGTTTCCCCATCCGAGCCGAGCTCGAGGAGAGATAACGCTGATGAGAGCTGTTAACATGAGCCGCATCTCTGAGAAATCATTTCCACAGGGTCACACGTGTGTGATAGTGACCCAGAACTACACGCCAGCCGCTTTAACACACGCATTAACACACGCCGCACATGTTTACTCCAGACACACATATCGCCAGGAGCAGCCATGCATTTCTCCAAAAACCAGCGAACCAATTCATCCCCACGGCGCGGCTGTAAATAATCACTCATTTCCAATCTTTACTGTAAACGCTCCCAGCATCTCAAGATGAAACTCTCAAACTTGAAGGAAGCACTGAATTAGTTCTCATTTCTTTCAATAATTGAGCCTGGTGGTCAAATATCTGGAGAGGGTTTAGGTTGCATCTTCAGTGGTTTCACAACAAACAGCTTTACATGTTTATCGTTGCCAAATACAACTTCATATATTTATGAATATATTGCTTGTCCCACAGCTAGTTTTATTTTAAACATGTTGATAGTTTTTAACTGAATAAATGTAACTCTTTTCACAATGAACAGATCATTGATGATTTTAAGCAATATGAATAAATGCGTGATTACAGGATTATTTTTTTTAAATAAAAATCAAATAGATGCAAATAGATAATAATAAAGCATGCTATGATTTTTTGAGCGCATTTTCCGCTGATTATAATAAGCAACATTTTTATTTTTAAAAATTTTAAATTATTTTTGTTCAATAAATACACTGTCATTAAAATGTTTATTTTAAAAATACAGAAACAAATAAAAAAACAAATACACTGCTTGAAAGAGATCTGTGGATTATATTTTCTTACGATATGGTTAATATTATATTTCTTAATATGATAAAAACTTTAAATATGATCGCTTCATTATAAATATGGTGCTTGTCTCACAATTGGACCAGGGTTGTTACAGTTAACTAAAACTAAAAATAAAATTATAATTAAAATAACTGAAAAAAAAAAAAAAAAAAAAAAAACGCTTCCATTGCGTTAAAACAAAAATTAATAGGATAAAGACACACACACACAAATATATAAACTAAAAAATAAGCTAGTTGCCAATTCAACATTTATCATTTTCATTTACTACTTGATGTACTTATAAATAATAAATAAATAAATAAATAAATACATACATACATACATAAATAAACTAAAAATATAAACTAAACAATTAGTACTAGTTCATTTAATACTTGATGTACTTAAAAAGAAAGACATAAAGAAAGAAAGAAAAACTATAAATAAATTTATAAATTTATAAATAAATAAATGAATGAATGAATGAATGAATGAATGAATGAATTAACTAAAAATAGAAACTAAAAAATTTGCTAGTTGCCAAGACAACATTTACCATTTTTATTTAGTTCTTGATGTACTAAAAAAAATAAATAAAAATAAATAAATAAACAAAAATAAATAATAAACAAACCTAATAAAATGTCTAAAAAGCTATATAAATGAATAAATAAATAAATGAATGAATGAATAAATAAATAAATAAATAAATAAATAAATAAATAATAAATAAACAAACCTAATAAAATGTCTAAAAAACTATATAAATGAATGAATGAATGAATGAATGAATGAATGAATGAATAAATAAATAAATAAATAAATAAATAAACAAACCTAATAAAATGTCTAAAAAACTATATAAATGAATGAATGAATGAATGAATGAATGAATGAATGAATAAATAAATAAATAAATAAATAAATAAATAAATAAATAAAAGCTAAGACAACATTTATCATTTTCATTTAGTACTTGATGTATTTAAAACTAACTAACTAAAATTAATAAAACTGTCTAAAAACAAACTAATGAACTAACTAACTAATGTCTAATAACTATAAGATAAACAAATAAATATGCATCACCTTACATTTATTAGTTTGTTGGTCAAAACTATGCAATTCAAACACATAAATCATAAAAATGTAACCTAAACATTTTCTGAGTTTAATTAAAATTTTAATTACAAATAAAAAAGCCATCTTACCAGTGTTACTTTAATATCAATGAGATACTATTGTAGTTTTATCAACAGTTTGAATTTCTTTTTATTTTTCATATCTTCTGTTTTCATTTAAATTTTGTTAAGTTTTAGTATTTCAATGTCTTGCCATTTTTATTATAATTATTTTAAATATGTGTATATTTTTTTTTACTTATTTATTTTTAATATATTATTATTATTATTATTATAGTAAAATAAAATGAGAAATGTTTCCTTTATAATAGTTAATAATGATATATTATTTATAATAATAGCAATAATAATAATAATAATAATAATAATAATAATAATAATTTCTTTATGCCAAAAATCATTAAGATGTTAAATAAAGATCATGTCCCATGAAGACATTTTGTAAGTTTCCTACCATAAATATATCAAAACTTAATTTTTGATTAGTAATAGGGCTAAGAACTTTATAAGGACAACTTTAAAGGTGATTTTCTCAATATTTTGATTTTTTTTGCACCCTCAGATTCCAGATTTTCAAATGTATCTCGGTCAAATATTGTCCTAACAAACCATACATCAATGGAAAGTGCATTTATTCAGTATACAGTATCATTTGTTTAATTTTATTTCAGTTAACATGTATTTTATTTGAAGTAACAAAATGAGTCGCTGTGGGATTCTGGGTCCATTGCACAGAATTTGCTATGTGGCCCCCTCAAAATCACATCCCCCCTCAGTGGGGCCCCTCTCAGTCTCTGGGCCCTGTGCTCTGTCCCCTTTTCCCCCCCAGCTGCTACACCCCTGTTTATGGTGTTGGTTTTAGTTCACTATAATAATCTGAGAGATCAACAGGCGTTAAGGCCTGATATATGAAGGCAATAACCGCACATGAAGAACGTCCACTCATCACTGCAGTCACATTACATGATGAACGTCTCATAAAGTGTGAGAAACGCAGGCGTCGCCGACAGCTTTCATCGTTAATCTGGATCTCATTACGCTTCCGCTGCAAATCCATTCAGACGCTCCTCATTTCAAAGCCAACCTTTGGAGTTTTAATTTGCGGAAACGATATCGGCGACGGGGTCTTATCGTGTTCCTCCGGCGCGTCACGGCGCGCAGACGCAGGGGGTCTTTAGGCCGGATCTTCAGACGGTTAGCGGACGCTTTGATGTCCCGCTCATCGCGGCCGATTACAATATCACACGCATCCAGCGCTCACCGCGCTTTCATATTCCAGCCGCCGCTCACCGACATCATTTCATTAGACGGACGACGCCTCCTCATCTGCGTCTGCCTGATATCAGAAACCATCGCAATAACAATACACAGACCAGATCACAGACAAAGACTGACAGAGAGAAATGTGTGTGTTTGTGTGTGTGTTATTGGATGATGTTGGTAAGATCATTAAACATTTTTACAGTTATTATGCAGGAAATGCAGCTCCATGTGAAGTCTTTGAGTTTGAGTCACTTATAACGTGTATTTGAAAACACAACACGCGCCAAACATTTCTGTTAGTTTGTAACGAGAAATTTGTGTCAACAAAAGAGAAATACTTAAAAAGTTTCGCTGCAGTTTTCCACCAACATAAAAGATCTATGGTTAAACATTTGAAAGGAAATAAAAAAAAAAAATGTAGTATTGTAATTTTATTATAACTGTTGTTATTTAATAATAATAATAATAATAATAATAATAATAAGAAGAAGAAGAAGAAGAAGAAGAAGAAGGAGAAGAAGAAGAAGAAAAAGAAAAAGAATTATTATTATTATTATTATTATTATCATCACTGTTTATTTATACATTTAACAATTTATAATGAAATAATAATAATAATATTTTTTGTTAATTTGTATAATTCATAATTTAAATTTATACTACTACTACTACTAATTATTATTATTATTATTATTATTATTATTATTATACTTAATTATATAAATAAATTAAAATAATTAATAAAAAAATTGTCTTTATTTTTTATAATTTGATTAAATAATAATAATAATAATAATAATAATAATAATAATAATAATGATAATAATAATAATAATAATAATAATAATAATAATAATAATAATAATAACAACAACGAAGATGGTTATTATTATTATTATCATCATTATTATCTTTGTTGCTGCTTTATACATTTAAAAACTATATCTGCAGTTTAGTTAATTATTAAAATGTAATTATTATTATTATTATTATTATTATTATTATTATTATTATTATTATATGATTATTATATTTATAAAATAATAATAATAGTTTTTGTTAATTTGTATATTTCATAATAATTTTAATTTTTACTACTACTACTACTACTACTAATAATAATAATAATAATAATTAATATTATTATTATCATTATTGTTATTAATAAATAATTCATAGTTATATAAATAAATTTTTTACTCTTTTTTATTTTTTATCATTTGATTAAATAACAACAATAATGCTTATATTATTATTATTATTGCCATTGTTGATTTATACATTTAATAACTAACATTTATACATTTAATAACTAACTGCAATTTATAACAAAAATAATAACAATAATTTGTCAATTTGTATTTCACAATCATTTTAATTCATACTAATACTACTACTACTCATAGTTATATAGATTAATTAAAATAATTAATAATTTTTGTATTCTTTAATTTTTATCATTTGATTAAATACTACTACTACTAATAATAATTTAAATATTTAATAATAATAAATACTGCAATTTACAATATAATAATAATAATATTAATAATAATAATAGTTTTTTGCATATTTTATTATAATTTTAATTTATATTACTACTACTACTTCTACTACTAATTATTATTACTATTATTATTATTATTATTATTATTATTATTATTATTATATTAAATAATTCATAGTTATGTTAATTTTTTACTCTAATTTTTATCATTTGATTAAACAACAACAACAACAACAACAATAATAATAATAATAAATAATAATAATAATAACAATATTTATTATTATTATTATTATTATTATTATTATTGTTGCAATTACATGTGTTTCCCCAATGTGATGTGTTTTCTGCCTGTTTTTTTTTTTTTTTTTTTTTTTTTAATTAAATAATCTATATACAGTTTTATGGCTGGAACAAGAAAATATTTATAAATGTTTCTTCAGACATATATAATTTTGTGATATTTCTCATATTCTGAAATAAAAAAATAAATAAATAAAAAAAATCAACTAATCACCATCCCCACATTTTTGTTTAAAGGACTAAAATAACTAAAATGAAGTAAACTAAAACTTAATAAAATTATAGACAGTTAAAAAAAAAAGTTAAAACTTTTCAAAAAATTAAAATGGAAAAAAAAAGAAGAAAGAAAATCTAAAAAATGAAACCTAATTCAAAATATTAACAAACACTAACTAAAATAGTCCTGTCGTGTAGCGGCAAACTGTCCGTCTGTAACAAAAGACAAATTCCCAAATTCACTCAGAACATCTTAGCAGCCACAGCGTGACGCTCCGGTGAGATCTGCACAGGTAAACATCACAGAAACACCTCGCTTCTGCTCGGTGTGCTGTTTTATTAAGAGCTGTGCGGCGGCACTGGGTTTTCAGTGACAAACGCACGATAAAGAGAAACAGACAGGCGGGACGCGGCTGGAGCTGCTCTCGAGACAACTACAGCGAAAGCAACACGCGCTCCTGACGGCTTCCGCTGACACACGCTGCCGCCGCGCGTCTCCCTCCTCTCCGGCCTGACGCGCGTGTGAAACTGACGGTGAGCTGACGGTTAGCGACTAACCGAACGCGAAACGGCTTGAGACGCGGCGATATGAGGCGCTCGGCGGGGACGTGTTGAGGCAGGAGAGCAGACGGCTGGATGCTACGACGTGCTAATTACTAGCATCACCTCGTGCTGAGTCTAAAATAACGGCAAAAACAGTCAAACCGGCCGGTTATATGTCGACATGTACAGTCCTGAACGAGCTCTTCACGCTGCTACAGCTAATTAAACTGATTCTAGTCCAGCAAGACTCAAATATTCCAGAAAGAACTAGAAAGTACTACAGTATTACCATGTCTCTACTGCTCACTGAGGCTGCATTTATTTGATCAAAAACACAGTAAACAGTGGAACATTATTACAATTTAAAATACCTGATTTCTATGAAAAAAACAAAATAAAGGGTAATTGCAATGAATTGCAGTTTAAATCTCAATTTTTTTTTTTCTCAGAATTGCAGGTTTTAAACTCAGAATTGAGCAAAATTAACTGGCAATTTTAAGAAAAATATTAGAACTGTGAGATTTTAACTGCAAGAAATGCAATTTTAATTCTAAGAAAAAGAACTCATAATTGCAAGAAACAATTCCAATTGCATTTGGAAGAAAAAAAGTCAGAATTGTGAGAAATTTAAGTCAGAATTACATTATTTTAACCCGTAATTACAAAAAATTAACTTGTAATTCTGAGAAAAAAAGTCTGAATGGTAAGAAATAAAATTAAAAAATAAAATTGCAATTCTAAGGAAAGTGTCAGAATTGTGAGAAATAAACTTGCAGTTCTAAGAAAAAAAAGGCAGAACTGTAAGTAAGAAATAAAATAAAATTGCAATTCTAAAAAAAAAAATTCAGAATTGCATGAAAATAAACGTAAAATTAAAAAAAAAAAAAGTCAGAATAGCGAGAAATAAAATTGCACTTCTAAGAAAAATGCTACAATTGCACAAAATAAACTTGCAGTTCTTAGAAAAATGCCAGAATTGTGAGAAAAAATAGCAATTCTAAGAAAAATGTCAGAATTGTAAGAAAGAAAATAAAAATAAACTTGCAATTCTAAGAAAAATGTCAGAATTGTAAGAATTAAAATAAAAATAAAATTGCAATTTTAAAAAATATCAGAATTGCATGAAAAGAAACTTGCAATTCTAAGAAAAATGTTAAAATTGCACAAAATAAACTTGCAATTCTAAGAAAAATGTCAGAATTGCATGAAATAAAATAAAAATAAAATTGCAACTCAAAAAAAATATTAGAATTGCAATAAATAAACTTGAAATTTTTCAGAAAAATGTCAGAATGGTGAGAAATAAAATTGCCGTTCTAAGAAAAATGTTACAATTGCACAAAATAAACCTGCAATTCTTAGAATAAAGCCAGAATTGCGCAAATATAAACTTGCAATTTTAAGAAAAATGTTGTAATTATGAGATTAAAATTTAGAATTACAAAAAAATAAATTGCACTTCTAAGAAAAAAAGTCAGAGTTGTAAAATTTAAAGTGACTTTTTTCAAAGCATCCTAGCTGAATAGAAGTGTTTGTTTAGTATAGAAGTGTGTCCTAATTAGCATACTTGACTTCTATAAACTTAGCAGACATACTACCCAGAAACACAGTATTACAGCAGTATTTAGATCAAGGGTTACATTCTTACCTGGGTAAAGAAGGGCTCGTAAATCTCCACGCCTTTATCGGAGCCTTGTGAGAGAACGTCTCGTCCGCGGTGCCAGCTGTAGCGGATGGGAGGGTTGGAGTTCGCGACGCAGCGCAGAAACACCGTCCGCTCGTAGTAGAACTGCTCTTTAGCTTCACCGATACTCTGATGAACCGTCACCACCGGCTCGTCCAGATCTGAACAGACAAAACAATACAAGTCATGAGACTCACAGCAGAACACATCATGGAGGAAATAAAGTCAGGCAGGTTTGACTTTTCTAAAAAAAAAAAAAAAAAAAAAAATGATGCTGACTTTTCAATACATATTTAACATGATTACAAAAAAATCGTGCAAAAATAGTAAAAACAACAACAGCAAAAAAAACTCCTCTATATTTGCAAAAAAAAAAAAAAAAGTGCAAAATAAACTTTCTAAAAAAAGTGAGAATTGCAAGACATAAACTTTAAATTCTAAGAAAAACGTCAGAACTGTGAGAAATTTAATTGCAGAAGTCAGAATTGCATGATTTAACCCATAATTGTGAACAAATAAACTTAGAAAATTGTCAGAATTGCGGGAAATAAAATTGCCATTCTAAGAAAATATTAAAATTGCATGAAATAAACTTGAAATTCTATGAAAAATGTCAAAATTGTGAGATTTAACTGCAATTCTAAGAAAAGTCAGAATTACGCAATTTTAATGCATAATTGTGGAACATAAACTTGTAATTCCAAGAAAATGTCAGAACTGCGGGAAATAAAATTGCAATTCTAAGAAAAAAAATTAAATTGTGCAAAATAAACTTGCAGTTGTAAGAACAATAAGAAGAAGAAGAAGAAGAAATTCTGAGAAAAATGTCAGAATTGTGAGAAATTTGATTGCAGAAGTCAGAATTATGTGATTTTAACCCATAGTTGCAAGTAAAATTGCAATTCTAAGAAAAATTGTAAAATTGCGAAACTTTTTTTTTTTTTCAGATTTGTGAGATTTAATGGCAGTTCTAAGAAAAGTCAGAATTAAATGATTTTAACCCATAATTACAAGAAGTAAAATTGCCAATTCTAAGAAAAAAAATTAAATTGTGTGAAATAAACTTGCAATTCTAAGGAAAATGTCAAAATTGCAAAAAAAAAAAAAAAAAAAAAAAAAAAAACCTTGAAATTCTAAGAAAAAAAACGAGAAATTTAATCGCAATTCTAAGAAAAGTCAGAATTATGCAATTTTAACTTTATAATCTGTGAGAAATAAAAGAACGATGTCAGAATGGTGAGAAATGAACTTGCAATTCTAAAAAAAAAAAAAGATTGTTGTGGCTATTTTCAAAGCATCCTTGCTGAAAAAAAAAAAAAAATGAAAAGAAAAAAGGGAAATACATCCAATTTGTTGAACAACCGAAACATTTGTCGTGGATTTTAAATGCACTTGTAACAATAAAAGAAGATTGCTGGTATCTCGGCATGTAATCCTTTTCTTATACACAGTAAATTAATTTCAAGTGACTTTTCCGCCAATAAAACCCTTACAAAAGAAACAAACTTTGTTTTGTGTGAATCCGCTCGACCAGCAACAGAAGATGAAGATCTGCTCGCCGTCACAGTGACAGAAACAGAGAGAGTGAAATAGTGCGACGGACTAAATCACTCAACGCCTTCGCCGGCTTTTCCCACAGGAGAAAGAACATCATTTCAGGTGCTGCCAGCGTCTTTCTATTTATACTTTCCTCTGGAGGACAGATTGACGTTCCTGATCAATGACCTGGCAGGACGATTCCTCACGCGAGGGACTCAAACCCACACCTGCCGGCCTTCACAAAGGACCACCGCTGTCCTCCAGCAACACGCTTATTACAGCATCAGCCTGCCATCATTTTTGCCCACATCTACTCCCACCGGACTCAGATATTGCTCCGAGGTTTCATAGCGCAAGAGGCTCAAGATATTTGTCTTGAGTTGTTTTTGTGTATATATATATATATATATACACACACACACACGATAATCTTTTTTTTGGTACATATTATTTACAGTCATGCCATTATATATATATATATATATATATATATATATATATATATATATATATGTATTGCTAATAATTACTATTATAATTAGTGCTAATTACTAATATTTAGTGTTAATTTATGTAATATAAATAATTATAGAGAAATTACAAAGAAAAGTAAAACATTGCATTTTTTAACATTTTAAAGTAATAAGACCGAAATATTTTTTTTTTTTTATTGTAAAACATTTAAAACGTACTGCAAACATTTTTGTAGTTGTATTTACATAAAAAAATTATTGCTGTTTATATCTTGCAATTCTCACATTTTCAGTCTTCACACTTTTTCTAAGAATTGCAAGTTTTAAACTCAGAATTGCAAGAAAATAAAGAAAAAAAAAAGTTAGAATTGTTAGATTTAAACTAAGAGATTTAAACAATAAAATTATAATACTTTAAAAAATTATTATATTATAATAATAAAAAATAGAATCAATATTTAAACTGTGAGAAAAAAACAAACAAACTTGCAATTGTAAGAAAAATGTCAGAATTGCGAGAAACTTAATTGTAATTCTAAGAAAAGTCAGAATCACATGATTTTAACCCATAATTGCAAGAAATAAAGAATTCTAAGATAAAAACGTCAGGAAAAAAAACAACACAATAACAAATTAATAAATTAAAAAAGTAAAAATGTACAGTGTACATTTTTATTAATTTTGTATTAATTTTATTGATTAAACAGAATTTCCAATCAGAAATTACAAAGAAATTACAATTACATTACAAATGGCAGGTAATATATTAAATTAAATGTGAAATTTTAAAGCAGAATTTTTGCCTTTATTTCTTTTTTTTTTTTTTTTTTTATTATTATTATTTTTTTTTTGGAAAACTCAGAAATTGCACAAAAAATGACAAAAAATAGGAGGCAATATTTTTTTTTTTTGGATTTTTTTTTTCCTGACATACATATATATTTCCTTAAAGACCTTTTTTTTTTTTTTTTTTTTTTTTTTTTTTTACAGTGTACATTTCAACTAGTTGTGTTAATTTTATTAATTAAATGCAAGCAAGTAACACATTTTACTGTGTAAAATTTCAAAGTATACAAATTTTTAAATATACTGCAATAATTTATTAAAGATTTACTTTACAGCGACACACATAGTAATAGTGTACAAAAACAAAAACAGAGCTGTTGAAATAATTTAATGGGAATTTATGAGCATTTAATGAGCATTAATATCAAGATATCTGACTTTTGATTGCACACTTTGGTATCTGGTTGCAAACCATAGCACTATTTGAGACATTGTCGAGATTTCTTCAAAAACTCTAGAAAAACATGTCAGAATACTGGGGTCTTTTTCTCTAGAGAAAAATCTGAGAAGCAGGAGCTTTAATAAATGTTGTCAGGAGCCTTTTGAGATGCAATTCTGAGAAATGATTCATGGTTTTCCTAAACCCTCTAGAAAGAAAAGACACAATGAGAGTCTAGAGCTCCGACTGAAGGATCTGAAGAGTCGTCGTGAGATGATCAAGCCTATTTCTCAGAGGTTTGCTCTTCATTTATCCCGTATCCATCTAGGAGAAGCTATTGAGATGTTAAAGAGATTCTACAGATGATTCTTCTTTCCCGCGGCACATCTGACGGGCGATTAACCCGCGCTTGACGAACCGTTGAATTGGACAGATTTACTGCTTTCTCAAGCGTGACGCCTTAAGCTCCTCCAAATGGCACTTATTGTAAATCTGATGTCATTTCACTTGCTTATTCTTACTAATAATACTTTAAAGACAGATGTATTTGCATAACCGGGTGAGATCGGCGCTGTGAAATGCGATCAATTCATCATGAACTCTAACGGCTGACCGGCGAACGCAAGAGATTCTGGATCCGAATCAAAACTGATTAGCGCTGACCTTCTCCCGTCCATAACGACGCTAATAACATCCTCTTCTTACACCGTTAAGAAATACAGCACGTTTATCGACGAAGACACTTTAATTTAGGGTCTCCTCTCGCTCGCCGGACCCGCCGGAGATCCAAACGTAATCAGCGGGTGGACGCTGCCACCTTGAATGCTGATTCCTCACTTTCATTAAGACATGTTCTGCCCCGCAGGCCCTTAATCAAAATCTAGAGGCGGTCAATACTTCATCCAGGATCCATTATCGCCACGCAGGTTGGAGCAATTACCTTTACGAAGACGGCTACGAGCACACAACGGAGCGATTGAGTCGGGCCATTTTGGCCGAGAAGATTGCTCTAAATAAATACACTGATTCATTACGCCGCTGCGGCACCAATTCTGAGCTCGTCTGCCGTCTTTGCTTGGTTTGGAGCTGGCCTGAGTCATTATGCAACTGCATATTGAGATATCTTGGGTACTTCTTGAGTTACAAGCATGCAAACGTTGGATAAATAATATTTTTGGCATTCAGAAAGGCATGTCTTTAATAGAGAGAAGTATCAGAGTATGCAAAGTGAACTACAGCTGTTTTTTTGACCACTGAAATGTGTGCAATTTTACCCATGGAGCTGCATTAAGATCTCCATATCTCTGGAAATAAAGCTTATTTGGCCTTAAAAATGAAGATACCAAAAGAAAAGTTTGTTAGGAACCAGAATCTAAAATTATCTAAAAGTATCTTTCATACTTCTTGAGTTACAGACGTGCAAACTTTGGGAAAATAATAGTTTTGGCACTCAATCTGTGATGTTCTATGCAATTGTTTTGGTAGAGGCAAACAAGATACACTTAGTTTCAATATTATTTGTTCCTTAGACATTTTTCTTTATGCAAAGTGAACTACAGCTGTTTTTTTGACCACTGAAATGTGTGCAATTTTACCCATGGAGCTGCATTGAGATCCTCATATCTCTGGAATTGAACCGTATAGGGCCTTAAAAATGAAGATATCAAAAGAAAAGTTTGTTAGGAACCAGAATCTAAAATTATGTAAAAGTATCTTTCATACTTATTGAGTTACAGACATACAAACTTTGGAGGGAAAAAAAAAAAAAAAAAAAATCTTTGGCACTCAATCTGTGATGTTCTATGCAATTGTTTGGGTAGAGGGAAGCAAGATTCATTTCTAGTTTCCACATTATTTGTTGTTTAAACATTTTTCTTTAAAAGACAAAAGTATCAGCTCAATCCAAAGACTTACATTTGGTTTTTTAATTATTAAAAATGCAACAATTTGCACATGACGCCGCATTGATATCCCTGTATCTCTGAAAATGAGCAATATAGGATCTTAAAAATGAAGACACCTAAAGGAAAGTTTGTTAAGAACCAATTTTTTCAAATTACAGGCATGCAAACTTTGAACAAATAACATTTTTTGGCTGTCAGAAAGGCATGTCTTTAACAGAAAGAAGTATCAGAGCATGCAAAGTGACCTACGTCTGGTTTTTTGACCACTGAAATGTGTGCAATTTTACCCATGGAGCTGCATTAAGATCTCCATATCTCTGGAAATAAAGCTTATTTGGCCTTAAAAATGAAGATACCAAAAGAAAAGTTTGTTAGGAACCAGAATCTAAAATGATCTAAGAGTATCTTTCATACTTCTTGAGTTACAGACGTGCAAACTTTGGGAAAATAATAGTTTTGGCACTCAATCTGTGATGTTCTATGCAATTGTTTTGGTAGAGGCAAACAAGATACACTTAGTTTGAATATTATTTGTTCCTTAGACATTTTTCTTCAAAAGCAAAAAGTATCAGCTCAATCCAAAGACTTACATTTGGTTTTTGATCATTAAAAATGCAACAGTTTGCACATGACGCCGCATTGATATCTATACCGTATCTATACCGTATCTCTGGAAACGAGCAATATAGGATCTTAAAAATGAAGACACCTAAAGGAAAGTTTGCTAAGAACCAATTTTCTCAAATTACAGGCATGCAAACTTTGGAAAAGTAAAATGTTTTGGCACTCAGAAAGGCATGTCTTTAATAGAAAGAAGTATCGGAGTATGCAAAGTGACCTACATCTGGTTTTTGACCACTGAAATTTGTGCAATTTTACCCATGGAGCTGCATTGAGATCCTCATATCTCTGGAATTGAACCGTATAGGGCCTTAAAAATGAAGATATCAAAAGAAAAGTTTGTTAGGAACCAGAATCTAAAATTATGTAAAATTATCTTTCATACTTATTGAGTTACAGACATACAAACTTTGGAGGGAAAAAAAAAAAAAAAATCTTTGGCACTCAATCTGTGATGTTCTATGCAATTGTTTGGGTAGAGGGAAGCAAGATTCATTTCTAGTTTCCACATTATTTGTTGTTTAAACATTTTTCTTTAAAAGACAAAAGTATCAGCTCAATCCAAAGACTTACATTTGGTTTTTTAATTATTAAAAATGCAACAATTTGCACATGACGCCGCATTGATATCCCTGTATCTCTGAAAATGAGCAATATAGGATCTTAAAAATGAAGACACCTAAAGGAAAGTTTGTTAAGAACCAATTTTTTCAAATTACAGGCATGCAAACTTTGAACAAATAACATTTTTTGGCTGTCAGAAAGGCATGTCTTTAACAGAAAGAAGTATCAGAGTATGCAAAGTGACCTACGTCTGGTTTTTGACCGCAGAAATTTGTGCAATTTTACCCATGGAGCTGCACTGAGATCTCCATATCTCTGGAAATAAAGCTTATATGGCCTTAAAAATGAAGATACCAAAAGAAAAGTTTGTTAGGAACCAGAATCTAAAATGATCTAAAAATATCTTTCATACTTATTGAGTTACAGACATGCAAACTTTGGAAAAATTGTCTTTTTGGCACTCAATAAGTCATGTTCTATGCAATTGTTTTGGTAGAGGAAAACAAGATACCTTTCTACTTTCAACATTATTTGTTCTTTACACATTTTTCTTTAAAAGCAAAAAGTATCAGCTTAATCCAAAGTCTTTCATTTGGTTTTTCACCATTAAAAATGCAATAATTTGCACATGATGTTGCAATGATATCCCAATATCTCTGGAACTGAGCAATATAGGGCCTTTAGAATGAAGACACCTAAAGGAAAGTTTGTTAAGATCCAATTTTCTCGAATTACAGGCATGTGAACTTTGGAAAAATAAAATGTTTTGGCTTTCAGAAAGGTATTTCTCTAATAGAAAGAAGTATCAGAGCATGCAAAGTGACCTACGTTTGGTTTTTGACCACTGAAATTTGTGCAATTTTACCCATGGAGCTGCATTAAGATCTCAATATCTCTGGAAATAAAGCTTATATGGCCTTAAAAATGAAAATACCAAAAGAAAAGTTTGTTAGGAACCAGAATCTAAAATTATCTAAAAGTATCTTTCATACTTATTGAGTTACAGACGTGCAAACTTTGGGAAAATAGTTGTTTTGGCACTCAGTATGTGATGTTCTATGCAATTGTTTTGGTAGAGGAAAACAAGATACATCAAGATATTTATAGTTTCTACATTATTTGTTTTTTAGACATTTTTCTTTAAAAGCAAAAAGTATCAGCTCAATCCAACAAATTGCACATGAAGTCACATTAATATCCCCATATCTCTGGAATTGAGCAATAATGGGCCTTAAAATGACAATTTTTCTCAAATTGCAGGCATGCAAACTTTGGTAAATAACTTTTTTTTGGCTCTCAGAAAGGCATGTCTCTAATAGAAAGAAGTATCAGAGTATGCAAAGAGAACTACAGTTGGTTTTTGACCACTGAAATTTGTGCAATTTTACCTGTGGAGCCACATTAAGATCCCCATATTTTTGGAAATTAACCATGCAGGGCCTTAAAAATGAACATAACAAAAGAAATGTTTGTTAGGAACATGATTCTAAAAGGATATTAAGATATATTTAATAATTCTTAAATTATAGGCACACAAACTTTGGAAAATGGATATTTTTGGCACTCACACTGGCATGTTTTATGCAAATGTTTTGATGGAGGGAAACAAGATACATTTCTAGTTTCAACATTATTTGTTCTTCAGACATCCCTTTTTAAAATAGAAAAAAGTATCAGTTAATGCAAAGTCACTCACACTTGATTTTTGACCAATGAAAATGGGAAAAATGCAACAACTTACACATGGAGGCACACTGGGATCCCCATATCTGTGGAAATGAGCCTCTTAGGGGCTTAAACATAAAGATGCCAAAAGAAAAGCTTGTTTAGAACCAAAATCTACAAGAATATTGAATCATATTGAATACTATTTAAATTACAAGCATGCAAACTTCGGAAAAAGAATATTTTTGGCACTCAGATGGATATGTTCTATGCAATTGTTTTGGTACAAGGAAAAAAAAGATACATTTCTAGTTTCAACATTATTTGTTCTTCAAACGTTCTTTGAAAGGAAAGCACAAGCTGTATGAAAAGTGACTCATATTTGGTTTTCAACCAATGAAAATCAGAAAACTGCAACAATTTGCACATTGAGCCACGTTGAGATCCACACATCTCTGGAATTGAACAATATAAGGCCTTGAAAATGAAGATAAAAGAAAAGTTTGTTAAAACCAATTGTCTTAAATTACAGGCATGCAAACTTTGGAAAAACAATATTTTTGGCACTCAGAATAGTACTATAAAACTATAAAAACTATAGTCAAAGATGTTAAAATGACACTGGTTAAAATATTTAAACATTAACATATGTCTGAAAAAATCATTGCTGTGATGTGATAATGTTGGCAGGGAGATAAAGGCCGACAGCCAAGGCATGAGGATCAGTCTTTATTGTTGAGTTTAATCTACGTTAAAGGTAAAATCCTCTCGGAACGGTGCGAATCAAGCGGCGTGACGGCGCGTGACTTTAATAAGCATGTGGAGGGTCACAATCGAGCAGCGTTTCTCTGCGAGACGCTTCACAACAGTGACGGCTCAGACTGTGGGTTTAATCAAACGCTCAGCGATCTCCTGCTGTAATCTATAGCCGTCATTACAGAACAAACAGCCGTCAGGCCCATCAGCCTGTCAGATCTGGCTTTCACAGCGCTGGAATGAAATCCACCCGACCGGGCGACGCTAATCAGTGTCCGGACTGGATTACACGCCCCACGGGTGACATTCGTGTGGGGTTTTCTGTGTAAAAATAGTCACTCTGAGGGGAAAGATCAACGATTACAATGCTTACAGGGGAAAAGAACAAAGATTGAACTATTAATGCGACATGCAGAGGCGCAATTATCATATTTTCTAAAGACAGTTAGTGGGAAAAATCACCGCCGGAAATGTTGTGACACTGAATGACCTGCTGTTCAGCAATTCCCTGACAACCAATCAAATTCAAGAACTTTTCTATCTTTTCTTTTTTTTTCTGGTGAAAGAATATATTCATATATATTTAATATTATAATCTATTGTTTTTTTTAAAAGAGGAGTGTCTAAAGTACAACTAATGTTGAAACTAGAAATGTATCTTGTTTTCTTCAGTCAAAATAATTGCATGAAACATAAATTGAGTGCCAAAAATACTAATTTTCCAAAGTTTGTGTGCCTGTAACTCAAATATTAAACATAGCTAAATATCCTTTAATAATTTGGGTCTTAACACATTTTTCTTTTGGATTCTTAATTTTTAAGGCTGTATATTGTTAATTTCCAGAGATACTGGGATCTCAGAGCTGCTTCAGGTGCAAAATTGTTGCATTTTTTCCAAATTCAGTTGTCAAAAACCAAATGTGATTCACTTTACATACAGCTGACACTTTTTTTTTTTTTAAAGAGGAGTGTCTAAAGAACAACTAATGTTGAAACTAGAAATGTATCTAGTTTTCTTTAATCAAAACAATTGCATAAAACTAAACAAATTGAGTGCCAAAAATACTCATTTTCCAAAGTTTGTGTGCCTGTAACTCAACAAATATTAAACATAGCTAAATATCCTTTAAGAATGTGTTTCTACACACATTTTTTTCTTTTAGTTTCTTAATTTTTAAGGCCCTATATGGTTCATTTCCAGAGATACTGGGATCTCAGAGCTGCTTCAGGTGCAAAATTGTTGCATTTTTTCCATTTTCAGTTGTCAAAAACCAAATGTGATTCACTTTACATACAGCTGACACTTTTTTTCTTTTAAAGAGGAGTGTCTAAAGAACAAATAATGTCGTAACTAGAAATGTATCTTGTTTTCTTCAATCAAAACTATTGCATAAAACTAAACAAATTGAGTGCCAAAAATACTCATTTTCCAAAGTTTGTGTGCCTGTAACTCAACAAATATTAAACATAGCTAAATATCCTTTAAGAATGTGTTTCTACACACATTTTACTTTCAGTTTCTTAATTTTTAAGGCCCTATATGGTTCATTTCCAGAGATACTGGGATCTCAAAGCTGCTTCAGGTGCAAAATTGTTGCATTTTTTCCATTTTCAGCTGTTAAAAAATAAATGTGATTCACTTTGCATACAGCTGGTGCTTTTTTCTTTTAAAGAGGAGTGTCTAAAGAACAACTAATGTTGAAACTAGAAATGTATCTTATTTTCTTCAATCAAAACAATTGCATATAACATGACAAACTGAGTGCCAAAATACTATTTTTCCAAAGCTTGTGTGTCTGTAACAACAAATATTATGCATAGCTAAATATCCTTTAAGAATCTGGTTCTAAACACATTTTTTCTTTTAGTTTCATAGATTTTTAAGGCCCTATATGGTTCAGATCCAGATACTGGGATCTCAGTGCTGCTTCATGTTGCTGCATTTAAATTGTTAAATCATACCAGTTTTCAATAGTCAGAAACTTTGCATGCAGCTAATACTATTTTCTACTAAAGACATACCTTTCTGAGTGCCAAAAATATTATTTTTCCAAATTGAGCATGCATGCAATAAAATAAAATTGGTTCCTAAAGTTTTCTTTTGGCATCTTTTTTTTTTTTTTTTAAGGCTGTATATTGTTCTTTTCCAGAGATATGGGGATCTCAAAGCTGCTTCATTTTTTCCATTTTCAGTCGTCAGAAAACAAATGTGATTCACTTTGCATACAGCTGATAATTCTTTTCTTTTAACGAGGATCATCTGAAGGACAACTAATGTTGAAACTAGAAATGTATCTTGTTTTCTTTAATCAAAACAATTGCATAAAACATAAATTGAGTGCCCAAAATACTAATTTTCCAAAGTTTGTGCTCCTGTAACTCAATAAATATTAAACATAGCTAAATATCCTTTAAAAATGTGGTTCTAAACACATTTTACTTTTAGTTTCTTAATTTGTAAGGCCCTATATGGTTCAGATCCAGAGAAACTGGGATCTCAGTGCTGCTTCATGTTGCTGCATTCAACCAGTTTTCAATAGTCAAAGACTTTGCATAAAGCTGATAATTATTATTATTATTATTATTTTTTTTTTTTACTAAAGACATACCTTTCTAAGTGCCAAAAATATTTATCCAAAGTTTCCAGGCATGTAATTTTAGAAAACTGGTTCTTAACAAACATTTTTTTTTTTTGGCAACTCCATTTTTAAGGCTGTAAATTGTTCATTTCCAGAGATACTGGGATCTCAGAGCTGCTACAGGTGCAAAAGTATTTTTTTTTTCAAATTCAGTTGTCAAAAACCAAATGTGATTCACTTTACATACAGCTGACACTTTTTTTCTTTTAAAGAGGAGTGTCTAAAGAACAAATAATGTCGTAACTAGAAATGTATCTAGTTTTCTTCAATCAAAACTATTGCATAAAACGTAAATTGAATGCCAAAAATATTCTTTTTCCAAAGTTTGCATGTCTGTAACTCAACAAATATTAAACATAGCTAAATATCCTTTAAGATTCTGGTTCTTAACATGTTTCTTTTAGTTTCTTGATTTTTAAGGCCCTATATGGTTCAGATCCAGAGATACTGGGAACTCAGCGCTGCTTCATGTTGCTGCATTCAAATTGTAAAAATCATACCAATTTTCAGTAGTCTAAAACTTTGGATACACCTAATACTTTTTTCAAAAATGGCAAAAAATATTATTTTTCCAAATTGTGCGTGCATGCAATATAAGAAAATTGGTTCTTAACAAACTCTTCTTTTGGAAACTCCATTTTTAAGGCCCAATATTGTTCATTTCCAGAGATATGAGAATATCAATGCAGCTTGATGTGAAAAATGTTGCATTTTCAATGGTCAAATGCCAAAATGTAAGTCATCTTGCATACTGGTATTTATTATATTTAAAGAAGAGTGTCTGAGGAGTAAATTATGTTGAAATGCATATTGTTTCCTTCCGTCAAATAAATGCAGCCTTGGTTACTGAAAAAAAGTATATTGACCCCGAACTACTAAAGCAAAACTGCTTTGCATCACATTACTTGTACAGCATCAAAATGACCACGATGCCGCAAAAGGTTGATGATAATGGGCAGATCTTTGTTTGAAATTCATCATAATCTTAACACAGTGCACACATTTACATATTTATCCCTGTTTGCTCCCAGCGCCCACTTCATATTTATGAAAAATAAAAAATAAACTACACACTACAAAAGATGCACATTGGCAGAAAACACTGAAGAAGCTCTCATTAACATAAAGAGATCAGGCCATGTAAAACGTGGGTGACTTTTCTCCTTTAATAGAACAATAAAGAACTTTTTAAGCCGAAACCGCAGAGCTTGGTGATTCATAAAATGCAAGTCAATGGGTGCCGTCACTTTGAGAATCTAAAAAACAAAAAAAAACAAAAATAAAACATATCAGGCAACACAAAATTAAATTGAACTGTCCAAAAGAACCAGTTCACATGAAAGAATCACATATTTCTGTCTGTCTGATGTTATACATAATGTTCAGTTTCTTGCACAAACAGATTGTTTCACTTCATAAGACCACAATATATTATCAGGAGCCATGGATATGCATTTTGTGTTGCCTGTTTATGTTTTATTTTATTTTATTTTATTTTATTTTATTTTAGTTTAGTTTAGTTTAGTTTATGTTTACACAGAGACCAGCAAGTATATTAATAAATCTGTTGACTATAGCAATCCTTGCGGCATTATATGCAAATGGTGACAGTTCAGAAATGGGAACAAGCACTTTTCAAGTTTTGTTTCTTCAAAGTTTGCATGACTGTAACTCAAGAAGTATTAAAGATATCTTAATATCCTTTTATATTCTGGTATTTAACAAACCTTTCTTTTGGCATCTTCATTTTTAAGGCCATATATTTTTCATTTCTAGAGATATGGGGATCTCATTCTCAAGGCTGCTTCAGGTGCAACATTGTTGCATTTTTTTCAATTTTCACTTGTCAAAAACCAAATGTGATTCACTGATACGTTTTTCTTTTAAAGAGGAGTGTCTAAAGAAGAACTAATGTTGAAACTAGAAATGTATCTTGCTTCCTTCTATCAAACAAACAAAGAAACAAACAAAAAAACACATAGAACATAATACATTTTTGAGTGCCAAAAATATTTGTTTCCAAAGTTTGTGTGTCTGTAACTCAACAAATATTATGCATAGCTAAATATCCTTTAAGAATCTGGTTCTAAACACATTTAACTTTTTGTTTCTTAATTTTTAAGGCCCTATATGGTTCAGATCCAGATACTGGGATCTCAACAATGCTTTATATTGCTGCATTCAAGTTGTTAAATCATACCAATTTTCAATAGTCAAAAATCAAACGTTCCAAGCTGATAATTATTATTATTATTATTATTATTATTATTATTATTATTATTATTATTATTATTATTTATTTATTTATTTTTATTTTTTTTTTTTTTTTTTAACCAAAGATGTACTTTTCTTAGTGCCAAAAATATTATTTATCCAAAGTTTACATGCATGTAATTTAAGAAAACTGTGTTCTTAAACTTTTTGTTTGACAACTCCATTTTTAAGGCCCTATACTGTACATTTCCAGAGATGTGAGAATATCAATGCAGCTTCATGTGCAAATTGTTGCATTTTTTACATTTCAATAGTCAAAATTCAAATGTGGGTCACTTTGCATTCAGCTGATAATTTATTTATTTTCTTTTTTTTTTAAGAGGAATGTCTAAAGAACTAACTATATTAAGAAGGTTTTTAGCTGAAACCGCAATGCTTGGCGATTCATAAAGTGCAAGTCAATGGGTGCCGGCACTTTGAGAGTCAAAGAAAGCCTATCAGGCAGTGCAAAATTGAATTGAACTGTCAAAAAAAAAAAACACAAAAAAAAACAAAACAGTTTCTATTTGCCTGAGGCTCTGGATTACATGTTATAAACAACGTTTAGTTTCTTGCACAAACTGATTGTTTCACTTCATAAGACGATGGACGATGGATATTCATCCATTTATTTATTTATTTTTTTTTTTTGCATTTTATGAATCAACAGTTTCAGCTAAAAATCTTTTTTTCCATCTTTGCTGGTCTGAGGTTGAGTAAAATAAGAGAAAATTCATTTTTCACCCCTTTAAAGTCCCATGTTTTTTGGCAGCAGTAACAGTGATGTTTGCACTAATAGAGGATCCGGCGGCTGTCTGATGAAATCATAGATCAGACTCGGATGGTTTTAGGCTGCAGAGGCTGTTACCTGCTACAAAAGCAGTAACTTTATCACCTCGTATATCTGAAAACAGCCCGCGGCCGTGCCTGCATCCACAACACAAAGAAATGACCTCCTGCCCTCGGCTGAGCCGCGAACACTAGACGGATGATCGCACGCGTCGGGACCGGCTGCTGAAAATGAAGCGCCTGTTTCGCCCAGCGCTCAGATTTTCAGATTGGTGAGAAACGAACCCGCATTACAGCGCGGCACACGGACCGATTTCCCTCGTCTGCAATTACGCATCCGGCAAAGCCAATCGATAGATTCTCCATCACAAACCACAACGTTTTTATAACACACTGCCTTTATATAGTTGTCAAATGTACTTCATGAACGTATAAGGAAACCGTGCTCATAATCAGAAGCTTTCCTGGACACATCTATTATTTAAGATTGTTAATCTAGTGTACGTCATTTAAGAGCGGTTCTCGTAAGCAATGCAGTCTGATGATTAAACCGTTGCTGTAGTAAGAAGCAGAACCACATTATTTATTTACTTTAAGTTTGAAAGATTTGTTATGGCTTCAGTTTTAATTAATGAAAATATCCCTGATTGTAATTAAAATATGAATTTATTAACATTAATGCAGACTGGACTGAGAACGACTGATCTAAGACATCTAGTTGCTTTTCTCCAAATTTCCATTAGGCAACACGTATGTGTGATATTTATCCCATTAAAGCAGTAAATCATGAATATTGCAGTAAATCACAGCACGCCTGATTGTTTTTCATCAGTCTCTGGCTCGTCTTGAATGTGATGCTGCGAGAGACATGAAGACGGGTGTCGTTTGGCACAAACACACCAGAAAACAACAGCCAAATCATTATGTTCTCATAAAGACTATTTAATGAAAATAATGCATGCAGTTTAATGACTGGTGAGAATATTTATGACTGTTGCATTTTCTTAATTGAGCTTGACAAACAATTTTTTTTTTTTTATTTTATTAACTAAAATCAAAAGCATTAAAAAAAAAAGCCTTATTTCAGCTACTTGCCAAGGCAACATCTGTCATTTGTCAACTAAAAGTAAACCTGGAATTAAAATGAATAAGAACTATGTAGGCATTAAAACTAAAAGTAATAAAAATGACAAAACACACAATAAAATCACTAAAACTTTAACTAAAATAAATAGATAAAATTATACATTTTTCAATTTAGTTTTACAATTTAAAAAACTAAACTTTTTCTTTCCTCATTTATTTATTGAATCATTTATTTATTTAAATTAATTAATTTATTACATTTTGTAACTATTGTTTTTAAAACTATTATAAATAACTATTGCAAAAGTTTGGGATCAGTAAAACTTGTAATGTTTTAAAAGAAGTCTCTTATGCTCATCAAGGCTGCATTTATTTGATCAAAAATACAGAAATTGTTATTACAATATAAAACAATGGTTTTTATTTTAATATACTTTAAAATATCATTTATTCCTGTGATGCGCAGCTGAATTTTCAGCATCATTACTCCAGTCTTAAGTGTCACATGATCCTTTAGAAATCATTCTAATATGCTGATTTATTACTAGAATTATCAATGTTGGAAACAGTTGTGCTGACAAATATTTGTTTTTGGAACCTGTGATACTTTGATTTTTTGATCAGTAAAAGGGTAAAAAGAACAGCATTTATTTAAAATAGAAAGGTTTTCTATTATACACTACTGTTCAAAAGTTTGGGGTCAGTAAATTTTTATTCTTTCTTATTTTTTTTTTATTAATGTGTTAAATTAATAAAAAGTGATAGCTCAGATTTACATTGTTAGAAAATATTTATATGTTAAATAAATGCTGTTCTTTTTAACTTATTCATCAAATAATCCTAAAAAAAAAATATTTGGCAGCACAATTGTTTCCAACATTGATAATTCTAATAATAAATCAGCATATTAGAATGATTTCTGAAGGATCATGTGACACTGAAGACTGGAGCAACAGCTGATGAAAATACAGATTTGCATCACAGAAATAAATTAGATTTTAAAGTATATTAAAATAAAAAACATTATTTTATATTGTAATAACATTTAGCAGTATTACTGTTTTTTTTTCTGTATTTTTGATCAAATAAATGCAGCCTTGATGAGCATAAGAGACTTCTTTAAAAAAACATTACAAGTCTTACTGACCCCAAACTTTTGAACGGCTGTGTATTTGTTGGAAAACCAAAAAGATTTTGGTAATTTTCTGTTAGGACATTATCTGTTAAGTGTACAAACATTTGCTTTAACCCTAAAACACGACACAATTCAAAGCACAATACAAAAAACAGATAAAACACCTGTGAAAAATCAATATGGAAAATTGCTTTATATTACCCTGGTGGATTGGGCACTATTCTCACTCAATTTAAGAGTTACTCTCAGTTTCTGTTAATAAAAGATTATGAAAATAAGCAGCTTTTTCAGAATTTAACTAAAATTAAAATAGAAAATATATTTTAAAAAATGTCAACTAAAATTAGATCTGAAATAAAAATTTATGTAAGAATAATTTAAGGAATAAGTGTATGTTAATAAATAAAATACATTTGAATAACTAAATTTTTAGTTGAACTTTATATACATTGAAATGACAGAACTTACCATGTTTAAAAGTAATTAGTGCCAAATAAATAATATGTATATAATTTCTGTATAAATTTGATTACAATAGTTTATTATTATTATTATTATTATTATTATTATTATATAAAAAAATGCAAACTACCTTTTTCTCATTTATTTTTATTTTATTATTTAATTTTTATTTATTTATTTTTTTCCAATCTTTTCTTCCTTGTTTAATTATTAGTACCCATCCGTTTCCATACTTTTTTTCAAATACGGTTCTAATGTATATCATTATTATCATTATTTTTACAGAACTGTACATTAATATTATTACTATTATTATTATTAATTTTTTTTTGCTTCTTTCTCTCTTTTCTTTCTATATAGGCTGTGGAAAATGTTTGCAACACACATTCTGTGTTTATTCATATATCTATCTTTGCTTTTTATATACATTTCTTGTTGTTGTTGTTACTGTTGTTGTTTGTTATTTTTCTGTAACTTATGTCATGTCTACTGTCATTTTTGTCACATTTTCACAATGACAAATAAAAAAGGAATAAAAATGACTAAAAACAATATACACTATAAAAAAAAATTGTTGAGTCAACTTAAAATAATTTGTTACCCTGCTGCCTTGAAAGTTCACGTTCAATCAATGCCAATACGTTTAGTCAACTTAATATGTTAAGTTGATATTAAGTTAAGTTAATATGTTAAGTTGTACTAAGTGACAATTTAGATATTTGAGTTGAATAAACTAAAAATTTAGTTTGTTAAACTTAAAAGCTGTGTTTGTTACTCAGCTTCCTTAAAATTTTAAGTTGAATCAACTCAAATGTCTAAGTTGTCACTTAGTACAACTTAACAATTCAAGTTGACTAAACTTTTTTGAGATGACTGAACTTAAAATTTTAAGGCAGCGGGGTAACAAATTATTTTAAGTTGACCCAACAAATTGTTACTGTGTAGACATATTTATAATAAACAAAACATAATAAAAATAACAAAAACCTGCTTAGCTTGCTTAACTGAGTGTTTACTGTTGTCCCTTTGCATTATCGACACACTATTTTCCTGTTTAATACTGTAAAGCTGCTTCGACACAATCTGTATTGTATAAAGCGCTATATAAATAAAGGGAAAAAAATTAAACCATATAAAAGTTATATTATTAAAAAATATTTATTATAATATTATAGCTTTTATAATAGTATATCAGTGAAACTAGAAGAACAAAATAAGGAAACAACATAAAGTCTCACTATAAAAGAAGCCATGAAAATCTCTAGACATAATTCTGACTCTCATAAACTCTTGGCTTTCACGAGTCTCAGGGCGAATATTTAAGCAGCGTTCCTCTGTTATCACTGGTTTCTGATGGCTGTCGTCTCTCAGGAGAATGTCACGTGTGTGTATGTGTGTTTTTGCTTCAGAAGGGCATCTGCTGCTCTGTATGCGATTCAACGAGAGCAAAACACGTGCTGAATAATTCAACAGACGCTCACCTGAGAGGAGGAAGAATAGAGACTGTTTTATACTCTTCTGGGTCACATAATGCAGTCCAGCGCCTTCATTAGTGTTAAACATGATCAGTTTATAAATCACGGATGAGAATGAACTCAGATTCACCTGAGCAATAAACCAACCAACATCAATCACAAACAACTGACATATACCTGATGGAGATGTATGCAAAAATAGAACATAAAAATGCTCTTAAAAGTAAAATCGTCAAAAGTGACAGTAAATACATTTATAATGTTACAAGAGATTTCCATTTCAAATAAATGCTCTTCTTTTGAACTTTCTATTCATCTGTGAATCCTGAAAAATAAAATGTATGATGGTTTCCACAAAAACAACTGTTTTCAATATTGTTAATAATCAGAAAAGTTTGTTGAGCAGCAAATCAGCATATTAGAATGATTTCTGAAGGATCATGTGACACTGAAGACTGGAGTAATGATGCTGAAAATTCAGCTGCGCATCACAGAAATAAATTACATTTTAAAAGTTGCATCAAATAAATGCAAAAAATCTTTTAGACCATAAAGTTCTGGTCTACTAATACTACGAGAATAAAGTCGAGATACTAGGAGAAAAAAGTTGAAATACTATGAGAACAAAGTCGAGATACTACGAGAACAAAATCGAAATACTTCGAGAAATACTTCGAAATACTATGAGAACAAAGTCGAAATACTACGAAAATAAAGTCGAGATACTACGAGAAAAAAGTTGAAATACTATGAGAACAAAGTCGAGATACTATGAGAATAAAGTCAAAATACTACGAGAATAAAGTCGAAATACTACGAGAACAAAGTCGAAATACTACGAGAATAAAGTCAAAATACTTCGAAAACAAAGTCAAAATACTACGAGAATAAAGTCAAGATACTACGAGAATAAAATCGAAATACTACGAGAATAAAGTCGAGATACTACGAGAAAAAAGTTGAAATACTACGAGAATAAAGTCGAAATACTACGAGAACAAAGTCAAAATACTTCGAAAACAAAGTCAAAATACTACGAGAATAAAGTCAAGATACTACGAGAATAAAATCGAAATACTACGAGAATAAAGTCGAGATACTACGAGAAAAAAGTTGAAATACTACGAGAATAAAGTCGAAATACTACGAGAACAAAGTCAAAATACTTCGAAAACAAAGTCAAAATACTACGAGAATAAAGTCAAGATACTACGAGAATAAAATCGAAATACTACGAGAATAAAGTCGAGATACTACGAGAAAAAAGTTGAAATACTACGAGAATAAAGTCGAAATACTACGAGAACAAAGTCAAAATACTTCGAAAACAAAGTCAAAATACTACGAGAATAAAGTCAAGATACTACGAGAATAAAATCGAAATACTACGAGAATAAAGTCGAGATACTACGAGAAAAAAGTTGAAATACTACGAGAATAAAGTCGAAATACTACGAGAACAAAGTCAAAATACTTCGAAAACAAAGTCAAAATACTACGAGAATAAAGTCAAGATACTACGAGAATAAAATCGAAATACTACGAGAATAAAGTCGAGATACTACGAGAAAAAAGTTGAAATACTACGAGAATAAAGTCGAAATACTACGAGAACAAAGTCAAAATACTTCGAAAACAAAGTCGAAATACTACGAGAATAAAGTCAAGATACTACGAGAATAAAATCGAAATACTACGAGAATAAAGTCGAGATACTACGAGAAAAAAGTTGAAATACTACGAGAATAAAGTCGAAATACTACGAGAACAAAGTCAAAATACTTCGAAAACAAAGTCAAAATACTACGAGAATAAAGTCGAAATACTACGAGAATAAAGTCGAGATACTACGAGAACAAAATCGAAATACTTCGAGAAATACTTCGAAATACTACAAGAATAAAGTCGAATTACTTTGTTCGGAAAAAGTCGGAGTGACTGTCAAATGTCTGAAAGTGAGTTTTGATGGAGTAAATTGTAGATCTGTGCTGCTCGATGCGTGAACTGTTTCAGATGATTCAGTCCAATTTGGTGAACTGATTCATCTTGTTTATTAAAAAGAATCGGTTCAAATGAATGATTCGTTCACAAACTGGTTTTTCTGAAACTTGCATTTTATGGATCACCAAACATCAGCTAAAAATGTTCTTTTCTGTTCTACTGAAGAAAAAATCCTGCTCCATCCTGGATGGCCCGTGGGTGAGTAAATTAAAGCAAATCTTCATTTTTGGTGAACTATCTCTTTAATTTCCGCCCCGGTTCACAGCGAGCAACTCCAGTTCGATCGTGAGCTGATGGATGCGGGTCCGGCTCAGACGGCTCTTACTCTTTCTCCTGGAGATGAAGATGAGGATATAATGAGAGCCAGTGGGGAAGTCAGAGGAGTAATGAATCTCTTCCTCCGCTCTCTTGGAGACAGCGGCGTCTGCCGAGCTTCATCAGCTCGACAATTCATCTCTGCGGAGAACGAGCCGCTGACCCGCGGCGCTCCCGACCGAACTCAGACCACCGGAAAACCAGACCAAACAAACGCCGGGCCCAACACCTCAGCGTAATTGAGCGAATCAAGACATCTGCTATCGAAAACCGAGCTCAGGAAAACTAAAAAAAAAACACAGGGCTGTTGTTCTGCTGTTACTGGAGAACACCACTAAATGTTTGTCTGCAGATGCAGCCTGAAACTGATGTGAACTACTTTTTCACTTATATTTCAGTATTTCAATTAATTAAACATCATTTATGAAAATGTAAAGATTATAATATTAATAAACACAGCCTTGCATCTTAAGAATAGCCTAATATTACATAATTAGATGATGGGGAGTTCAAATATATTAATAAACGAGACATTAATAATTACAATTTTTAAAGAATAAGAATGTAAAAAAAAAAAAAAAAGATTATATATACGTATCAGTTTTAATCAGTGTTATTTTAGTATCGCTGTAGTTTTTATTAATATTTTGAATTTTTATTTTTATATTGTGTTTTCATTTCAGTTTTAGTTAAAGGTTTAGTAATTTTGTTGTGTGTTTGTGTCATTTTTATAGCTTTTGCCTATATAAATTTTATATATTTTTATTTCAGTTCTAGTTATTTTAGTACATGAAAAACTAAATTAAAATGAGAAATAAAATAAAGTAGCTGAAATAAAAACTTTTTTATATTTTATTTCAGTTAATATTTATTTATTTATTTATTTATTTATTTATTTATTTATTTATTTATTTCAGTTCTAGGACTAACTGACATTCCTTATTCAAAGAAAATTTACAAAATATACAAAATAAGAATGGAAAAAATGTAGATTATATTATTATATTATTATATTTTGAATTTTTATTTTCAAATTGTGTGTTTTCATTTCAGTTTCAGTTAAAGTTTTAGTAATTTTGTTATGTGTTTTTGTCATTTTTATTGCTTTTGTCTATATAGATTTTATATTTTTTATTTCAGTTTTAGTTATTTTAGCACATCAAAAACTAATGTAAAATGAGAAATAAAACAAACTAGCTGAAATAAAATATTAGACTTTATTTCATTTATTTATTTATTTATTTATTTATTTATTTATTTATTTATTTATTACAGTTCTAGGACTAACTGGCTTTCCTTATGCTAAGAAAATGTACAAAATATACAAAATAAGAATGAAGAAAATTTGATTATATATACATATCAGCTTTATTCAGTGTTATTTTAGTATCACTACAGTTTTCATTAATATTTAGAATTATTATTTTTATATTTTGTATTTTCATTTCAGTTTTAGTTAAAGTTTTAGTAATTTTGTTGTGCACTTTTGTCATTTTTATTGTATTTGTCTATGTGGATTTTATTCATTTTTATTTTTTAATTTTAGTTATTTTAGTACATTGAAAACTAATGTAAAAAGAAATAAAACAAACTAGCTGAAATAAAAAAATATATATTTTATTTTATTTCAGTTAACATTTATTTATTTATTTATTTATTACAGTTCTAGGACTAACTGACGTTCCTTATGCAAAGAAAATATACATTCTTATATATTAACAATTAATATATTCAATTATATACAGTATATTGAAAATACACTGTGTGTATCAATATATTGGCATACACACATATGGCAGTATACTGAAAAATATAAGCTCTAGATTCCATATGGAAATGCATTGTTTAATCTATTGCATTATATTTTGCAGTATATTCTCATATATTTTGCTTAATAAGGGTCAGAGAACAAACAGCAGCTAAAGGAGCCAAATCAATCATATATAAATGACATGTCAAACTAAAAGCAGGTGTTTGTTTTTATGAAAATTAGGAAAGTAATTAAAATGATTTACATAAACGGCCTCTACGATGTTCCCTGAGGTGCTTTAGAAATTCTCATTTCTTTTGGTTATTGTTTGGGAATCATTCACTAATGACAACATTTGCATTCATTTTTATTATTCATCATTTATATTACTGCAGTTTAATAGTATTTTTTAAAATGCAAACCTCTGGAGATGCTTAAATGTGCAGCTTCATGTTCGTCTGGTTTATTGTGACAAAACTGAATGTTCAGCTCTGTTGAAAACAAAAATAACCCTATTTATTTTTTAATGCATGTTCCTGCTCATATTATGAAGGATTTATTATTGCAAAGTTATTTATTCCAGAGAAATAACATAATGTACTCTTATAGTAAGTTCAAATTTCATTAACAGTTGCTCCATTTCTAAAATTAATTTTCTTCTCAACAAATTTACTATTAATGTCAAAGCTTCATGCGTTTCTAAACTGCTAATGTTCAAGGGTAAATATAAAGAGTACATTTGTGGATATCATGTATTTCACAAAAAAAATAAATAAATAAATAAATAAAATAAAAATAAAATAAAATAAAATAAAATAAATGAATGAATATATATATATATATATATATATATATATATATATATATATATATATATAATACAAATATGTTATATAATATAATGTAACAATGTTTTTTAATTTTGCATGAAAATTGAGCCTTGAAAAAATAATAAAATTATAAAATCAATTATAAAATCAATGAAGAGATAAATAAACAATCATTACTTGCATTAGTACAATGACACAGCTGTTCATCTTGAAAAAAAAAAAAAAAAAACTATTCGCAAAAAAGACCTAAAATTACATAAATAGATGAAGCTGAGCTCAAAAAATTTCAATAAAAAACTTTATACAAAATGAGAGTGAATATTTTTTAAATTATTATTATATTTTAGAATAATTTACATTATTTTTATTCATATTTTAAATCAGTTTTTATTTTTATGTTCAATTTTCATTTTATTTTAGTTCAAGTTTTAGTAATTTTATGTTTTTGTCATTTTAAGAAACAACTCATTTTTATTTTAGTTTTAGTTATTTTAGCAGAGCAAATTAAACTAAATAAAAATAAGAAATGTTATTTTTTTGTATATTTTACTTAATGTTAATCTTATGTCAAGTAATAAAAAGGCATTTAAATTAATTAATTTTTTTAATGTAATTTTTTATTTAAACCTATTAAAGTATTAAAATCTGAGAAATGTAATAATATAATCAGTGAAATTTAAATACAGTAAATAATTTAATTTTTTTTTAAATTTGTATTGCAGTAATGAGAATCTGAGCGTAGGAATGTGACCCGGACATTTTTGTAGAGTTTTTGAGAGATTCACTGACACACGCAATTAAAAAGACAATGGTTAGCGAGGGTCACGGGTCGCCGAGGGAATGCGGCGGATAACAGAACTGCTCTCTGAAAAATAACGGCAGCGAAAATAGACGAGACGAACAGATGGAGCGGACTCATGTGAGAGGAGGACGCAAAAACGTCCTCTGTGAAAGACACAAAAGGAAAAAGTTCATATTTTACAACGTCCTCTGTTTGGGAACGAAGCGCCGGGATGTTCTGACATTTACGGCTCCATCAGCGCTAAAACTAGAAACACGCCATTTATAAACCTTCCCTTCGCACGAGGACTGAAAACAACATCAAATGACATTCACAACAGCTCGAGAAGAGAAGAGACGAGAAGAGACATTTCTTCAACTGTCCATGTCTCAGAAGTTTTAGAACCCTCTATAGGATGGTGTTTTAACAAACTGGTGTCATAAGTAGAAAAAATGAGCAGTTTCTGACGTATAATATCAGTCTGTTCATTCCTATTTTTTTTCTTTGCATAATCTCTCTGTAGTATACCAGCAAAAAAGAGCATATTACTTCTAAAAAACGAAACACCAACCGCGGAGATCGCAGTCCTGTCAAGAACATCATATCCTCCACTAACTTCCATCCATCTGTACTGACCAAATCCTTTAACCTTGTCCAGTTTCTTCTCAACATGTTCTCCTGTACAGTTCTAAAAGACATCAGAGTACCATGAAACTCTGGGTTATGAAAGAGTGGTTCCTGCTCACTAAACATTCGGCCAAAATTGTATAATCTGTACCAGTCTCCAATTCTTCAAAAAGTCCCCTTTTTTTAGGTACACTGTAAAAAATTACAGTGAATTTTAACAGTAAAAATACTGTAAAACTGCTACAGTAAAAACCTGTTAAATGGTTAACGGTAAAAGGCAGTGAATAACCGTAAACTGACATTCCCAGAATTCCCTGTGTTACATTTTTTTTTTTTTAAATTTGATGTTTTTTTTGTTGAAATAACCCTTTCTTCTTAGATTTTTCTTAGCTGTTTTGTACATTAGGGTTCTATGTTACATCTAATGTTGTTAAATTAATGTTTATGCATTATTTCAGTTTGACGTGTGTTACCATGATGGTGTTTAGTGTTTGTGTGAATGACACTGTGCACCTTCTATAGGTTAATATTTAAAAGCTGTTTGTGATGAGCTTTGGTTCATCATTTGACTTTCTCATCACCACGTTATATCAGTTAATGAAATTACAGTATTTACCTGTAAATTTAAGTGAAAACTGACAAAACATAAAATGTTGCTACCGTATTTTTTACGGTAAAATTCCGGCAACCACAGCTGCTGGTTTTTATCGTAAATTTTACAGAATATTTTTTACAGTGTAACAAGGATAATACCGCCCTTCAACAGCTACTTGGAAGAAAACCATTTTCAAAACACTCTTTTATTACTTCATAAAAAATCCTTTCCCAAAACGTTCCAGAAATGGTGATAAAAGTCTGTGGTTATTCCATCAATCCCAGGCGAACGTCCTATTGAGAGTCGTTTAACTGCATTTGTGAGTAAAGTAATGTCACAGTCCAAATTTGTCTCTGTTTAGGTTGCAACTTAGGAAAATCTTTAAATAGGTCTGCAGCTCTCTCCTCATCACATTGTTCAGCATTAAAAAGTCCAGAATAAAAATCACCTGCCAGTTTTCTCATTTCGTGTGGATTGTCTATAATTGTCCCATCTGGACGTCTTAAATGAAGCATAGGATGATGTTGCATCTCATTTCCCTTCAGTTTAAAAAATAAGCACTGGGAGCGTCCATATCCTTAATAGAACAAAAACATGACCTTATTAAAGCATTCTTAACTTGCTCTTGTAGCAAATGTTTCAACTCTAATTTCTTCTTACTTAATTCTTCACTTTCGTTAATTCCTTCTTCATTGTCCAACATCATAATTTCCATTTCTCCTATTTCACATTGCAAATTTTGCACTGTAAATCTAATTTTAAATGATACTTGAGACTCATAACTTTGACAGAAAATTGTAATATGCACCTTTCCAACCTACCATTGACTTTTAGTCTCACAATTATTTTTCTGTAACCTCCATTTTCCCCAAAGGGTTAGGGTCAACTCATTAGTTTTTTGTTTTAATTAAAATGCCAAAAACACTGCAAAACCACTAGGAATAATGGCAGTGTCCATCACTCTATTATTAAAAGACTTACTCCTACTCAACGACATAACATGTTTCAGTTCTGAACTTTTACAACCCAGTGAAACGACTTTTATCGGGCTCGCAATTCTTCCAAACCTAATAAGTTCTCTCTCAACAACTTCATCGGGGATGAACAGTGTCACATTTAAAAAAATTACCTTAGATGTTAACGTAGCTAAAGGGAAGAATGGACAGAAATGTTCATTAATCACAAAGCCACCTTGATAAGTTGCACAACAAGTTGCTCCTCTTTAAGAAAGACAACCTCTTTTCTCATCCTAGATGCTGAGGATATATTTTCACAACTGTTTTGTTCTCCCACTGCTTATGGCACACTTTCCACACTGGAGTTAAGGACATGGTGAGAGGAGAAGAGAAGATATGAGACGAGGTGTGAAAATAGAAGAAAAGTGATGAGATGAGATGAGAGAAGAAGAGATGAGAAAATGTGAGAAGTGAAGAGACGAGACGAGAAGATGTGAGAACTGAAAAGACAACACAAGATGTGAGAACTAAAGAGACAAGACGAGAAGGGAAGACATGAGAAGAGACGAGACAAGAAGATATGAGAGGTGAAGACAGGACATGAGAACTGAAGAGGCGAGAAGAGAAGACGTGAGAACAGAAGAGACAAAATAAGATGTGAGAACTAAAGAGACGAGATGAGAATAGAAGACATGGGAAAAGAAGAGAAGAGAAGATGAGAGAGGTGAAGAGATGAGACGAGAAGACATAAGAGGTGAAGAAATGAGACAAGAAGACATGAGAGGTGAAGAGATGAGACGAGAAGACGTGAGAAGTGAAGTGAAGAGACAAGATGAGAAGACGTGAGGAGTGAAGAGACCAGAAGACATGAGAAGTAAAGAGATGAGCCGAGATGAGACAAGAAGAGAAGATATGAGACAAGAAGATGTGAGAGGTGAAGAGACAAGACAAGAAGATGGGAGAAGTGAAGAGATGAGCCAAGATGGGATGAAAAGAAAAAATACGAGACAAGAAGATGTGAGAAGTAAAGAGATGAGTTGAGAAGATGTGAGAAGTAAAAAGATGAGCCGAGATGAGACGAGAAGAGAAGATACGAGACAAGAAGATGTGAGAAGTGAAGAGATGAGCCGAGATGAGACGAGAAGAGAAGATACGAGAAGATGTGAGAAGATGTGAGAGGTGAAGAAGATGTGAGAGGTGAAGATGTGAGAAGTGAAGAGACAAGACAACAAGAAATTAGAAATAATAAGAAGAGATAAGAAGATGTGAGAAGTGAAGAGACAAGACGAGACAAGACGACGTGAGAAGTGAAGAGACGAGACGAGAAGATCTGAGAAGTGAAGGGATGAGCCAAGATGGGATGAGAAGAGAAAGTACGGGACAAGAAGATGTGAGAGGTGAAGTGACGAGACAAGATGAAAAGACGTGATAAGTGAAGAGACAAGAAGACATGATAAGTGAAGAGACGAGATGAGAAGACGTGAGAATTGAAGAGATGAGCCGAGATGAGCCGAGAAGAGAAGATATGGGACAAGAAGATGTGAGAGGTGAAGATGTGAGAAGTGAAGAGACAAGACAAGAAATGAGAAATGATAAGACGAGATGAGAAGATGTGAGAAGCTAAGAGACGAGACGAGACGAGACAAGACAAGAAGACGTGAGATGTAAGGAGACAAGACGAGAAGATCTGAGAAGTGAAGAGATGAGCCAAGATGGGATGAGAAGAGAAAGTATGAGATAAGAAGATGTGAGAAGTGAAGTGACAAGATGAGATGAAAAGACAGGATAAGTGAAGAGACAAGAAGACATGATAAGTGAAGAGATGAGAAGACGTGAGAAGTGAAGAGACGAGACAAGAAGATGTGAGAGGTGAAGAGACAAGACAAGAAGATGTGAGAAGTGAAGAGATGAGACTATAAGAGGTGAGAAGTGAAGAGATGAGCCAAGATGAGACGAGAAGAGAAGATATGAGACAAGAAGATGTGAGAGGTGAAGACGTGAGAAATTAAGAGACAAGACAAAAAGAAATGAGAAATGATAAGACGAGATGAGAAGATGTGAGAAGTGAAGGGATGAGACAATAAGACATAAGAAGTGAAGAGATGAGCCATGATGAGACGAGAAGAGAAGATATGAGACAAGAAGATGTGAGAGGTGAAGACATGAGAAGTGAAGAGACGAGACAAGAAGATCTGAGAAGTGAAGAGATGAGCCAAGATGGGATGAGAAGAGAAAGTATGAGATAAGAAGATGTGAGAGGTGAAGTGACGAGACAAGATGAAAAGATGTGATAAGTGAAGAGATGAGAAGACGTGAGAATTGAAGAGATGAGACAATAAGACGTAAGAAGCGAAGAGATGAGCCGAGAAGAGAACATATGAGACAAGAAGATGTGAGAGGTGAAGACGTGAGAAGTGAAGAGACAAGACAAGAAGGCGTGAAAAGTGAAGAGACGAGACAATAAGACGTAAGAAGTGAAGAGATGAGCCGAGATGGGATGAGAAGAGAAAGTACAAGATAAGAAGATGTGAGAGGTGAAGTGACAAGACAAGATGAAAAGACGTGATAAGTGAAGAGACAAGAAGACATGATAAGTGAAGAGATGAGACAAGAAGAAATGAGAAGTGAAGCGATGAGACAAGAAATGAGAAGTGAAGAGACGAGATGAGAAGACCTGAGAAGTGAAGAGATGAGACAAGAAGAAATGAGATGAGACGAGATGAGACGAGAAAAGATGCAAGAGGTGAAGACGCCAAGATGAGATGAGAAGAAAAGATAAGAGACAAGAAGATGTGAGAAAGTTATGATATGATTTTATAAATTTTATTTTATAAATATAAAATATTAAATTGATCGAATATTGCATATAACAGGGAGATATTTAAGTCAATTTTGATGCAACAAGAATAAAAGGCTTTGAAAAAGCACAAAACACTATACTGAATCACAATGCTCAGTTAAGACGGAAAAGAGTTTGATAGTCGGCCAGCGAGACGCTGATGAGAGTCTGAGCCGTTCTGCTGCTGCTCACCACAGCTGATGAAGATTGGAAAACCAACTGAGCAAAGCATCCTGGGAAATCACCTCCAAATTCCCTCTAATAAGTGATCCATAACCCACCCGCCGCTCTGTGAGACACGTTTGCCAGAGCGAGATGGATATAAGACGGCCCTGATCGCTTTCAGAGGAGCAACGGCTGAGCAACACTAATTAATAACCAAACAAACAAACAATTTTTAGTAAAATAATTTGTAATAAGAATTATTAATAATTATAATACATGAATTATTATAATTTATAATAATTTACTAATAATGAAAGAAATAATTATAATAATTCTATAATATATATGATATATAATCATATATATGATATAAAAATTAAATAAATTAATACATTAATAAATAATAATAATGTGACTAAAATTTGAGAAATAAAGTAAAGCAAAGTTTCAATCTGTCTAGGAGTCATTTGTGTTAGTTCTGTCTGACAGCAGCTCATGTCGCTTCTCTCGCGCTTCTCTTCAGCAAACGTCTGCTTTAATGGAACTGTCCATCCCGCTGTCGGCTGGCGCTCCATTCACAGAGACGCGCTGACAAAGGCCGAAACGGCCCGACACGATCTTTCATGTTTCAGCGCTGAAGGTTTTTTTAGAGGCTCGCCGTCCCAAGCAGCAATTTCAATGCTAAGTAACAATCAAGGCTACAGTGAGCTAAAAACAGCGGCGCTGGCAGCGAACCATCAGTTACGCTCGGCCCGCGGGGACTTCTTTAGCATTTCTCTAGAGGAACGGCACCTTTCGGCACGATTCTCAGCTAATGAAAAACACAGAGCGTGGTACGGCGAGGACGGAGTAAAGGGCGCATGTTTAAAACAGCAGCTGAAGAACCAGTGACATTCAGACTCGACATTCACTTCGCATCTCATATTCCTGAAACAGCATTTATACACGCTGACTTACATCTGCCTCAAACACGCACTTAACAGGGTTGCCAGGTCTGCGTAACCAAACCGACTCAGTTGCTACTCAAAAGCAGCCAAACTCACGATCAAAACTAGCCCAATCACATTCTGAAATTGTGTTCCACGGGGTCAAAACCTGTTTCCAGGAAGTCCTACCTTGGTCAAGATCATGTTCTGGGCCCACGGCTGCAGTATAAAAGTAGCCAAATTCCACAGGAAAACCACAGACTTGGCAACACTGCCACTACTATCGCATGACATTCAACGCATTTACAAACAGAACATCAATTCTGATTTAAAGTTGAATCAAAAGATCTGACCTGGTGACCAGAAGGATATTAGTATTATTTTGGTGTGACATACTATCATATTTGTGGTTATTATTTTATATTTTAATTAGATTTTTAATTAATATCTTATTTTATAATTTAATATTATAGTTTTGTTAATTTTTATTTTTTTTTTTATTTTTTTATTTTTATTTTTTTGTTTGTACTTTTATATCCAGAATGGTATTAGTATTATTTTAGTGTAACATACTACCATGTTTTTAATTATTTTAAAATTTAATTAGATTTTTAATTCAAAAAAATATAATTTAATATTATAATTTTATTGATTTTATATATTTTTATTTATTATTATTATTATCATATATATATATATATATATATATATATATATATATATATATATATATATATATATATATATATATATATATATATATATATATATAGTATTTTTATATCCAGAAGGATATCAGTATTATTTTATTGTGACACACTATCATATTTTTGGTTATTATTTTTTTATTTTAATTAGATTTTTTATTAAAATTTTGTTTTATAATTTAATATTACAATTTTATTAATTTCATTCATTCAATTTTTTTTTTTTTTTTGTTTTCTTTTGTTTTCTTTTACTTTCTTTTATTTTTTATTTTATTTTCTTTTTACATCCAGAATGACAACAGTATTATTTTAGTGTGGCATACTATCATATTTTTGGTTATTATTTTTAATTTTAATTAGATTTTTAATATAAATTTTATTTTATAATTAAATATTATAATTTTATTAAATGTAATTTTTTTTTTAGTATTTTTATATTTTATTTTTATATTAGTACTTTATTTTTTAAAAATAAATAATGATATAAAGAGAAATCCAAAATCCCCTCTGTAAAAATCTTTGACTATTATAATACTCTTTAAAATATTTATGTTATAATTATAAATATAATTTAGAATCTGGCTTTATGCAATGTTCAGATTTCCAATGTTCAAATGAGTGCATATTTAATTAAAATATGCAAATTAGGCATTATATAAACAACATTGCAGAAAACTTGTAATACTTGTCTTCTAATAATAGTTTGGGTGTTTTGAGTCTTTAGTTTCTTCGTGTGAATCTGTTTTTACATTGATGTCAGACTGATTCAATATTGTGATAGCATCTGATTTTTTTTTTTTTTTTTTTTATTTAAATCCATCAGGATTCAAAAAAAAAATCATTTGTGCATTCAATTCGCTGGATTACACAGCAATAAAATATGAACACATTATGATTCAATATTTTTATTAATATTTCTATTTGTCTTCACTACTGGTCAAAAGTTTTCATCTATTTTAAATATATTTAAAAGAAGTCTCTTCTGCTCTCAAAGCCTGAATCTATTTGATCAAAATACTGTGAAAATAACGAAATATTATTATAATTCAAAACAGCTGTTTTCTATGTGAATCTATGTTGAACTGTAATTTATTTTTGCGATCAAAGCTGAATTTTCAGCATCATTACTCCAGTCTTCAGTGTCACATGATCCTTCAGAAATCATTCTAATATGCTGATTTGCTGCTCAACAAACATTTATGATATTTAGCAATGCTGAAAACATTTGTGCTTATTTTGACTAGAGACTGGAGTAATGATACTGAAAATTCAGCTTTGATCACAGGAATAAATTACATTTTACAATATATGCACATAGAAATCTGCGATTTTGAATTATAATAATATTTCTTAATTTTCACAGCGTTTTGATTAAATAAATGCAGCTTTTGTGAACAGAAGAGACTTCTTTCAAAAATCGTAATTAAAAAGAAGTAGAGCGTGTTCTAAAAGAGCTTACAGCTAAATAAATAACTAGTAACAGTTATGATCATGCAGTCCACGTCTACCCAGAGCAGTTCCTCTATTGCTGCTGCGGATCTGGATGTGGTTCAGGTCTCCGATCTGCAGCTCATGTCAAGAGAGGCTGAGAGTTTTGGCCGCTCTATCAAACAGCTCACGGAAATCCTCTCGTCTCTTCTCTCTTCTCAGAGCGGCTCCAGTTCAAAGCTGAAACACAAGCCTCCACACCTCTCCTGCTTCTACCTGGACCTGTGAAATCGACCCGGTGACAGCTGAAGACAAACCGCCAGCGTTACAGGAACACTGAGCCCATCGAACGTTCCTGTCTCATTCTGAACACCGAACGAGGATCTGTTTGGTTCGGGTTGATGTTCTGGATATGCTGGGATGCTCATTTGACCCTCATTAACATGCCAGAATCATAATCACCTCAAAATCTGAAGAAAATCGTAGAAATTATAATTTGCATAAAGTAAATGAGGCCGTTGCAGGACCATTTACATTTTATTTCAATGCAACATTATTACAGCACATTTGTGCCCAAACTCTCATTACTGTAATCTGTAACGGTCGTCTTACTTTTAATTGTTTCCGTGACTCTCATTATTCTCAACACTGATTCTCATTAGATTCTCATTTAAATAATACATTTTTGTTTATTTATCAGCACTATTTATTTTTTGTACTTGTGTGATGTATAAACACTTCACAATTAAAATTATTTTGTTTTTGTGACTCGTTATTCAACAGTGATTATAATTAGCCTCTCGTATTTTTTATTTACCAAAATAATTTATTTTTTAGTACAAGTACTAGCACTTCAGAATTTAAATAATTACTTTGTTTGGATTACAGTGATATGAATTTGAGAGGTTGAAAGTAATTTTCTCCTGGTTTTTGGGTGAAATTTGACCTGAAAATATGTTCTTGAGATTTTGTTTTGGTCTGATGCTGATGGGAAATCTAAAGGAGGAGTAGTTTTTAGTTAAATATTTAATAGGTTTTTTGCTGTATGTAAGGAGAGATTTTGCACAGTCTTCAAGGTTTCTATATCAAAACAATATTTATCAACTATTCGCTCCATATGCTGTCAGAGCTGTGATCTGCGCTCACAACATATAATCAACAAACGTAAAAACAACACAATTATCCTTAAACTCCATGCATCCCTAAACTTCCTCACTTTGAAGTACTCAGATCTAATGGCACTTACTGGAGTAGGAAAATATTAAAACTTCTTTGTTTAAAAAAAAAAAAAAAAAAAAAGCAATTGGAACTTATTCTTACAATTCAGACTTTGTTCTTAAAATTCTAAAAACAAACAAACAAACAAAAAAGGTCTGATTTGTGAGATATAAACTAAGAACTGCAAGATATAAACTCATTATTATGATATATAAACTCAGAACTGCAAGAAATACATTGCAAAAATTATTTTCTTAGTATTTTTGATCATTTATCATTTTTATCATTTTCTTGACAAGTAAAATCACTTAAGATATTAAGTCTAGTTTTCTAAAAAAAAAAAAAAAAAAAAAAAAATATCAAAATTTATTACCAGATTTATTATCAAAATATCTGCCAAAATTTTGTAAGAAAAATAATCTTATTTTAAAGGTTAAACAAGATTATTTTTGTTGCCCCATTGGCAGATATTTTTGCTTGTTTTAAGCAAAAATTTAAAAAAGAAAAAAGATTATATTTTTGGAAAACAAGACCTAAAATCTTAAGGTTTGTTACTTAAGAATTTTTAGATATTTATACTTGAAAAACCAGACAAATATACAGAGTAAGAACATATTTTTTTGCAGTCTAAACTCTGAGAACAAAAGTCTGAATTGTGAGATATAGACTAATAAAATATAAAATAAGACAAAAAATTAGAACCACCTTTTTTATTTATTTATTTTTGCATTTTTTATTCAGTGCCAGAAAAAAAACAGAATTGTGATATATAGAGTCAGACTTCTGAGAAAAAATTCTGAACTGTATACTCAAATTCTCACAATTTGAGTATACAAATCTTGCAATTCTGAGTTTATTCACTTAAATTATTATTCATTTCTCACAATTCTGACTTTTGGAGAGAATTGCAAGAAAAAAAAAAATCTGAAATGTGAGATGAAATGTCAGTTACTTTTTTTATTCTGTGGCAGAAAACAGGCTTCCATAGAACTTTCTGTTAAGAAAGAGTTCATGCAGTTTACGTAAAAAATAAATAAATAAAAAATCCACAAAGTTCAAAGTGTCATTTCACACTGACTGCAATTAAGCAACAGTAACCAAGAATCTACACGAATAAACCACTCACAGAAAAGAGCAATCACCAGTGACATCTCTTTAACATCTCAGCTGTTTCTCAAACACTGCAATGAGATTAAATGGAGAGGGGAAAAAACTGCTTCTCAAATGTTTCCCCCACTAAAAAGACCCCAGCAATCACACGTCTCAAACAATGCTCAGATCTGCCAAAGTCTGCAAATCAAAAGTCAGAGATCTCAATATAAACTCAAACATTTCTCAGATGATCTTACTTGAACTGGATGACCGGTGACACATTTGCATCGTTTTTATTTCTCCACAGAACATTTAGAAGAAACATCAGAGCTGAACTCACAGTAGACGTCCACCCTGATGGACTTGATGGCCGGCGAACCCAGTCCGTTCTCGGCCTTGCAGTAATAGCGTCCACCCTGGTGTCTCTGTATCTTTGCGATGTGAAGGGTTTCGTTGAAAACGCTGGAGTCCTGGAATCGGTCTGAAACGCTGCCTGCTGTTTTGGTCCATCGAATCTGCATGAGAAAAGAACTATTTCAATCTCTAATCAAACCATTTCACATATTACACACCATTTAGAGTCTAATGGAGCGCTGAAGGAAACACATATGCACGTTAATGTTGCATGAACAAGTGCATAAGCATCGATGCATGTCTGATGCATGTGAATAATCCACATCTGTGAAGGTGTTTCAGGCAATACAGCCTCAAGCAGCTCTTTAGAAACAGACTACATTTAAAGTGTTTATTTTATAATGCTCTATCTATAGATTTCAATGACAATAAATATCTTTAAAAAATGTTCTCCTCCACATCAGCAGCACTTACATATACCAAAATGTACAGCTTTATTCCTCTATCCATTCTGAAGGTTTTTACTGAGGGGTTTCATTCACCTGGTTTTATTATTGCACTTTATCTATTTGCATCAATAAATTTCAGGCCATTTTCTCAAATTGAGTTTCTTTCTCCACTTCAGCAGCACACACATATGCCAAAACTTACAGTTTTATTCCTTTCTATATTCTGAAGATTTACTGCGGTATTTGTTCATATAACATTTGTTTGATAAATATTTAAAAAAAATCAAAACTTACAGTTTTATTTATTTCTATGCTTTGAAGGTTTTTACTGAGGGGTTTGTTCATGTATCATTCATTAGATAAATATTTAACATTTTATTAAACATGGTGAAAATATATCAGTTTTCAGTCTGTTAACAGTATTTTCTAATTTATAGGGTGATAAAAAGAGAAATCCAAAATCCCCTCTGGACAAACCTTTAATATGTCAACAAAATCAAACAAGAACTCTGAACCAGTGTTCAGACTAGTGGAAAGAAAACATCCAAAACAGACATTTAAGAATTTGTTTTTATTGAACTTACATCTGTAGATTTCACTTCCAATCCATACCTTTAAAAGTTTTTTCTCCACTTCAGCAGCACTTACATACACCAAAACTTACAGTTTTATTTCTCTCTATGCTCTGAAGGTTTTTACTGAGGGGTTTGTTCATGTATCATTCATTTGATAAATATTTAACATTTAATTAAACATGGTGAAAATATATTCGTTTTCAGTCTGTTAACAGTATTTTCTAATTTATAGGGTGATAAAAAGAGAAATCCAAAATTCCCTCTTGACAAACCTTTAACTCTAATATGTCAACAAAATCAAACAAGAATTTTGAACCAGTGCTTAGAGTAGTGGGAAAAAAAAAAAAAAAACATCCAAAGCACACCTTGCAGCGTTTGTTTTTATTGAACTTACATCTGTAGATTTCACTTCCAATCCATTTCTTCAAAAGTTTTTTCTCTACTTCAGCACCACTTACATACACCAAAACTTACAGCTTTATTTCTCTCTCTATTCTGAAGGTTTTTACTGAGGGGTTTGTTCATATATCATTTGCCTGATATATATTAACATTTTATTAAACATGGTGATTTTTTTTATGTAATTTATGTAATGTTAAAAAGAGAAATCCACAATCTCCTCTGTAAAAATCTTTAACTTTAATGTCAACAAAATCATACAAGAATTGTAAATCAGTGTTCAGACTAGTGGAAAGAAAACACATTTAAGTGTTTATTTTATTGTACTTTATCTATTTGCACCTGTAGATTTCAATTCCAATGAATATCTTTAAGAGTTTTCCCCTCCACTTCAGCAGCACTTACATACACCAAAACTTACAGTTTTATTCCTCTCCATATTCTGAATATTTTTTACAGAGGGGTTTGTTCATATATCATTCATTTCATAAATATTTAACATTTTATTAAACATGGAGAAGGCATATTCGTTTTCTGCCTGTTAACAGCATTTTCTAATGTATAGAGTGATTAAAAAAAAAAAAAAAAAAAAGAAGAGAGAAATCCAAACCTCTAATATATCAATAAGATGAAACAAGAATTTTGAACCACTGTTCAGACTAGTGGAGAAAAAAACATCCAAAATACACATTTGTTTTTATTGAACTTACATCTGTAGATTTCACTTCCAACCCGTATCTTTAACAGTTTTTTCTCCACTTTAGCAGCACTTACATACACCAAAACTTACAGTTTTATCCCTATCCATATTCTGAAAGTTTTTACTGAGGGGTTTGTTCATATATCATTCATTTGATAAATATTTAACATTTAATTAAACATGGTGAAAATGTATTAATTTTCTGTCTGTTAACAGTATTTTCTAATTTATGGATAGATAAAAAAAGAAATCCAAAATCCCCCCTGTACATTTTTTAACTCTAGTATGTCAACAAAATTAAACAAGAATTTTGAACCAGTTTTCAGACTAGTGGAAAGAAAACATCCAAAATACACATTTAAGCGTTTGATTTTATTGAACTTACATCTGTAGATTTCACTTCGAATCCATTCCTTTAAAAGTTTTTACTTCACTTTAGCAGCACTTACATACACCATACATTTATTCCTCTCTAAATTCTGAAGGGTTTTACTGAGGGGTTTATTGATATATTATTCATCCGATATATATTTAACGTTTTATTAAACATGGTTAATTTTTTTCTGCTCGTTGACAGTATTTTCTAATTTATGTAGTGTTAAAAAGAAAAATATAAAATCCCCTCTGGAGAAACCTTTTACTCTGATATGTCAACAAAACATATCAAAGAAAAAAAAAAAAAATACACATTTAAGTGTTTATTGTATTGTACTTGATCTATTTGTGCCTATAGATTTCAATTCCAATACATCTCTTTAAATGTTTTTCCTCCACTTTAGCAGCACTTACATACACCAAAACTTACAGCCTTATTCCTCTCTATATTATGAAGTTTTTTACTGAGGGGTTTGTTCATAAGTCATTTGCTTGGTATATATTTAACATTTTACTTATAAAACATGGTTAAAATGTATTTTTTCTGTCTCTTGGTGGTGTTTTCTGATTTATGGTGTGATGAAAAGAGAAATCAAAAATCACCTTTGGAAAAACCCTTAACTCTACTATGCCAACAAAATAAAAGAACTTTGAACCAATGTTTAGATTTTTGTTTTATAAATGTAATGAAAACTAGTGCATGTTTTATTAGATAATGCATTATTTGTGTATTTAAACATAACATTTCAGAAAATTTGTAATACAAAACAATTGTCTTAACGTACAGTGATTAAATAAGTGGGGAAAGTGTTTAGATATCTATTAGGTAAAATTTGTACCCTATTCTCCTGTCATGTCTTGCTATTTTGTGCCATCTCTTTATACAACTCGACAGCGTGACTATAAACCACCCACACAAGACGTACCGTCAGCCTGAGCATCAAAACTCTGCAAGTCAAAGCTTGTTAGACTGCAGAAATCTGGAACGCAGGTCTGAAATAAATGCGAATGCACCAATAAGCACCGAGACTCAAAACTGCAGCGACCCGACCTTGAAAACAATGAATCATGCTGTGAACTGAACTAAACTAAACTTTTTGCTTTAGGTCACAAATGCATCTACAATTCCATTAGTGATCAAAAGCAACAACTTTTGCTAGTACAAACGAGATTTGTGAGAAACTTATTAACCAAATGTCTTAAAAACCATTTGGTTCCAGTGTTTTTTTAAATGCAGCCAGCTCTCGATCCTCAACTCAACACGTCTGACATTTTCAGTTGAAGTCGCATCTTTCTACAACCGTGTGTGTGAAGATGCTGTGTGGCACTATGTCACAGTCACTCGTTTGTCAAACAAATGCCAGCGTGAGTCCTCTGGGAGCCCCTCCTTGCCATTTCGTCTTAACAATGCCACTGTCAATTTAGCTAGCATGTTAAGATGCCGTGTGTTCTGCGGAGTCAAGCGGAGTGACAAGGTGATACCACATGCTGCCATTCGCTTTATTTCACAAACCCGTCCCAGTCGACATGGAGATTAACCGTCGTGTTCCTGTAGAACCGAGGGGAGGATCTGATGAGGATTGAGTGTCCCAGTCATGGGATCTTGGGAAAGTTGGGACAAGGGGAGGGAGGGTCTGTTTTTGTCAGTCTGCGCGATTCAGGCCGCCCAACTCATTAGTCCCGTATATTTAACCTCAGGAAAAAACTATGCTATTCGTTTATAGGCGCTGTTCAAATTACAACAAAGCACTGAAACACTGACTCCAATTCATAACTCAAGCATCAAATATCTTACTCCATAAAATCAATAACTGATCTTGGTTTGGAACACTAAACTGAAGACAAGCAGTTATGGGGGCAATAAGATCATCCTAATGTGAACTGATACACAATATTTCAGACTGTTTTAGCCTCGAGCCAAATAATAAATACTGACATTATAGCTGCAGATTCAGATTTATGATACTTATGTTCTAAAAGAATGAGGTTTACAGCTCCTGAAATGGATATAACAGCATATTAGATGTCAGACGAACCAACACCATTACATAAATATATAGCAGATTACAAGGTATATAGACTTTTATTTTATTTTATTTTATTTTATTTTATTTTATTTTATTTTATTTTATTTTATTTTATTTTATTTTATTTTATTTTATTTTATTTTATTTTATTTTATTTTATTTTATTTTATTTTATATCCAAATGGACATACATAGGTCAAGCAGTCTGCATTTTTTTTTTTTATTTGTATTTTTTTTTTTATTTTATTTCCACAAGACCATACATAGGTCAAGCAGTCTGCAGAATTTTTAATTTAATTTAATTTTATATCTTATTTTATTTTATTTCCACAAGACCATACATAGGTCAAGCAGTCTGCAGAATTTTTAATTTAATTTAATTTTATATTTTATTTTATTTTATTTCCACAAGACCGTGCATAGGTCAAGCAGTCTGCAGAATTTTTAATTTAATTTAATTTTATATTTTATTTTATTTTATTTCCACAAGACCGTGCATAGGTCAAGCAGTCTGCAGAATTTTTTATTTAATTTAATTTTATATTTTATTTTATTTCCACAAGACCATACATAGGTCAAGCAGTCTGCAGAATTTTTTATTTTATTTTATTTTATGCCAGATCCAGGCATTTTTTAGCACTGATGAAAGTGCACATTACAGTTTTTAAGTCGGTTCTGATTGTTTTTTCTTGATATTCTGCATAAGTCCTTCTTAGTGCAGTCAAATGCATAAAGATTAATAAATTGTAATGTATGCCAGACTCAAGTGAAAATATTTGATGTACAGTACAGTAAAAATAAAATAAAATAAATAAATACAAAATTACTGGAATATGTTTCAGAAGAAAATACTTTTCTATTTTTAATTTTAACAGACGAATTTTTTGCAATTGTTTGTAAAATTTACTAGCAATTTATGAGTGAAAATTTTCACTAAGTAAAATTTGTTTTTTGAAAGAAATGAATACTTTTATGCATCAAGGATGCATTAAATTAATGAAACATGACAGTAAAGACTTTTCTAATGTTACAAAAAAATTATTTTTCAAATAAATGCTGTTCTTATGAACTTTCTATTCATCTGTGAATCTTGAAAAATAAAACATGTCACAGTTTCCACAAAACTACTGGGCAGCACAACTGTTTTCAACATTGATAATAACCAGAAATGTTTGTTGAGCAGCAAATCAGCATATTAGAACGATTTCTGAAGGATCATGTGACACTGAAGACTGGAGTAATGATGCTGAAAATTCAGCTGCGCATCACAGAAATAAATTGCATTTTAACAGATATTCACATAGAAAACAGTTATTTTAAATTGCAATAATATTTCACAATTTTTACTGTATTTTTGATCAAATAAACAGGTGAGCAGAAGAGACTTCTTTCAAACAGACATGTTAAACTTCACAAACACTATTTTTTATTTTTTTGATAATTCTACACATGGATGGCTCCATGTGATCTCTGAAGCCACGTGAGAGTGTGTTTGAGTATTTAACACACAACGTTGTGTTTCTGTGTGAAAGCTGAAGCCGGAGAGGACAGACAGACTCTAAATCCGCACTGTCTGTGTTTGTGATTAATCTGACAGTCATTTCAAACTGAGGTGTCGTCATGAATATGAATCGAGTCGGCCGTGATCTCTGTGAGAAGATTCAACAAAGACAAGCGTCTGCAGGAAACCCAGACACACCAAAAATATAAAACCCTGCTCGTATTTCTGAAATATACAGGTGCTTGTCAAACAGCTGAGAGAACAGGCCTTCAAAACACAACTAAAAGATTCAACGTAAAGGGGAAATCTCACGTCAGGCAGGGACTGTGGGAGTTTAATAAGTTCATCGGTTCGTCCCTTCATCCCCATTAAAACACACCAAGAGTTTCTGTCCTGCAGCATCAGCAGATTCAGCAACCTCATATATTCACATTTACACGGGAGCTTTCGGTTTCTGACGCTTCGCTGCATCAATATAAACTACATTGCTGGTTTGCAGTTAAAGGTGAATCGTGTCATTTTGACTCCAAATAGAATTGTAGAAATAATGCCCATTTTTAAACACACTTCCATTCACTTCTACAAACAGCATAATATAAATAATAAGCACAAAAGTCCATCTCCTGTTGTCTCTCAGATCAAAATCCAGCGACATATTTGTTTAGAGCTGTTGTAAACAGTGCTTGATCTGTGCAGATTTCTCTCCTGATTCCGATCCCTTTTTCACTGAAGTAAGTGTTATTATGGATTATGGACTCAATGTATTTTAGTTAAAAACATCTTAATGATGGATTTGTTTCAGCTTTTGCCTTCTCGAGATGTTAACTGATGTTTTTATCAGCTGTTTGGACTCTCATTTTGACGGTACCCATTCACATCCATTGGTGAGCAAACGATGGAATGACACATTTCTTTGCTATTAAATGTCATATTTACAGATCATTACTGATACAAGATTAGGATCAGTTTGTTTATTTATCACATTTGGAGAAATGTAGCATTCCATCACTTACTCACCAATGGATGTGAATGGGTGCCGTCAGAATGAGAGTCCAAACAGCTGATAAAAACATCACAATAATCCACAAGTAATCCGCATCATTCCAGTCCATCAGTTCACATTTTGTCATTCTGACGGCACCCATTCACTGCAGAGGATCCGTTGGTGAGACAGTGATGGAATGACACAATTTTATAAATCTGATAAAAAAAAAACTCATCAAAATCTTGCATCACTAATGATCTGAAAAGATGAGATTTAATAGCAAAAGAAATGCGTCATTCCCTGCTGATAAAAACATCACAGTAATCCACAAGTAATCCACACCACTCCAGTCCATCAGTTAACATCTTGAGAAGAAAAAACTGAAACAAATCCATCATTAAGATGTTTTTAAATCCATAATAACAATTCCTTTAGTGAAAAAGTGGTCTGGTCTGAATCAGGAGAGAAATCTGCACAGATCAAGCAGCGTTTACAAGCCAAAACAGCTCTAAACAAATATGTGGCTGGATTTTGATGTGAGAGACAACAGGAGATCTGATGTTTTTATCAGCTGTTTGGACTCTCATTGTGACGGCACCCATTCACATCCATTGGGGAGCAAGTGATGGAATGCTACATTTCTCCAAATGTGATGAAGAAACAAACTCATTCTAATCTTGTATCACTAATGATCTGAAAAGATGACATTTAATAGCAAAGAAATGTGTCATTCCATCGTTTGCTCACCAATGGATGTGAATGGGTGCCGTCAGAATGAGAGTCCAAACAGATGATAAAAACATCACAATAATCCACACCACTCCAGTCCATCAGTTCACATCTTGAGAAGACAAAAGCTGAAACAAATCCATCATTAAGACATTTTTAACTAATTACATTGAGTCTGTAATCCATAATAACACTTCGTCCAGTGAAAAAGTGGTCTGGTCTGAATCAGGAGAGAAATCTGCACAGATCAAGCACCGTTTACAAACCAAAACAGCACTTAACAAATATGTGGCTGGATTTTGATGTGAGAGAAAACAAGAGATGGACTTTTTCACTGGAGGAAGTGTTATTATGGATTATGGACTCAATGTATTGTAGTTAAAAATGTCTTAATGATGGATTTGTTTCAGCTTTTGTCTTCTCAGGATGGTAACTGATGGACTGGAGTGGTGTGGATTACTTGTGGATTATTGTGATGTTTTTATCAGCTGTTTGGACTCACATTCTGACGGCACCCATTCACATCCACTAGTGAGCAAACAATGGAATGACACATTTGTCTAAACCTGATGAAGATCCTGAGGGAACCTGATGGCCTGAGGATGAGCACATATAGAGCAAATATTCATTTTTGGATGAACTATTCCTTTAAATTGAATTGAAATTTATGGTGTCCAAACTGTTTTTTAAGAGAAGGAACTGTGTCTGATGGGAATGGAGGGTCCTGACAGAGTGAAATAGATGCTCAATCCACCCGAGGCTTTAATTGAGATGCTGTTTGCGATCGTCATGATTCTGCCAACATATGCCGATGCACGCATTGCGAGTAAATCTGTCTCATGACCTGCTGAAATTACTGCTCTCCAAACGCCACACTTTGCCTCCTAATTGCTTGTTTGCTTTTTGCATTGAAACAGGCGCTGAAAGTGGTTTAAGGCCACCGGCGAGCAGACATCAGAGCGCTGCGGTCAGACTCGCCACCACATAGATACCGCTAACATCACAGCGTCACACAGATGTGTGTGTATACACTGAAACATTTACTGCGAGTTCATCTGAAAATATGTAAAACATAAAACCGCAGCGGAGGAATATGTGATCGGAATGAGAACGTGAGAATAATGGCCAGAGCTGCAGAATATCAAGAAACCAGAATGACTTTCATCACAGCATGAATCTGATGAAAATGGCCTGAACATGGAATGCATAAATAAATAAAATACAGAAAGAAAAATACATACTATGAGAGTCACAGTAGGAAGAATTTAGCTGTTTTATTTTTTTTTTATTTTTTATTTTTTTAAATTATGAAATAATGCACATCATGTATTTTCACTCGAGTCTGGCAGACATTACAGTTTATTAATCTTTATGTATTTGACTGCAATAAGAAGGACTTATGCAGAATATCAAGAAAACACAATCATAACTGACTTAAAACTGTAATTTGCACTTTCATCAGTGATAAAAAAAATGGCCTGAATCTGGCATAAAATAAAATAAAATAAAATAAAATAAAATAAAATAAAATAAAATAAAATAAAATAAAATAAAATAAAATAAAATAAAAATAAAATAAAATAAAATAAAATAAAATAAAATAAAATAAAATAAAATAAAATAAAATAAAATAAAATAAAACATTCTCCAAACTCCAAAATGCAGGGTTATGTGGGTGGGTAAATAAATAAATAATTAAATAAATACATTTGTTTAAAATTCTGATGAAAAATAAAATAAAATAAAATAAAATAAAATAAAATGGCCTGAATCTGGCATAAAATAAAATAAAATAAAATAAAATAAAATAAAATAAAATAAAACAAAACATTCTCCAAACTCCAAAATGCAGGGTTATGTGGGTGAGTAAATAAATAAATAATTAAATAAATAAATACATTTGTTTAAAATTCTGATGAAAAATAAAATAAAATAAAATAAAATAAAATAAAAATAAATCTATACAAATAAAAATATAAAAATAAAAATAAACAAAAATAATCCATCTATTCCCCAAACTCCAAAATGCAGGGTTGTATGTATGTATGTATAAATAAATAAATAAATAAATAAATAAATAAATAAATAAAGTTGCTTAATATTTTGATGACAAATAAAATAAAATTAAATTAAATTAAATTAAATTCTGCAGATTGATTGACCTATCAATCATGTGCATGTGAAATAAAAAATAAATAAATAAATAAAATGAAATAAAAAAAAAAAAAAAAATAATCCATCCATTCTCCAATCTCCAAAATGCAGGGTTGTGTGGGTAAATTAAGGAATGAATGAATAAATGAATGAATGAATGAATGAATGAATGAATGAATATGTTTAACATTTGAATGAAAAATAAAATAAAATAAAAATAAATCTATAAAAATAAAAATAAACAAAAATAATCCATCTATTTTCCAAACTCCAAAATGCAGGGTTGTATAAATAAATAAATAAATAAATAAATAATGTTGCTTACTAATTTGATGTAAAAGTAAAATAAAATAAAAAATATGCAGACTGCTTGACCTATGTTTGGTCAAGTGGATAAAAAATAAACTAAAATAAAATAATTGTGTGTTTGACCACGATAAGAACACCATAACACAGCAACAGCAGACAAAGGCTGTTCACCAAGAGAGAGAGAGAGAGAGAGAAAAAAAAAACCTTCTGTCATCATTTACTTGCCCTCATGTCATTCAAACCTGCATGACTTTCTCTTTTCTGTGACACAAAATGACTAAATGTCATGAAAGCAGTACATATGACAATGACACAAGCTTTGTGGAACAGACTAAATTTGCTTTCACATTCATTTTATAAATGACTCCCTGATCTGAATGTCCTGATGTCAAACCTGTGTTTCTCCACTGAAAAGAGGAAGTCAGATGGGTTTCAGATGAGTAAATGATGACAGAATGATCCCGCTCAGGTGAATTATCACTTTAGTTCGAGACATTCACAGAGTTGATACTCATTGTTACACCTGAAAGGGAAACGTGACACTTTATAATTCACATTAACACACTATAATGAGCACTAAATCAAACGACATCACAGAGTTCTGAAAAATAGATTCTTATGGGTTCTAATGATATGAATGACTTCAAGTTTTGAATATAAGCCTAATTAAACCAGGCAACCACAAATTAACCACGGTTTTGTACACTAACCATTGTTAGCACACTTTTACTATAATAAAAACATGGTTAATTTTTAAGGGATTTGTATTTGTGTACATTATTCTTCCTTTCTTTCTTTGGTTTCTCTCTGTTTTGTTTTTATAACTGTACAGCCTTATTTGTTTGATGTTTTGTACTGTTTCATAAAAAAAAATAATAATAATAATAAAAAAATAAAAAAAAAAAAGTTCCCGCTATCCGCGGTCCAAAGTCCCGATCTGAATCGAAAGATTTGCGAACCCGCACTGAAGTTCAGATCTGAATCAAATGATTCGCGATCTGCACTCCGAAGATCCGATCTGAATAATGATTCGCGAAACATCATTTCCGATCGGGACTTCGGTTCGCGAATCGTTCAGTTCGCGAAATGGTTCAAAAACCCGCTCCGATATTCCGATCTAAATCAAATGATTCGCGAACCCGCACTGAAATTCAGATCTGAATCACATGATTCACGATCTGCGCTTCAAGGTTGGGATCTGAATAACGATTCGCGAATCATTTCACAACTGGACTTTGAATGGCGGATCGCGAATCATTCAGTTCGCGACATGATTCCAGAACCAGCTTCAAAGTTCCGATCTAAATCAAGTGATTCACGATCCGCGCTCCAAAGTTGCGATCTGAAATGATTCGCGAATCGTTATTCAGTTTGAAGCGCAGATCGCGAATCAATTGATTCAGATCTGAACTTCAGTGCGGGTTCGTGAATCATTTGATCTGAATAACGATTCGCTAATCATCATTTCACATCTGGACTTTGGATTGCGGATCGCGAATCATTTAGTTGATTCGCAAACCCGCTCTGAAAACCCGATCTGAACCAAATGACTCGCGAACTCTCTCCGAGGTTCTTATCTAAAATCAAATGATTCGCGATAGGCGCTTTAAAGTCAAGTTTTGAATCAAAAGATTCGCGATCTGAATGAAGCGCTTCAAAACAGTGAATCATTTTGCAAAGGCTTAAGTGATTCGGAGTTTCGAAAAGCTCCGTTTCACACATCACTACGTGCTTTTTAAAATCATTACAAACGATGTCTAAATTTAAAAATTAATAGCTCTTTTGATCTGGCTTTTGCTAGTGAATCGCTTGATCGAAGGCACGAGTTAGAATCAATCGGAGCGGTTCCAGCGTAAATGACTCGCTCAATTGAATCGGTTCATCTGTTCCTCCGTTTTTCATGTCTTCAGTCATGTTTACACGACACTGTCAGTACTACTACTGGCTTAGCTTGCTAGTTTAATGACATTACCTGAAATAAACGAAAAAAGTATGATGTTAACAAATAAAATATCCATATTTCCATTCCAAAGAAAACATCCAACACAAATGTGCTCCATATTTAGGTGAGGTAACCGGTTTACTGCTAACTAGTGAAACACTCCATTAATATGACGATCTGCAGCTCAAAATACATGTTAGATGGAAACATTGTGGATTATGATGGAGTTTGTAGCTTAATTCACTATATTTGAAATAGTTTGAGCTGCAGTTCAGTTGCTGACAGTTCAACAGGAAATCAGTTGAAAGCATCCAGTCATCTCATAGCTACAATTGAAGTCAATCTTAGATTTATCAGGATATATTGTAATAAATATTTTAGAAATGATGGTTGTATGTGAGTGTATTAGTCTATATAGAGTCATAGAGCAAATGGGAGAAGCAGATGAACACAAAACAGAGTTAAAGAGGGTAAACATATCATTCGATTGAACTGAAACACTTCGGCTACCTTTTATGTTCACTTTTTCGGGTAATATTAATGGTGTGACCTATTTCAGATGCAGCCGAAATTGCATCAGCAGTGGTTACAAACTCATATATTTAATTGTTTTGTCAAAATTATTGCTAGAGACAATTTTGTAGTGTCATAGCATCTTTGCTAAATTCTAAAAACATCTGCTAAGTGAAGACTAATGTATATAATAATGTTTTTTCTTGATCAACGACAGACGGCGGTGTCAGTCTGATCCGTTTGGACGGGATCCATGCTGGTGCCCAAAGGGATTCTGGGTAACAAATGCTGTGTGCATGTGCCGAAACACTCTCGAGGAATGAAAGGCTGCAGAAATGGGCATCTGTATCGCGGTTTAGGACTGGAGCGGCCGCTGATGTCATTAGAGAGAGCGCCGCTGGCGAACGGTGGGGTAATCGGAGCGATTCGGGACAAACGGAGGATTATGAACACTAATGCCAACATGACACGAGGCTATTAATGCCGGATTCCCTTACAGAACTCATCCAATCGTACTCTCAGGTTGATTCACTCCTGCTTGTTTTCACGTTAATCAATTATTGAATATTTACTTGTTGTTTAATCATTTTTTGCTCCATTCTGGTGAAGATCGTCAATAACACTGTTCATGATCCAATCATTTCCTCTTGGATAATATTTTCCTCATTTATTTTTCAGAAATGTGTCACTTTGGAAGTGAAATGGTTTGATTCACGTTGACTTTAAGATGAATTAAACATTATAAATAGCAAATTCATGTGCATTAAATTACTGTCTTTTACTAGAATCATCAAAACTGATTTTCCTATATTCAGCACACATTTGGTGAGAGAAAACTTTGATTTACAGATAGAAAAACAGATATTAAAGCCATTAATACAAACAATGAGTCTATAAATAAACAACAACAACAACAACAAAAAACATCTATACACAAATATTATACAAAATATTAAAGAAATATTTAAAAAAGTTAAAAAAAATATAAAAATATATTAACACACACACATACACACATAAATATTATAGAATATTATAAATATATACATAAATATTAAAGAAACATATAAATATGTATATATAAAATTAAATATTTAAAAATTCTAATTATGTAATTTAATAGTAATCAGTAATTTTAAAAGTATGTTTTTACTATTAAGTACAAAACACACACACAAATATTATATAAATATTAAATAAATATTAAAGAAACATATAAATATGTATATATAAAATTAAATATTTAAAAATTCTAATTATCTAATTTATTAGTAATCAGTCATTTTAATTGTATTTTTTTTACTATTTTTAATATAATATTTGTCTATTTTTATAATATTATATAATATTTGTGTGTGTGTGTGTGTATATATATTTATGTATGTATGTTATACATATATACACAAATATTAAACACAAATATTAAAGAAATTTAAATATGTATATTTAAAATTAAATATTTAAAAATTCTAATTATGTTTTTTTAATAGTAATCAGTAATTTTAAAAGTTTTTTTTTTATTTCTTTTATTTTACTATTAAGTACTTAGTAATAATTAGTGCTGTGCAACAATTAATTGCGATTAATCACATTCAAAATGAAAGTTTTTGTGTACGTAATATATGTGTGTACTGTGTATATTTGTTATTTATATATAAATACACATGCATGTATATATATTTAAGAAAAATACGTTTATTAATTAAATATATTTAAATATAAATTATATGAATATAAATATATACATGTAAATGCATGTAAATACTATATATATATATAAAATTTCATAATATTAAAAAAAAAGATAGAGACCTACAAAGTTTTTTTCATATTTTCTATATTTTAGTAGAATTATTTCATAGAAAATTATTAACACTTAATCTAAAATTAAAAGGAAAATTGCAAATATAAAAATATAGTAAACAATACAATAGTAAAACGTATTTTACCATTTTTACCAACTTGACTTCTACAACTTAACTGTTGCAATGTAAAAATAATAATAATAATAATAATAATAATAATAATAATAATAATAATTATTGTGATTAATCATTGCTCAGCACTAGTCATAAATAATAAATAATAATTATATTAATAATAAAGTTTTTTAAAAAAATAAAGGTGTAAAGTAAATGTTTTGCTTATAACTAGAATTTCAGTGCATATTAATATTTATTTACAGCCCAAAACTTCTTAGTTGAGAATCTCCTGCAGTTCAGATGTGGAGCGGCGTGGCTCTGGACCGGATCAGACGTCTTCCATCTTAATGATCTGATTTCAAAGGAGACTCCAGGAGTCTTTGATCTGTCCTCGTTCTCGGTTTCATATTTTAATGAAGCGTCGTTGAGATGATTCGCACTAATTCAACGGGCTTCACCGTTTCATCTGAAATATCGGGATCAATAGCTGCCGCGTGTGACCGTCCTGCGACAAATTAACGGCTGTACATTGATCAAAGGGGAATTAAATATTAATTAGGGTGAATGGGCAGAGTCAATCCCCACGACACCCACAAATCACATTTCATTTATCCAGTCCGGCAGATCCAGCTGCAAAACAAGCCGCTGCCGCCTCTAAATGAAGTACAACGGAAAATAATTAATATTTGAGCAAGAGAGAATTCTTTAAATGATCAAGTGGGACGAATGCTGCTCACAAATCACCAGAATTACTCTACAAAACGGAAATGATCATCTTATCTGCAAGCTGACTTGCTGTTAATGTCATAAAAACAATCAACATGGCAGAGACAGATCTGGATATTTTGCTTGATGTTTTTGTACAATTATTTTATAGAAAATTATTAAAACTTAATCTAAAATTAAAATTAAAAATTGCAAATATAAAAATTTAAAAAAGTCAGAGACCTTCACATTTTTGCTTTATATTTTCTGTATTTTAGTATAGTTATTTTATAGAAAATTATTAAAACAATCTAAAATTAAAATGAAAAAAAATAAAAACAATCAACATGGCAGAGGCAGATCTTGATATTTTGTTTGATATTTTCTATATTTTAATAGAAGTATTTTATATAAAATTATTAAAACTAATTCTAAAATTAAAAATTGCAAATATAAAAAAATAAAAATATTAAAAATATAATAGTACACTCTAAAATTAAAATGAAAATTACAAATTTGCTGTTAATGTCATAAATAAAAACAATCAACATGGCAGAGGCAGATCTTGATATTTTGTTTGATATTTTCTATATTTTAGTAGAATTGTTTTATAGAAAATTATCAAAATTTATTCTAAAATTAAAATGAAAATTGCAAATATATATATATATATATATATATATATATATATATATATATATATATATATATATATATATATATATATATATATATATTTGCAATTGATATATATATATATTAAGTAATACTGCAATTGTAAAATATATTTTACCATTTTCTTCCTAGAACTCAACTTCTACAACTTAACTGTTGCACAAACAAACAAACAAAAACAAAAACAATAAATAAAAAAAACAAACAAACAAACAAAAAAAACAGCTGATTTAGTTTTATAGCATGTGCATTACTGTATTTTCCAGGAACTTTTGCTATATTAAACTAGATGAACTTTCAATATAAATGTGCCTCTTCTGCAGTTTCATTGGTAACTAAAGGTATAAATGAAATATACATATAAATAAAATATAAATAATATAAATATAAATATTAAAAATATATATATGTATTTTGCTAATTTAAATATAGCTGAAATTAAATACATTTAAATTAAATGATTAGATGTCAAATTTCAACTGAAATTGGAAAGTAAAAATACGTTTGGTTGAAGTACTAAAATTAATCAAATTAATATAAATATTAAAAACAGAATAAAAAAAATAATAATAAAAATGCCAAAACCACATCACAAAATTAATAAAACTTCAACTAAAATAAAATCAAATTTGAAAATAGAAATAATTAAAAAAAAAAATACATGCATTTTTTTCTAGTCAACTTCTGCAACTTAACTGATGTAATTTTACTTTAACTTTTTTTTTTTTTTTTTTTTTTAGAATTCTGACCTACACTGACCTATATATTGATATGTTCTATATTTTAGTATAAATTATCTTGATCTAAAAAAAATGATTAAAAACAAACAAACAAACACATTGCTATCATTATAAGTGAAATCAAACAATAAAATGCTGCATGTTTTGACCTCTTAAACCCCTTATGGTTGGGGAGCAGGTTTGGTTCAGCACAACATGACAGATGTTTGTCATTTCATGTTTTAAATCTGTAATATCAAACGGCTCAATCCGCACTATATGATCATCATCACTGCTGCTTGTGTCACAGACGTCCAAACACTTCCTGTCCAGAACTCACAGCCACCAAAGCCAATCTCATCTCGCTTCTGGCGCTTTCTGAGTGATAAATAAAACCCGCTTGTTTGCTGCCAGCATTTCCAAAACAGCAACATAACAGAGTTTGTGTGTCTAAATACTGAATGAGCAGCTGAATCATAACGCATTTAGCGGTTTTATGATGCAGCGTTTCACAGAGAGACTGACTGTGATGATCGCAGCATATGCAATGGGAAAAACAAAGAGAATTCATTTGTCAATGGGCCAAAAATTATATGTGAAAAATAAAGTTTTTGTCTGAAAATAAATATTAATGGCCAATAAAAATCTCTAGCTATCATCATAAAGTTTATTTTAGACTTTGCTTTTCAATTAAAATATTGAAATATTATGAATATATTAATATATTTCGTTGTGGCGAAAAAAAACTTTGTTTTTTTTTTTTTTTTTATATCTTTGCATGTGTAGTAAAACATATATATATAAACATATATATTATATGATTTATATGAGAAATGCAGCAGCCCAGCACTGACACTAATTACAATGCAATCAATAAATGCAACCAGTTTGTTTTTAAATGACAACAACACAAAATGTATTATATGTAATAAATTTATTTATTTATTTATTTTAAAGCTGAAGCAAAATTATGTCTCCAATAATAATCAAAAAAAAAAGTGGTGTGAAACTTAAAAAATAATTGCATTTATAGTAGCATAAATAAATCAGTCTAAAAGTCTTATTCTGTATGTCTAACAGTCTAATCTTGAGTCTCAACACCTGAATGCAACACCTTAAATACATCAAGTATTGTCATTTGATTCTGACATACATTACAGTGTATAAAATAAAATAAAATAAAATAAAATAAAATAAAATAAAATAAAATAAAATAAAAATTAATTAAATTAAATTAAATTAAATTAAAACTAAAAATGTATTACAAAATAAAATAAAATAAAGACAAAATTAAATTAAATTTAATTAAATTAAAAATAAAATAAAAATTAATTAATTTAAATTAATTTAAAACTAAAAATGTATTATAAAATAAAATAAAGACAAAATTAAATTACATTTAATTAAATTAAAAATAAAATAAAAATTAATTAATTTAAATTAATTTAAAACTAAAAATGTATTATAAAATAAAATAAAATAAAATAAAATAAAATAAAATAAATTAAAAAGAAATGCATAATTCAAGGGTCCAAAATGCCAATGGCAAATGGAATTTGACCTTGATCTTCACTGACAATATTTACTTAATAACATGCAACTGTTTTTTTGTTGTTGTTGTTGTTGTTGTTGTTCTTTTTGTTTTTCAACAAAATGTTGCATACAAATTGCATTGTTTGCAAAAAATCTGCAGCAAAATCAGTCCATTGGAACTGCAATAATAATCATAAAAAAGATCCTGGTGGGATTCTTAAAACCTGTTTATAACAACATATCAAAATGAGTTTTATTCTGTGTGTGTAACGGTCTAATCTTGAGTCTGAACACCTAAATGCAGCCGTATAACACTTCTCCACTGTCCAACATTGCATCATATCTGTCAACTGAGCCAAAAAAACAAACAAAAAAAACCTTCTGCTTGATCTGGGCTCTCCGGACGGATTTATTCTGGGTTAGCGATGTTTATCCGGTTGGTTGTGTGGTCAAATTCAGCTGGGAAATACCGTCCGTGACGAGCAAAGCCACCGCAGACGAGGGGATGAACAGCACAAACACACACATCCATATTCATCTCACAGCGTCATATTCCCGCACATCTAAACTCCAGAGAATTATGGAAGTCTGGTGAACTTTAGTCACGTTTAGAGACTGATTTCAGTGATCCATGATGATCAACGAATCATTTCATTCGCAGAAAATACGACACGCTGCTAAAGATCATGCAGCGTGCAGCGATAAAGATCATGTTCCATCAAGATATTTTGTGAATTTCCTACCGTAAATATATCAAAACTTAATTTTTGATTAGAAATATGCATTGCTAAGAACAACATTTGGACAATTTTATAGGCAATTTTCCCAGTATTTAGATTTTTTACACTCTCAGATTCCAGATATTCAAATTGTATCTTGGCCAAATATTGTCCTATCCTAACAAACCAGACTTCATTGGAAGGCTTATTTATTTAGATTTTGGATGATGTATAAAGAAATTGACCCTTATGACTGGTTTTTTGGTCCAGGGTCACAAATAATGTTTAGTGAAGGGAAAACTGTGGACCTGGCAACCCTGACTTAAAGGGACAGTTCACCCAAAATGAAAATTCTTTTGTTGTTGTTGCAAACCTGTATGAGTTTCTTTCTTCTGCTGAACTCAAAGAAGATGTTTTGACAAATATTAGTAACCAAACAGTTGACAGTAGCCATTGATTTCCTTAGTATTTTCTTTAAGTCGATGACTACCGTCAACTGTTTGGTTTATATAGTATCTTCTTTTTGGCATACTGGTTTGTGAACAGCTTGAGGGTAAATAAATGATTCCAGACTTGTCATTTTTGGGTGAATTATCCCTTTAAATTACTGGGGTTCATAATAATTGTATGGGAGAAGCTACAAATGTGACCCTGGACCATAAAACCAGTCTTAAGTATCACGGGTATATTTGTAGCAATAGCCAAAAATACATTGTATGGGTCAAAATGATCGATTTTTCTTTTATGCCAAAAATCATTAGGATATTAAGTAAAGATCATGTTCCATCAAGATATTTTGTGAATTTCCTACTGTAAATATGCCAAAACTTAATTTTTGATTAGAAATATACATTGCTAAGAACTTCATTTGGACAATTTTATAGGCAATTTTCCCAGTATTTTGATTTTTTACACTCTCAGATTCCAGATTTTCAAATAGTTGTATCTCGGCCAAATATTGTCATATACTAACAAACCACACTTCAATGGAAGGCTTATTTATTTAGATTTCGGATGATGTATAAAGAAATTGACCCTTATGACTGGTTTTGTGGTCCAGGGTCACAAATAATGTTTAGTGAAGGGAAACTGTGGACCTGGCAACCCTGACTTAAAGGGACAGTTCACTCAAAAATAAAAATTCTGTTGTTGTTACAAACCTGTATGAGTTTCTTTCTTCTGCTGAACTCAAAGAAGATGTTTTGACAAATATTAGTAACCAAACAGTTGACGGTAGCCATAGATTTCCTTAGTATTTTGTTTAAGTCGATGGCTACCGTCAACTGTTTGGTTTATATACAGTAGTATCTTCTTTTTGCCATACAGGTTTGTGAACAACTTGAGGGTAAATAAATGATTGCAGACTTGAAACTTTGTTTCTTATCAGATGTCACAAAACACAAAATCTATTTGTGATAACTGGATGGGAGAAGCTACAAATAATGTTTACTGAAGGGAAAACTGTGGACCTGGCAACCCTGACTTAAAGGGACAGTTCACTCAAAAATAAAAATTCTGTTGTTGTTACAAACCTGTATGAGTTTCTTTCTTCTGCTGAACTCAAAGAAGATGTTTTGACAAATATTAGTAACCAAACAGTTGACAGTAGCCATAGATTTCCTTAATATTTTGTTTAAGTCGATGGCTACCGTCAACTGTTTGGTTTATATACAGTAGTATCTTCTTTTTGCCATACAGGTTTGTGAACAACTTGAGGGTAAATAAATGATTGCAGACTTGAAACTTTGTTTCTTATCAGATGTCACAAAACACAAAATCTATTTGTGATAACTGGATGGGAGAAGCTACAAATAATGTTTACTGAAGGGAAAACTGTGGACCTGGCAACCCTGACTTAAAGGGACAGTTCACTCAAAAATGAAAATTCTGTTGTTGTTGCAAACCTGTATGAGTTTCTTTCTTCTGCTGAACTCAAAAGAAGATATTTTCTACATACAGTCAACCCTATAACTTGTATTGAAGTGAAAGTGACTCATGACTGAATAGTGGAGCTTCATCATTTATTGTTTGAATTTTGTGACAAAATGAAAAGGATTTGAAAGCTGAAACTTTGTTTCTCATCAGAAATCACAAAGCACACGGCTCTTTGTGACAACTGGATGTGAGAAGCTACAAATAATGTTTAGTGAAGGGAAAACTGTAGACCTGGCAACCCTGACTAAAAGGTACAGTTCACCCAAAAATGAAAATTCTGTTGTTGTTGCCAACCTGTATGAGTTTCTTTCTTCTGCTGAACTCAAAGAAGATATTTTGACAATTATTAGTAACCAGACAGTTGACGGTAGCCATTGATTTCGGCTGCCATCAAATGTTTGGTTAATATAATTTCTTGTTTTTTCCATACAGGTTTGTGAACAACTTGAGGGTGAATAAATATTCAGCATAAACTATCCCCTTTAAACTACTGGTGGTTCATACAGTCCACCTGCGTTAACGCCACTATTTTTTTTAATTGAGACTGCGTTATTGTTACGTTAACTTTGGCAACCCTAAATTCTAGAGACGTTTCCTTCACACAAGATTTGCAATCTGACATAAATTTCTGCCCCTTTTGACTGACAGCATACATGTGAGCCTGGACCACAAAATCAGTCATTTAGAGATCATCTGAAAGCTGAATAAATAAGATTTCCATTGATGTATGGTTTGTTAGAATAGGACAATATTTGTCTGAGATACAACTATTTGAAAATCTGAAATCTGAGGGTGCAAAAAATCAAAATACTAAGAAAATCGCCTTTAAAGTTGTCCAAATGAAGTTCTTAGCAATGCATATTACTAATAAAAAATTAAGTTTTGATATATTTACGGTAGGAAATTTACAAATTATCTTCATGGAACATGATCTTTATATCCTAATGATATTTGACATAAAAGAAAAATCGATCATTTTAACCCATACAATGCATTTTTGTCTATTGCTACAAATATTCTCATGCTACTTAAGACTGGTTTTGTGCTCCAGGGTCACATATTAAATGCGGATATATCGGTGAATCCTTATTGGTTCAGCTGATCGTGACGTTCAGGCTGTGATTGGTCAGTGACGGTGATCTCTCTCACCTGTGGTCGTGGATGTCCGGTGACGAGGCAGGTGAGTTCGAGCGTCTCTCCCTCTCGGATGGTGTAAACCCTCTCAGAATAACGCTCCTCCTCCACGTTACACGCGTGACCCGAATGCACGATCCGGACCGTAGGAGGCGCTGTGGAGAGAACACACCGAGAGCGTCACGATCATGCATCGAACGCATTCCTCACCGCATCTCATCGCTCTTTAGTGAAACACAAATCCTCGTTTTTTTCATTGCATAAACGCACACGTCCTTGAGCAGAATGACTCAGCTGCCTTCTCTATCAAGAACACTTCACTCTGCATCACGGGCGACTACCTAGATGACTAATTCAACATCTAGAGAAGCTGGTCAATGACTAAACAATGAAAGTGCACGCTAGACTCTGACCTTTTGAATTAATGCCAAATAAAAGAAGAGTGAATCGTGATCTCCGTCATATGTTTAAAGCTTCCTCATGTGTATTTTCTGTTCGCGGCTGTGCTTCATTTCTGCTCTTGTGTCATCTGCTGTATAAAATGACTAAAATGTGGTTCATTTTTCTTACTGTACCTGAGGAAAAATTGTACTTTAATAGATCAAACAATAGATTTCATGTAATGTAATTTTTAATTACAATTACGCTATTTTTTTAAATTAAATTAATTAAATATATTATAAATTATAAATATATTATAAATTAAAACAATCATATTTTAAAAAAAAAATATATATATATTTTAATGATGATTATGCTAAATTAATTATAATTAATTTTTAACTTACAATGGGAAGAATTGCATTTCAAATTATTGTATTTCGTTTGAATAATTGTGTTTCTTAACAGGTTTTATGATTAATTATGAATTAATTTTAAATCGAATTAAAGCTTTAACATTTCTACATATATTTTTTAATATGTACATACTATATATATATATATATATATATACACACAATATGTCCACACAGTATTTTTTCTTTTTTTTTTTTTTTTTTCAGTTTTTACTATATTAAGTTACTAAATAAAAACACAAAATGTTGCACTGGCAGCTAGTTGAATTAAAATAAGTTTTAATATTTTGTTTCAGGTGTGTCTTGTTGTCGTTTTAATTATTGTTTTAATTTTAGTTACCTATAATAATCCTACACTGTAAAAAATAAAAAACACAATTTGTTGAGTGAGCTTAAAATAATTTGTTACCCTGCTGCCTTAAAATTTAAGTTCAGTCAACTAAAATAAGTTTAGTCAACTTGAAATGTTAAGTTGTACTAAGTAACAACTTTGATATTTGTGTTTGCTAAACTTAACAGATGGGTAAGTAACCCAGCTGCCTTAAAATATTAAGTTGATTCAACTCAAATATCTAAGTTGTCACTTAATATAATTGTTGAATGAACTTTTTTTGAGTTGACTGAACTTAAAAATTTAAGGCAGCCAGGTTACAAATTATTTTAAGTTGACTCAACAAATTGTTTTTTTACAGTGTAGTACAAAACAAAGGCTGTTGGATTTACTGGTTTAAAATGTAATTTACAAACAAAAACAACCATTTTAAACTGTGAAACTTACAGTTTGTTCTGTAAATGTACGTGCAATTTTACTGTATTTTTGCAGAATTATTCTGGCAACCTCGACTGCAGTTTTCCTCTACAAAAACAACATTGTTTGTTCCAGTGTAATCATACTAAAGAAAACAGCGTTTGGTTTTGTGTCTGGAAATGTCACTGCCTCACGGCCGACACACGTGACCTCAAATGTCTCGCTTTCAACCTCGTGGGAAACAAGGACATTTTCAAGACCAAACACTGGCAATTATATTACAAATAAAAAAGAATGTAACAGTTCTGATTTCATGCCATGATTGACTTTAGGTTTGCAGTTTGGGTGCTAATTACAGTTTATTCCATACAAACACACTAGCCCAGTTTGCATACGTGTGCACTACACTTATAGTGTGAACAGTGTGTTTATACTGCAATAAATAAATAAATAAATAAATAAATAAATAAATAAATAAATAAATAAATAAATATCTTTGGACACTTCATAATTTTGATTTTGCATATAACAACAACAACAACAACAAAATAATAATAAATAAAAAAAATAATTAATTAAATAAAATTATTACAAAAAAATATTAAATTAAATATAATAAAATATATAAAGTAAAATTATAAAGTATTAAAACATTAATGCATTGTGGCATCAGGGCAAAAACAGTAACAGTTCATTTTATTCACAACCAGTTCAACAGTATTTAGGTTATATGTGGTCAAAGAACATTAAAGAGCATCAGATGTGCTGTTGAGCTCTATGACACGTTTTATGGAGAAATAAATGGCATTTTATTTAGCTAAATTTATCAGCCATCACTTACATCACAGAATGCATTCATTAACATCACCTCATTCAGAGATGCAGCATGTTGTTCTGTGGGCATCATTGCATTTAAGTGTGGAGACGCAAGAGCAGGAGGAAGGCTGAACATCTCTGACCTTTGACCCAGCAGACGTTTCAGATCATTTGTCTTTTACACCCAAGAGCTCTTTAAGTAACTGCTTGAAAATTGATAGCTGTGTTTGCTCAGACAGATCATTAATGTCAGAGTGAAGTATATTCTGTGCAGAACCATCAATAACGCTGAGCATGAAATCAGCAGTGAAGGCGTTGGAGCTATTTGGATCAGTTTGGAAATTATAAAAAATAAATATATATGATATATATATAATATATATGATCAATGAATGAATGAATAAATAAATAAAAATGATATAACATACGTGCATTCTCCAAACTGCTTGTCCCACATATTAAATATTAATATTAAATGAATGTAATTAATATTAAAAATAGAATAACCAATATATGAAAAATAAATAAATAAATAAATAAATAAATACAAATGTTAAATAATAATAATAATAAATAAATCAAATAAAACATTAAAAATATTTACAATTACAAAACTACTATATATATATATATATATATATATATATATATATATATATATATATATATATATATATATATATATATATATATATATATAACTAAATATTTCAGCCACTCTCCAAAATGCAGGGATGTATGTATGTATAAATAAATAATTAATTAATTAATCAATAGAATTGTTTAATATTTTAAATAAACAAACAATTAAATAAATAAATAAAAATAAAATAAAAAATAACCCATCCATTCCCAAAGTACAGGGTTGTGTGTTTAAATAATAATAAATATATATATATATATATATATATATATATATATATATATATATATATATATTTATTAACATTTTGATGAAAAATAAAATAAAATAAATAAAATTATAATAATGATAATAATAATAATAAAAAAAAAAAACAAAAAAAAAAAACAAAAATAAACCATCTATTCTCCAAACTCCAAAATGCAGGGTTGTATGTATGTATAAATGCATGAATGTATGAATGAATGAACGAATGAATGAATGAATGAATGAATGAATGAATGAATGAATGAATGAATGAATAACTAAATAAACATTTTGATAAAATAAAATAAAATAAAATAAAATAAAATAAAATAAAATAAAATAAAATCCATTCTCCAAACTCCAAATTGCAGGGTTGTGTAAGTACGTAAGTAAATAAATAAAATAAATTTAAAAAGTACAATATATGTTTCATAAAAATATATATATCCTTTAAAAAAAAAAAAAATATTTAAAATTAATACTACATACATATACTGTATATATAAAACATTACAAATAATACAATATAAAATAAGCCAAAAAATAACCCATTCTCCAAACCATTAGTTTTATGCAGGATGTGGAAATCTGAACCAAATGGATTCATTCTAGAGATGCAGTGTCTGATAAAAACAGCTCAACTTAAAAATATTGAGATGATGAGAGAAAGACTAATTTCAGTTGTAGAGAGGACAAAGAAAAGGTGAAAACAGCCAAAACTAGAGCACAAACAGCTCTCACTTGTGAAGAACAAATGAAACGTCTTGTTTCAGTATGTTTGCATGTACGGTCATTAAATATTCCTGAATTGCAATCACTTTCGGTCCTCATTTACACACATAACGTAACGCAGCAACGCGCAGAAGCCCGAGTAAATCACGACAGATATCGAGCTGAATTGCTCCTTTGATCAATCATCCGGCGCGATCCGTTTCCACACAAATCACGGTAACGGCGCGTCTCGTATCTTTGAAGCGGCGCGTGTGTTTGAGGACGTACTCCGGCATTTGATCCGTTTGCTTTAAAGTGCAAAAAAGTCATTAGAGCAGAAAGGTGCTGCTTCCCTTTCATGCATTTACAGTCTAATTGAGGTTTGATGTTTTGCTCCTGCATCAATGCGCTCATTTACATCTCAAGCAGAAACCGGAGGATTATTTATCCACAGATTCATCGGGAAACACAAACGTGGCAGCAGTCAGTCGTCCCGAGGGCTTAACGTGTTATTTTTAGCGCACGTTTGTGTTCGACGAAGAAAAGTCAAGAGAAACTCATTATGCGGATGAGAGGGGCTGAACGACACCAGACGACGACGGATCGCTCTGATTTACAGGAAGAGACACGCGTCCTTCACGACAAAGACGACGACGCAGCGCAATGAGACACGATTACTGACATTACAGCAAACGACAGACGACCTGACACATCATTACACAACAACAACAACACAACGACAGCGATCTGTGACAAATATATGTGCTGTTTATAAACATAAACACTCCACAGAAACTGAGATCAGTGCTGTTACTGTTAACTAATACTAAAAATAAAACTATTAACATCATTTAATATTTTGATAAAAAAAAACTAAAATTAAATTAAATTAAATTAAAGAATCCATCCACTATCTAAACTCCAAAATGCAGGTTTGTGTTTGGGTGGGTGGATAAATAAATAAAATTGCTTAATATTCTGATGAAAAATAAAATAAACAAATATTGAACGTTTTGATGAAAATTAAAATAATATACATAAAAATAAATATATAAAAATATAAAATATAAATATAAACATAAATATAAAAATACACAAAAATAACCCATCTATTTTCCAAACTCCAAAATGCAGGGTTGTATAAATAAATAAATAAATAAATAAATAAATAAATTTTCTTAATATTTTGATGAAAAAATAAACTAAAATAATTAATATAAAAAAACCAAAATGAAATAAAAATAAAAAATGTATTAAAAAAGCAAGATCAATTCATCAATGAATAAACAAATGAATGAATAAATAAATAAAAATGATCTAACATCCATGCATTTTCTCCAAACTGCTTGTCCCATGTATTAAATATTATTAATAAAAAAAAAAAAAAAAAAAAAAAAAAAAAAATATATATATATAATATATATATATATATATATATATATATATATATATATATATATATATATATAAATACACATTTTAAATAATAATACTAATAATGAATAAAATAAAAAAAATGCACAAAATATATTTAAAAACAAAAATAAAAAGGTTGTGCGGGTGGGTGGATAAATAAACAAATATTTTTTAACATTTTGCTAAAAAAAAAAAAAAAATAAATATATAAAAATAAAAATATAAATATAAAAATAATAATAAACAAAAATAATCCATCTATTCTCCAAACTCCAAAATGCAGGGTTGGTTGAATAAATAAATAAATACTTTTTAATGTTTTGCTACAAAATTAAAATATAAATATATAAATATAGATATAAAAATAATAATAAACAAAAATAGTCCATCTATTCTCCAAACTCCAAAATGCAGGGTTGAATGAATAAATGAATGAATAAATAAATAAATAAATAAATAAATACCTGCTGAATATTAGGGTAACATTATTAGGAGAACATTATCAATATATAATTGCAGGAAAACGTTAAATTATCCAATCTTTATATCATCAAGGCATTCTTGCAGGACATCTAAGCTTGTCAGATCATTGGATCGCAATGATAAATATGTCTGTAAATGATCTGCATTGCAGTGAAAATGTATATGATTTGCATATGAATCATATACATATTGTATTATGGTTCCAAGAGGTACAGCAACATATAAATTGAAAACAAAACTGGACCCAGCACAGGGTCAATGAATAAATTGTTTAATATTTTGATGGAAAAAATAAAATAAAATAAAATAAAATAAAATAAAATAAAATAAAATAAAATAAAATAAAATAAAATAAAATAAAATAAAATAAAATAAAATAAAATAAAATAAAATAAAATAAAATAAAATAAAATAAAATACATCCATGCTCCAAACTCCAAAATGTAGGTCTGTGTAAATTAATAAATAAATTCTCCAAACTATTTAATGTAAATTGATACTAAAGTAACACCGCTACTGAGGACAAACATGTTTTGTTTCAGATGTGAATGTGACTGAATGAGAGCAGGAGTGTGAACGAGTGAACGTGTGAACGTGTGAACGTTGTCTCGTGTGTTTGTGAACGGATGCGTTGAGCACACATTCACTCACACGGGACGCAGGCGTTTGTTTGACTTCTCTCGCCGTTTACGCTTCTGAGCTTTCTCTCACGTCATTAAACTTTAAAAGCCTCGTGTTTGTTCAAATATTTAGCCTGCAAAAATCTACAAGAATCCCGATCCAAGATTTCAAGCTGTGATCCGCTCCTGAAATTAATGTTGAACCGGGACAAACGCAGATCTTTATTCCGCAGTTTCTCAGCAGCGCTTCGTGTAACGGCCTCATAAAAGCACCATGAGCTCAACATTAGAGACGCCAAACTGAGCAGAAATCACAACACCGTCAGTCACTTCACTAAGAAACCAAACACAGAGAAAACGCCTCAAACGCTGGAGCAGAACACATCAGCACACGACTCTCAATCTCCACTCCTGTCTCTGCATTCACTATCTCATCATTTTATCATTTTTTTATTTGTCTATTATTTATTTATTTATTTATTTATTTGAGTATTGTTTTTATTTTGTTTTCTTATAACTTTATTTTTTTATTATTGCCTTGTGATGTGATTTTATTTTGATTTTTAAATTGAAATTAATTGTATATTAATATCAATTATTAATTAATATTATAATAACTTTATTTTAAATTTTATATTGTATGTTAACTTATTATTTCTATTGCCCTGTGATGAATGGATAGATTGATTAATTGACTGATTTGCTTTTTAATTTTTTTTCTTTAACTTTTTTTTGTAGCTTATTTATTTATTTATTCATTTATTTATTTATTTAGTTTCCTATTTCATTTTACTTTAATGTTATTATTCTTTTTTATTTTAAAGTTATTGATTAATTGACATTTGCTTTTTTATTTTTTTTTTTTAAATCTAAGTTATTATTATTATTAGCTTTTTTCATTTTAAAATGTATTTATATATTTATTTCATTGTATTTTAATTTTATTATTATTTTTTATTTTTTATTTTTTTGCTTTTTTTATTTTAAAAATGTATGTTTGTATCTGTGTATTTATTTATTTATTTATTTATTTTAATTTTATTTATTATTCCTTTTTTTATTTTAAAGTTCTAATTTTACTTTTATTATTGCCATGTAATTAATTAGTATAAATATTTTATTTCATTCAAATTAATTTTACATTAATATTAGTTTCTAATTAATATTATATTCATTTTATTAAAAATTTTATATTGCATTTTAAGATATTATTTCTATTGCCCTGTGATGAATGAATGGATTGATTAATTGACTGATTTGCTTTTTCATTTTTTTTTCTTTAACTTTTTTTTTTGTAGCTTATTTATTTATTTATTTATTTTCCTATTTCATTTTACTTTAATGTTATTATTCTTTTTTATTTTAAAGTTATTGATTAATTGACATTTGCTTTTTTATTTTTTTTTTAAATCTAAGTTTATTATTATTATTATTAGCTTTTTTTCATTTTAAAATGTATTTATATATTTATTTCATTGTATTTTAATTTTATTATTATTTTTTATTTTAAAGTTATAATTCACGTTTTATTATTTCCATGTGATTAATTTATTTTATTTTTTTTATTTCAATTAATTTTTGATTAATACTAGTTACTCATTAATATTATATTAATTTTATTTTAAATTTTATAATGTATTTTAAGTTATTATTTCCATTGCCCTGTGATGAATGGATGGATTGATTAATTGACTGATTTGCTTTTTTAATTTTTTAAACTTTAATTTAATTTCTTTTTTTTTTTTTGCTTTTTTTTTTTTTAAAAATGTATGTTTGTATCTGTGTATCTATCTATTTATTTATTTATTTTAATTTTATTATTCCTTTTTTTATTTTAAAGTTCTAATTTTACTTTTATTATTGCCATGTAATTAATTAGTATAAATATTTTATTTCATTCAAATTAATTTTACATTAATATTAGTTTCTAATTAATATTATATTCATTTTATTTTACATTTTATATTGTACTTTAAGATATTATTTCTATTGCCCTGTGATGAATGAATGGATTGATTAATTGACTGATTTGCTTTTTTTTTTTTTTATAAATTTTTTTAACTTTAACTTTTTTTTGTGCTTTTTTAATTTTATTTATTTATTTATTTATTTATTCATTTGTTTGTTTTTCTTATTTCATTTCATTTTAATTGTATTATTCTTTTTTTACTTTAAAGTTATAATTATCATTTTATTCTGACGTGATTAATTTATTTGATTTTATTTAAATTTAAAATAATTTAATATTTTATTTTAACTTCATACTTTATAACAGGTTATAGCGGTGATTACAGGAGAATGATGGAAAATGTCAATGAATCCTGCAGGTCAGACACTTTGGATCACGTTTTCTTTGTTTATTTCACAGAAGCTTTTTTCTCTGGAAAAATTAGTAACACAAAAACGTCCAGAAACACAAAAACACTGCATGCATGTATGTATACTTGGCACATATTCACCAAAACATGTTGTTTTCTGACAAACGCGTGTAATTACTGATGTGTGAGGAGTGTTTAATAAAGCGGCGAGTCTCTCTTTAATAGTCTGTCAGCAACTTTCCTTTCCAAACGGCTTTGACGGGGAACGCTGTAGCGCTTTATTTTCAGGAAACTGCGGTCAAGCGGCCGTGTTCATCTCCACACTGTACATCTAAAGCAACACCTTCAATTTGCATTTTAATTATCCGCCGCCTCTTTTAGGAGATTTCAATTCTCCCGTCTTTTGTTGGCGCGTGTTCAGTCCCGCTCCGCTCACAGCCACGTTTTCCTCTGGATGAGGCATTATAAAGCCATTAAAGCGCGTTTCTGTGTCTGCCGGACTGTCAAAGGCTCTGCTTAAGACGCTTTTGTCATTTCTGTGATTCTCGTGGGATTCGGGAGAGACTGAAATCACAAACATGAACACAGCTCCTGAGGGAAACTCACCCGTATGAGCGCAGGAGAAATAACCTGTTACACACTTTGATTTATAAGAAGATTTTCAGTTGTTTACGGGTGGTTTTATTTTATTTTAAACTCCCTGTCTGAACGCAGAATAATTCATTTCCTATTACAGACTTTGATTCAAATGTAGTTTTTTTTATGTTTATGGCTGGTTGACATTTAAACATTAATTTTATTTTACTTTTTTTTATTTTTAGATTATTTTATTGTATTTTATTTTCAATTTTATTTTATTCTAAACCCACCCATCTAAACGCAAAAGAATAACAGATCTCCTATTATAGACTTTGATTTATAAAAAGAAACCTTTATTTTATGTATTGATGGTTTTATTTTATTTTATTTTATTTTATTTTATTTTATTTTATCTCCATCTGAATGGAGAATAATAACAGATCTCCTATTATAGACTTATTTATAAAAAAGACTTTCGTTTTATTTATTTTTTATTTATTTATTTTTAATGGGTGTTTTTATTTTATTTTATTTTATTTTGTTGTATTGTATTTTAAGAATGTTTTATTATATTTTATTTTTAATTTTATTGTATTTTATTTTCAATTTTATTTTATTTTAAACCCACCCATCTGAATGCACAAGAGTAACAGATCTCCTATTACAGACTTATTTTATTTATTTATGTTTTTATTTTATTTATTTATGTTTTTATTTTATTTTATTTTATTTTATTTTATTTTAAACCTGCCTGTCTGAACGCAGAAGAATAATACATTTATTACAGACTTTAGTTCATTCATTCCTTTTTTTTTTTTATGACTGGTTGACATTTAAGCATTTATTTTATTTTATTTTATTTTATTTTATTTTTAGATTATTTTATTGTATTTTATTTTCAATTTTATTTTATTTTAAACCCACCCATTTGAATGCAGAAGAATAACAGATCTCCTGTTATATACTTTGATTTACAAAAAGAAGCCTTTCATTTTATTTATTTGGGTGTTTATTTTTTATTTTATTTTATTTTATTTTATTTTATTTTATTTTATTTTATTTTAAACCTGCCTGTCTGAACGCAGAAGAATAATACATTTATTACAGACTTTAGTTCATTCATTCCTTTTTTTTTTTTATGACTGGTTGACATTTAAGCATTTATTTTATTTTATTTTATTTTATTTTATTTTATTTTTAGATTATTTTATTGTATTTTATTTTCAATTTTATTTTATTTTAAACCCACCCATTTGAATGCAGAAGAATAACAGATCTCCTGTTATATACTTTGATTTACAAAAAGAAGCCTTTCATTTTATTTATTTGGGTGTTTATTTTATTTATTTTATTTTATTTTATATTAAACCTGCCTGTCTGAACGCAGAAGAATAATACATTTATTACAGACTTTAATTCATTTATTCCATTTTTTTTTATAACTGGTTGACATTTAAGCATTTATTTTATTTTATTTTATTTTATTTTATTTTTAGATTATTTTATTGTATTTTATTTTCAATTTTATTTTATTTTGCACCCACCCATCTGAATGCAGAAGAATAACAGATCTCCTGTTATAGACTTTGATTTCTTTTCTTTTCTTTTCTTTTCTTTTATTTGTAAACCCAGCTGCCTGAACGCAGAAGAATAACACATCTCCTATTATAGACTTTGATTTATAAAAGACGTTCATTTGTTTACGGCTGGTTGACATTTAAGCAGGAACACGGAGGGAAAAATACAGAGAACAAGACGTGGACATGATATTGTTTTGTTGCACGTAGCTCCGGTTAGTCAGAAAAGGTCATTGGTAATTGAATTTTTGGTTTTTCAAATGAATTTATCTCTCAGCATACATTAGGCTGTGACCTATTGATGAAGAATATTCATCTGCGCTCGCCATACGCCAGCAACAAAGAGACAGAATTAAAAGGCAGCTTATCGAATCCTAATTCATTCCCTGTCAGAAACATATTCAGATCATGACTGTGAAACTCAGACTGTTTCAAGACCTGCGTCATGCAAATAGAAGAATGCATTTAATTTAAGGAAATTAATATTTTTATTCATCAAAGATGCATTCAATTGATCAAAAGTGACAGTAATGACCTAGATTTTTTTAATCTTACAGTAAAAAAGATTGAAAAATAATTGAATAAAATATTAAACAAAAAAAATATTTTAAACATTATTATTTTAAAAATTAAAAAAAAAAATAAACAAAAATTATTATATTAAAAAAATTATCACTGACATGTGCACATGTGTTTAGACCAGGGTTATTATTGTTAACTAAAATAAAAAAACATAAAAATAAAAAAATAAAAAAACACTTATATAATAATAATAATAATAATAATAATAATAATAATAATAATAATAATAATAATAAAATCTTACTTTCACTTAGTTTATGTTGAAGTACTAAAATACCTGAAACTAATTTAAACTAAAAACTAAAGCTTAATAAAAACTCTATATATACACACATATTAAAAATTGAATATGGTTAAATATGACAAAAACAAGAAATTACTAGTTAAAATTAAACTAAAATCAGAAAGAAAGAAAAAATATATAAACTAAAACAGAAACAATGAAAGCTTAATAGACATTAGACATTAAAAAAAAAAAAAAAACTAATAATAAAAATGACAAAACCACACAACAAAATTACTATAAGAAAAAAAAAATAATAATAAAAAAATAATAATAATAAACATACACAGTAGTACACTACACTACTATAATATCACTAATAAAAATGACCAAAACACATCAAAATTACTTAAATTACTTAAAATCAACTTGAAAACAGAAAATATACAATTAAAATCTAATTCTAAATATATAACTGAAACGAAATAAAACTAAAAACTAAAGGTTAATAAAAAATAAATAAATAAATAAAAAACTATATACACATTAAAAATTGAATAGGTTTATAAATACGGCTAAAAAAAAATAAAAAATAAAAAATAAAAAAATGGACAAAAACACAAGAAATTACTTGCTAAACTGAAATCAGACACATTAAATAAATATTTTTAAAATATATAAATAAAACAGAAACTAACAACTGAAGCTTAATAGTAAAACGATTTAGACATTAAAAAACACCAAACCTAATAAAAATGACAAAACACATAATTACAAAAAAAAAAAATGAATTACTAAAAAAAAAAAAAAAAAAACAATTACCAAGAACAAAACTGAATAAAAATCTATATAAATGAAACTAAAACTAAACAATAAAACACAAAATAAAGACTACACAGTCACTAATATCACTAATAAAAATGACCAAAACACTTCAAAATGACTTTACTGTTACTCGACACATTTCTCTGCAGTGAAAGTGAAGTATGTTGGTGTTCTGGTTTGGATCAGGCTCGTTCTACAGTTATAGATCAGTGAGCGGCTGTCAAAGATTCGCACCAGCAGTCGCTGGACTGGATGATAAGGACGGCATCGGTCAGACAGAGACGTCTGTCCTCAGCAGAAACACGTGGCTCGTTTCCAGTCTGAATTCAGCTTCATCAAAGAGCTGGACACTAACAGACCATCACTGGAGATTTACGAGCGCCGATCGGCCAATACAGCTCTTATCCGGCTCCGCAGACGCACAAATACCCACAGAATCACGCGCAACACGCATAAACCCACACAAACCAGAACACACCAGGAGAAACCCACCCAAACCAGCACAAACCAGCACAGCGGGCCAAAGCTTCCTTAGAAACACTCGACTAGAATGGCACGTCTGTGTTAGAAAACCTGCTCTAAGGAAGAATGTCTCCTGATTGAATCCACATATCAATTCATATATATATATATATTGAAAAAATGTTTTACATCACTCTCTGAAAGGTTCTTTGCAGCATGAAAATACTGCAATAAATTATATATAAAGATAAAAATCTAAACAAAAAAAACAACAGCAAAATATATTGGTATATAATATAATTTAATATTAAAATAAATATTTAAAGTTAACTGATTAATAATAATTAATATTAATTAAATATTAGTATTTTATAATAATAATAATAATAATAATAATAATACACTCAATACAATAACTTTTTTAGCAAAAAATAAATAAAGAAATAAAACATATAAAGAAATATAAAAAAATAAATAAAAAATCTATATAAAGATAAAAATAGAAAAAAAAAATATATATATATTAGTATATAATAGAATTTAACAAAATAAAGTTAACTGATTAATAATAATTAATATTAAGTATTTGTATATAATAATAATAATAATAATAATAATAATAATAATACACTCAATACAATAAACTCAACATAATTTTTTTGCAAATAAATAAATAAATAAATGAAACGTATAAAGAAATAAAATTTATATATAAAAAATTATATATAGAGATAAAAATAAAAAAATAAAAAATATATATTAGTATATAACATAATATAAAATAAACATTTAAAGTAAACTGATTAATAATTAATTTTAATTAAATATTAGTATATAATAATAATAATAATAATAATAATAATAATATAAAGAAATAAAAAAATAAAGCAAAAATTCTATATGTGTGACCCAGGACCACAAAACCAGTCATAAAGGTCTTTTCTTTTTTCTTTTTTTTAATTGAGATTTATACATCTGAAGCTTTCCACCGATGTATGGTTTGTTAGGATAGGACAATATTTGTCTGAGATGCAACTATTTGAAAATCTGGAATCTGAGGGTACAAAAAAATATTGAGAAAATCACCTTTAAAGTTGTCCAAATGAAGTTCTTAGCAATGCATATTACTAATCAAAAATTAAGTTTTAATATATTTGCAGTAGGAAATTCACTAAATATCTTCATGGAACATGATCTTTACTTAATATCCTAATGATTTTTGGAATAAAAGAAAAATGTATAATTTTGCTCCATACAATGTATTTTTGCCGATTGCTACAAAAATCAAATATACCTGTGCTACTAGAATGGTTTTGTGGTTCAGGGTCACATACATAAGTCAGTCTGTATAAGTCTATTACAAATAAATAAAAATCTATAAACAAAAAATTACTGTAGTTAAACAGACACACATATGTAATACGACACACATAACTGAGAATATCAAGCCTCGTGAGCAATAAACGAGTAACCAGTGAGCAATCACACTTCCTCAGTCAATATATTCATTCCCGTCAGCCTCAGCGATGACAACGGAGCGATTTATCCTGGAATAATCTAGTTAGTCCACACAGCTCCTCCATGAAGACGAACGCGCTCGCCGGCTGATTTAAATGTTCCTGCGCCAATGAAATGACAGGAGAATGAATCTCAAACGGCTGTAAATCAGAGCCGCGGCTCCGTAAACACACGCGACGGACGGCCGTTACTCAAACGTCGCTGAAAGAGAGCGAACCGACGGCAGGACGATAACCAGACGCTCGAATGAAGAGCTGCGATCGTCCGTATGAGAGACGCTGAAAAATGAGACAAACAGACGATTGAAAAATACAATCATGATGTTAGTGAAGAACGACACGCCGAGAGAAACACTGACGGACTGAGACGCTCTGGACGAGAAAATCATAAAAACACCTACATTTTCTGCACTGATTTTGAAGCAGACGTACAAGGACGTAGGTTTGATTTTGGCATTGATGGGGACATAACAGACAACAGACATTTAATCGCTTGATTAAAATGATTGCTAGGATCAATTTAGTAGTGTGTGGATATTGTTAGCGTCTCTACTAAATTCTACACTCTTAAAAATCATAAGTGATGTCTGACTTTGGAAACTATATGAAGAGATCAAATCACAGATTCATGAGTTCATCCAAATTTCACAAAAAGCTTATGAACATAAATATAATACAAGTCGCTGAAGTGAGTTGCTGTTTTTGTCTCTTCTGAGGAAGATTCATTCACTTGTTTGTCAATGAACCACACAGACATTTTGATCTGATTTATTTGTTTTGCTCAGACGTTCATCTGAATTCATTTTGTAAGTGACTTTTCTTTCTGTTTTAAAGATGTTTTCTTTAGATTGTTTGATGACGCAAAAGAGAATATAGGGAAATATAACTTAATTAGTTTCCTGCTAGGTAAATTTCACATACATAAACGCAAATCTGTCTCTAAACTGATCTTTTCTTTATTCACAATTGATTTAGACGAGTACATGAAAACTATCCAGAGTTCTTTTTTTTTTTTATACTTTTTCATTTTTTTTTCCCCCCTATTCAGGGTTGCCAGGTTTTCACAACAAAATCTGCCCAACTGCTACTCAAAACTAGCCCAGTCGAGCTCCGAGGGGGGCTTCTGTTAAAAATCGCATAAAATACATACATAAAATACATGGTTTTTGTCGGGGTTCCCCTGGTAAATTTGTATTTCAGGGGCTAAATATGACATTATTGTGGTCGCTTCAACCCGCGGACATTAAAAACAATCCGCGGCAACAGTGTTAAAGTAGCCTGATTCTACGGGAAAACCGCGGACTTGGCAACTCTGAACATATTCCTTATGAAAATTATCCATGGTTTTACTACAAAAGAAAAGAAAAGAAAATGTTATATGCAGTTAAACCATGGTAAACACATATTAACCATGGTTTTGCTACACTAACCACAGTTTAATCATAGTATTTGTAGTAAAACTGTGGTAATTCCCAAAATAAATAAATAAAAATAATAATTTTCTTAAGGGATTTGTATTTGTGTATATCATCTTTCTTTTTTCTTTGTTTTGTTTTTGATGTTTTGTACTGTTTAATCAAAAAAGAAAATAAACAACAACAACAACAAAAAGATTTACTATACACGCTTTGAAGCCTCAATCTGAATCAAAAGATTCACGAACCCGCACTGCAGTCCTGATCTGAATCAAATGATCCGCGATTCACGCTTCAAAGTTACGATTGAATAATGATTCACAAACCATAATTTCAGATCAGGACTTCGGATCGCGAATCATTCAAGTTTGCGAATGATTCGCAAACCCGCCCCGAAGTCCCGTTCTGAATCGTGATTCACGTCCACCCTTTGAAGTTCCGGTCTGAATTCAAATGATTCGCGATTCGCGCTCCGAAGTTCCAATTGAATAATGATTCGTGAAGCATAATTTTAGATCAAGACATCGGATCGCGAATCATTCAGTTCGCGAAATGATTCGCGAACCCGCTCCGATGTCCTGCTCTGAATCAATGATTCACAATCCGCCCTTCGAAGTTCCGATCTAAAACAAATGACTCGCGAACCCGCGAAGCCGCACCGTGCCTGCGTCCCAATGTGCATACTATCCACCCTAAATTCTATGTGATACTAGTACATTTCAATACTATTTAGGGTAGATAAGGTGGATAGTATGCAGGATCTGATTCAAATGATTCACAAACCCGCACTTAAGTAAACCCGCACTGATCTGAATAATGATTCGTGAACCGTCATTCCAGTTTGGGATCTCGGATCGCGAATCATTCAGTTCGCGAAATGATTCGCGAACCCGCTCCAAAGTTTCTATGTCAAATGTGCAGCGATACGCACTTTGAAGTCCTTCTCTCAATCAAATGATCTACGATGGTTTTTGCGCTTGAACTGAATGATCAAAGCCACAAGTTTGAATCAACCGGAGCGGTTCCAGCGTAAATGACTCACTCAATTGAATCGGTTTGTCTGTTCCTCCGCTTTTCCTCGTCTTCAGTCATGTTTACACGACACTGTCAGTACTACTACTGGCTTAGCTCGCTAGTTTAATGACATTAACTCAAATAAGCAAAAAAAAAGTATGATGTTTACAAATTAAATATCCATATTTCCATTCCAGAGATTACATGCAACACAAATGTACTCCATATTGAGGTGAGGTAACCGGTTTACTGCTAACTAGTGAAACACTCCATTAATATGACGAGCTGCAGCTCAAAATACATGTTAGATGGAAACATTGTGCATTATGATGGAGTTTGTAGCTTAATTCACTATATTTGAAATAGTTTGAGCTGCAGTTCAGTTGCTGACAGTTCAATAGGAAATCAGTTGAAAGCATCCAGTCATCTCACACCATTCAAGACAATCTGACATTTATCAGTATATATCATAAGAAATATTTGAGAAATGATTCACGTTGTGCCTAACAATGCCCCTTAGCTGTTATAAATTCACTATAAACCACGGCTTCTTGTGGCTTATTGCTTTAATTAATCATGAAGGGTCTTTAGACTGAAGAGAATTCAATTATGAGCGCATGTGATGCTGATCAGACAGAACAGATCGCAGAAAGTCCTGATTAAAGTGACAGTACCGCATTTCAACCTTATGAACAGCAACACAGAAAGCAGGACAGAGACGCTGTGAAACACACCACGGCAAAGGTGTGATCGCTCAATTACATCTATGGAGAAATAATTACATCCTCACAAATGCGCATAATTGCTCTGGGACAAAAATCACGTTATAGATGTCTGCAAGCGCACTAGAGAGTAATAACCACTAGAGGACACGTGGAAAATTAAACACCTCAGATCTCCTTCTTTCACACTTCTGAGGGGGTTCGGGTTTTTAGCCCCTATCTGACTCAAACAAACATATTTATAGATATTTAACGCTGTTACGATTGATTAAATGTTCAACTCAACCAGGCAAAGCTGTGCTGTTCTGCAGTTACAACCACATAATGATCATTTGGTCAGTTTCTACAAATAACCAGAGTACATTGGAACATTTTCAGAATATATATGGGTCAATGACGTGACGGCTAAATTTCCCATCTGAATGCATTTGTTTTTCAGTTAAAAATTGGTTTAAATGGATTAAAAAGATGCCATATATATGTAGCACCTCTCCTACGTATGGACCAACTTTAACTTTTCAAAACCGATTAGTTATTTGTCATTTTTCTGTTATTCAAAGTCAAAATGGCATGTGGTGCGACCGTCTGGCTGTAACTGTTGTTTTGGAAATGTCTTTAAAATTACTCTAAATTTATTCTAATTAATTTTCTGCGCTATTCGGCATGATTTCCAAAGTGTTTTGTAATCCTGTATAAAACTGCAGAGCCTTTGCATTTATATTTCCATCATAATTTACAAAGAAACTTTGTCCAATGATTTCCATTTTATGAAATATCATGCGGTGCGACCACCAAGAAATGTCTTTAAAATTACTCTAAATTTATTCTAATTAATTTTCTGCGCTATTTGGCATGATTTCCAAAGTGTTTTGTAATCCTGTATAAAACTGCAGAGCCTTTGCATTTATATTTCCATCATAATATACAAAGAAACTTTGTCCAATGATTTCCATTTTATGAAATATCATGCAGTGCGACCACCAAGAAACTACCATTTTAAGACTTTTATGTTGAAATTCATTCCAAGATAGGACTTTGCCAATGACCCATTAAACTCAAATTTGGGAGAGAGAAAAAAAAAAAAAAATTAATAGTAGATATGTAGTTACCACATTTGGATATCATGTGGTATGACCTCGAAAAAAACAAAAAAACAAACAAACAAACAAACAAAAAAAAAATAATATTAAGTTATTTCTGCAAGTATTTATTTTTATTATAAATTTCATAGTGGCCTTTTGTGGGAAGCTAGCTTGTTTTGTTTAGGTGGCCAATTCTGTACTTGCAACTTTTGACTAAATTTGAAACGTCATGTGGTGCGACCACTGCAGAGTGTTTTCCATTATAGATTTATGTCCCAGATTGGCAGTTTTTGTGCTTTTATATTCAACTGATGGTTTATATACATAAAATACTTTATTTTAGTATCATTTGGAACAGATTTTTAAGCAACTTGGGTAATTTCAGATGGAATCTTTGTACAATATGAGAATTAAGAGCATATAGTTTTCGTTTGATAATTATGCATTTATTAGTAATTTATTTTATTAATAACTATTTTAATCTATTTTACCAGATTCCACTGCCAAGCAAAGTAAAATAAAAGTTAACTCAAAGTTCAGAAATAAATGGGTCTAAAGAAATATCATGTGCTGCACTTTTCACAGGTCTCTAAGTAGATTTTTAATCATATAAGGCCTTTGCATCATTTGGAGCGACCACTCGTCATGTGGTGCGACCAATAATAGGAATAACTGTATTAAAATTTAAATAAAATATTTCATTTCTGTGGTTGAAATATGAATCACTGCTACAGCATGCTTAAGTGAATGGTATTTTTAAAACATTTTATAAGTTTACAGGAAAAATAAGTTTGGTAACCACATTTAAGAAGGCAACTCTGAAATTATAAAACAAAAATATGAGATCAATATTTACAAAAACTAAACAATTTTTTCTAAACAATTTAATTACGAAGAACTTTAAAAAAAAATGTTAAATATGTTAAGGAAATTAATTAATTTCAATGTAAATCATGGTCGCACCACATGACATTTTTTAAAGCTGGTCAATTCCTCAAGATAAAAAAACACTAAAATCACCTAATTTTAAATTGCACTATGAATTTATGTTGTACACAACATTTTTAATGTTTGAACAATTACAACAGATATTATTTTTTTGTATTTTAAAATTGGCCTGTCAAAAATCTTTATACGTCAATGACCCATATACATATGAAAATTGAGGCCTTATCTCAGTTTTCAAGAAACACTAGTGAAGCAAATCAGCTGACACACGTGTGATTGAATAAGATCTGCTTCTGATTGGAAGTGTTTGCTTTCGCTCTCAAACAACTCACAGATCACGAGAGCATGAAATTGAGGACGAACCACGGACGGAGACAAAGAAGCACAGAAAAAAGGAGAGCGGATAAACCCCGGCGCGGTTTGTTCTGTAACGTGTCCGTACAGGAGAACGCTTGTAGATTCAGATTCAGCCTCGACCTCGACCTATAGCCTGAGAAGCAATTTCAACATAAATTGGGCGGCAACGATTTTGAGCACTGTAAAAAGCAGCGTGTTTGACGAGGACGGGGGTGATGCGGGTCAGATGATGATTGCCGAAGCGCTTTCACAACACAGATCCATTCAACAGCTTTTCTTACACACAAACAAGAAAAACTACATATGAACAGAACTGGGCTGCCCTGCAGAAGCTGTTGGATGTTCACAAAAGACATGCTTTTCGACAAAAAAACATCACAAACAACAGGTCTAGACTTCATTTTTAACTAAAAAAAAAAAATGTCATGTTTATGGCATGAAATGGAAATGCAATGAGATACAAAGAAATAATATTATAAAATATTATTGTTTAGAAGAAAAGACATCTAGATAAAATTCTGACCAAACAAGAGAGAACTAGAGACCTCCATCTAATTGGAGTGAATGACTAAAAAAAGAAAAAGACGACGAAGAATCATTTTTAATTTTAATAGTCTGTGTAACAAAGAAAATTGGCAGCAAAAATCTTCAAAAATATCTAAAAACAAATTTTAGAGATGCGAAAAAATGAATTAATTAATACTTGTTTTGAGAGTAACTATTGAGTTAAATCTATTTTTTAATTATTTATGAGGTTAAGGTGGTTTCTGCATGAGATTTTTTCAATTAACAACTTTTCTTGACAATTTTTCAAGAAGGTCTACCAGATTATGAGCTTCAACACACTTCCAACACAAACAAACAAACAAATATTGACTATATAAATACACATACAAAATCTCATTTAATATTATAATACAACAAACATTTTAAATATTGTAAAATTTTCTATACATTTTAAAATATTATAATGGCACAAAATATTACAAAACATTTTTTGGGGAATTCATTTGTCATTTCATATAGTTTAACTTAATGCACAAAAATAACTAACTAACTAACTAACTAACTAAATAAATAAAAATGGCAAACAAAAAATTACTGGAACATTAATAAAAAATAAATATTATATATATAGATGTATTTAAAAAATAATAATAAAATTAACAAAAATTACTAAAACATACTGTTTTTAAATTAATAATGTAATTTTTTGAGAGTATAAATATTGAGTTAAATTTATTTTTAAATTATGCATGAGGTTAAGGTGGTTTCTTTTATTCTTTTATAAGGTTAAGATTTATTCAATCAACAACCTTAGTAAATTGCATTGCTGGAAAACAAAAACTACTAACTGTAATTTAATATTATAATACCATAAACATTTGATATACTATAAATTATAAAATATAATGTCATTTTTATTTATTTATTTAGTTACTTAGTTATTTTAGTACATTAAGTTAAACTATATGAAATGAGCAATGAATTCCCCAAAAAATATTTTTTGGCAACTAGCTGAGTTAAAATAAGGTTTTTTAATATTTTGTGAAATTATAATATTTTATTTTTTTATAATATTGAAAATTCATTTCACATTTCATATAGTTTAACTTAATGTACTAAAATAACTATAAAATAAATAAACAAATAAATAAATAAAAATAAAAATAAAAATGACAAACACAAAAAAAAAAAAAGACTGGAACATCAATAAAAATTAAATATTACTAAAACATTAACAAAAATTAATATTAAAACAGAAAATATAAAAATAAAAAGTAATTCAAACTACTAATTAAAATGACAAAAACAAATTATATATATACATATATAAAAAAACTTGCTTCCTTTTTCTTTCTTTAAATAAAATTGTAATAAAATGTTTTAAGGTTTTAGAATAAAGATATAGTTACCTTTATATATATATATATAGCTATTTTTATATAGCTTTAAAAAAAAAACGACGACTTATTTTTAATTTTTAATGCAAAAAATCTTCAAAAATATATTAAAAAAATGGAACATATGCAATAATAATTAAAAGAAAAACTTGTTTTGAGAGTACAGTGAGTTAAGTTTATTTTTAAACTATTCATGAGCTTAAGTTTCTTCATGAGGTTTCTTCAATCAACAAGCTTAGTAAACTGCATCGCTGGAAAACTAAAACTACTGACAATAAATCACGAAAGTAATCTTTCCCAGTGAAGTCAGTATAATGCGTGGATGAGCGCAGGTGTAGTGAAGCACGTTAGTGTGTTTGTGCGAGGGCAGACTGACAGCATGATTCAGTGTGTGCTGAAGGTGGACGTGATTCTGGAGGAAGATCTCGTCGGACTCGCCGCAGGTCAATGCATCAAAGCCTCGCGGCCGGTCCGGCTGCACACGGATGATTTATTACCATACGTCCCGCTTTAAATTACACTCGACGCCATCTATAGGTACCTGTCAGCGTGAACAAAGCACTAATGCTTCTGCTGCGTCCGAGCCGAGAGAACTTCCACTAAAACACGAAACGAGAAGAACGAGAGACGCCTGTGATCCTTCATCGGCCGTCATCCATCCTGGCTTTTTTCAGCGCACAACAAAAAAAGGCAAAAGAATGAATGAATGCCATTACAGCCTTCCCAAAACATGACAAAATTAATAAATAAGAATCACAACACTTAATCATGTGAATTCACTGTAATCAGACTCCAAACTGAACACTTGCCAAGTGTAAATTGGCTTTTAGCAGTAAACAAACAGAGCAATAATTTTAAGTGATGCGAGTGATTCTTACTAGTGGAGAAAGCCTCCATCACCGCTCACACAGCGCCAAAAAACACACAATAATCTGTGCTGTTTGTCACTAATATACAAGAAAAAAAAAATCAGAGAAATGACAGCGAGGAGAAGCTGCTTGTGAGTCTCAATGCATAAACTTTCAGAGAGAAAAACAGTGTTTCCCTGCAGACAGTGACGCTCATTAACACACACACAATAAAATAAAACACGACGGATCACAGAAAACAGACTCACACCTTCAGCTGTACAGAGAACTTTTAAATTACAGCCTCAATATTCAAGATTCAAGCCTGCATTTATTTGATCAATAATTCAGTAAAATTGTGAAATGTTATTAGAATTTCCAATAACTGTTTCCTTTCTGAATACTTGTTAAAATGCTATTTATTTCTTTAATCAAAAATAAATTTACACTACCATTCAGTTTAGGGCACATACTGGGAAAAAAAAACTTTTATTCAGCAAGGATGTATTAAATTGATCAAAAGTGTCAGTAAAGACTTTTATAATGTTTAAAAATATTTATATTTCAAATAAATGCTGTTCTTTTGAACTTTCTATTCATCTGTGAATCATGAAATGTATGAATGATAGTTTTAACTAAAATATTGTGCAGCACAACTGTTTTCAACATTTATAATAATCATAAATGTTTCTTGAGCAGCAAATCAGCATATTAGAATGATTTCTGAAGGATCATGTGACACTGAAGACTGGAGTAATGATACTGAAAATTCAGCTGTGCATCACAGAAATAAATTATATTTTAAAAGATATTCTCATAGAAAACAGCTAGTTTAAATTACAAAACCATTTCACAATTTTACTGTTATTACTGTATTTTTGACTAAATAAATGCAGTCTTGGTGGCTTAAAAGACTCATTTTAACTTATAACTTGACCTGTCTGATTTTGAAAAAATATATTTAAAAAAAATAATAATAATGCAAAAACACATTTTTATGGCCAGAAAACAACATATATGCCACTAAATTGTCCAGCGTGGCAAATATTAGCCTACAAAAGCTTATTTTAATTCAACTAGTTCCCAAAAAAAAAAAATAAATAAATAAAAAAAAACATCTTATTTAATTTTGTTTAACTTGATGTACTAAAATAACTAAAACTGAAGAAAAAAAAAAAAAAAAAAAAAAACCTGAAAAAGAATAAAAACGACAAGTACAAAAAAACAATGGCCAGAAAACAACATACACTGACCAAAATTATAAACGCAACACTTTTGTTTTTGCCCCCATTTTTCATGAGCTGAACTCAAAGATCTAAGAGTTTTTCTATGTACACAAAAGGCCTATTTCTCTCAAATATTGTTCACAAATCTGTCTAAATCCGTGTTAGTGAGCACTTCTCCTTTGCCGAGATAATCCATCCACCTCACAGGTGTGGCATATCAAGATGCTGATTAGACAGCATGATTATTGCACAGGTGTGCTTTAGGCTGGACACAATAAAAGGCCACTCACACTAAAATGTGGAGTTTTACTGTATTGGGGGGGGGTCCGAAAACCAGTCAGTATCTGGTGTGACCACCATTTGCCACACATCTCCTTCACATAGAGTTGATCAGGTTGTTGATTGTGGCCTGTGGAATGTTGGTCCTCTTCAATGGCTGTGAGAAGTTGCTGGATATTGGCAGGAACTGGAACACGTTGTCGTATACGCCGATCCAGAGCATCCCAAACATGCTCAATGGGTGACATGTCTGGTGAGTATGCTGGCCATGCAAGAACTGGGATGTTTTCAGCTTCCAGGAATTGTGTACAGATCCTTGCAACATGGGGCCGTGCATTAGGACTGCACGATTAATCGGAAAAAAAAAGGCTATCTTGATTCATACATAGATTTGATCTCATTTCTAAATGACGGCGATTCACTTTTGTATATTTCATTGCATTCACACGTTATTGGTCACACTCACACAATAACAAAACACTATTAATTCACCAATCAATCATAAATCTCGATCACGTCTCTCCTCTCCCTCATTGGCCACGTTCCGCCGTCACGCACATGACGTGTAACAAGGCGGCAGACCTAAACGGAGTCAGTTTGCTTCGTGGATTTGTATCGGTAAGAGGAGAAAAAAAAAACTCTGAGAAAAACCAAGCGCTGTGAGATCCAGTGTGAAACACTTGTGGTATATAATGGTATATAATTATAGTATGTTATAGCTATAGCATGTGTGCATTTATACAGAATGTTTTTAGACTACCGTTTTTCATACAAATAGGCCACTTATAAAACCATGTAGTTAAAATTTTACCATGGCATTGAGGTACCATTATGTGTGGTTTTAACTGTGTTTATCATGATTTAAAATGTATGCTTGCTACTATGGGAGAACAATGCTTAAAGGAACACTCCACTTTTTTTTGAAATAGGCTCATTTTCCAACTCCCCTAGAGTTATACAGATGTGTTTTACCATTTTTGAATCCATTCAGCCGATCACCGGGTCTGGCGGTAGCACTTTTAGCATAGCTTAGCATAAATCATTGAATCCGATTAGACCGTTAGCATCTCACTATAAAATGACTAAAGAGTTTCGATATTTTTCCTATTTAATACTTGACTCTTCCGTAGTTACATCGTGTACTAAGACTGGCGGAAAATGAAACGTTGTGATTTTATATGGTTACATATACATATATGGTTATATATTCCTTTAATTATAAAAAAAAAAAAAAAAAAAACTGGGTCAGAATAAATGTAACCATATAAAACTGAGGTTGCTTTATTATTGGTTCATTTATTATTATTGATTGATTTATTATTTGTTAATGTTCTCGTATGTTCAAAAACGTTTAAATTATTCACTTTAAGGGGTCTAAAATAAAGAAGAGAGACTATTTTTTTACTCCAGCACTTTATTAGACTAAATGTCCTGTTTTTTTTTTTTTTGTACTTTTTTTTGGTAAATTTTGGTTGAAAAAATGAGAATTGTGTAAGAGAATCGTGATCTCAATTCCCATTGAGAAAAATCGTGCTCCACATTTTGGCAAGAATCGTGCAGCCCTACCGTGCATTATCATGCTGCAACATGAGGTGATGGTTGTGGATGAACGGCACAACAATGGGCCTCAGGATCTCGTCACGGTATCTCTGTGCATTCAAAATGTCATCAATAAAATGCACCTGTGTTCATTGTCCATAACATACACCTGCCCGTACCATAACCCCACCGCCACCATGGGCCACTCGATCCACAACGTTGACATCAGCAAACCGCTCACCCACACGACGCCATACACACCATCTGCCCTGTACAGTGAACACCGGGATTCATCCCTGAAGAAAACACCTCTCCAAAGTACCAGATGCCATCGAATGTGAGCATTTGCCCACTTGAGTCGGTTACGACAACAAACCGCAGTCAGGTCGAGACCCCGAATGAGGACGACAAGCGTGCAGATGAGCTTCCCTGAGACGGTTTCTGACAGTTTGTGCAGAAATTCTTTGGTTATGCAAACCGATTGTTGCAGCAGCTGCCCGGGTGGCTGGTCTCAGTCGATCTTGGAGGTGAAGATGCTGGATGTGGAGGTCCTGGGCTGCTGTGGTTACACGTGGCCTGCGGTTGTAAGACCGGTTGGATGTACTGCCAAATTCTCTATAACGCATTTGGAGACGGCTTATGGTAGAGAAATGAACATTCAGTTCACGGGCAAAAGTTCCAGTGGACATTCCTGCAGTCAGCATGCCAATTGCACGCTCCCTTAAAACCTGCGACATCTGTGGCATTGTGCTGTGTGATAAAACAGCACATTTTAAAGTGGTCTTTTATTGTGTCCAGACTAAGGCACAGCTGTGCAATAATCATGCTGTCTAATCAGCATCTTGATACGCCACACCTGTGAGGTGGATGGATGATCTCGGCAAAGGAGAAGTGCTCACTAACACAGATTTAGACAGATTTGTGAACAATATTTGAGAGAAATAGGCCTTTTGTGTACATAGAAAAAGTCTTAGATCTTTGAGTTCAGCTCATGAAAAATGGGGGCAAAAACAAAAGTGTTGCGTTTATAATTTTGGTCAGTGAATATGCTACTGAATTGTGCAGTGTGGGAAAATATTGGACTTAACTTAATATTACTGAAAGATCTTTTAACAGTTTACCATGGTTTACCATCAGGGTTAAAATAGTTAACTAAAACTAAAATCAAAAGTAAATAAATTGATACATCTTTATTTTAAAAATTGCGAAAAAATATGAAAAAAAAAAAAAAAAAAAAAAAAAAAACAACACAACAACATTGCTAAAACTTTAACAATTTAAAATGAGACCTGAAAATTTAAAAATTCGAACGAAATTCAAAATATTAAGAACTACTGTAATACTAAATAAGTGATACTAAATAACACATTTTAGGATTCTGTCCCTATGAGAGCAGCAGCAGCAGAGGAACAGAGACGGCTGTACCTTCAGGACACGTCGCTGCTCTTAATAACGCCTTTAATTGTGAGTTTGATCAGCGCTGACACAAGCCAAACGGCCACTAACGATTCCCAGCGCTGCTCCACACATTAACCGTGCGGATGTTCTGCGGGAACGCGACGCGACGCTCATCTGAGGATTCAGCAGCAATTATTCATGCGAATCAGCGTAACGCTTTGTGATGCCGAACGCAGGGAATGTTGTGCAAGTAATGAAGGTTAAACGTGGGCCAAACACTTCACGCCGCTCTAATTACAGCTCTTTTCATGCTTCTGCGAGGGTCTCAATAACGCGGGACGCAAATAAAACGCAATGTTAAACTGGCACATACATCTGCCGCCCGACGGCTCAGCGACGCCACTCGACTGCATTCGCGCTTCTTAACTTACACTGCACTTGGAGAGCAGCTTCAGCATGCTAATGTGAGAGCAGTGCTGATGTTTTGTGTTTGACGACTATATGCAAATCAAAGATGATCAGTATAGTGCTGGAAATTTCCTTAAAGCAGCATAAGAAAGTCTTCAAGAAAGTCTGCCAGATTATGAGCTTCAACACACTTCCAGCACACACAAACAAACAGATAAGTAAATAAATATTGACTATATATTATAAACATACATAGAAAATGTCGTTTATTATTGTAATACTACATTATATACATTATAAAATATTATGATGTCATAAAATATTAGCCTACGAAAGCTTATTTTAATTCAACTATTTGGAAAAAAAAAAATCTTATGTCATTTAGTATAACTTGATGTACTAAAATAACTAAAACTAAGGGGGATCAGAAAGTAAATAAAAATGACAATCACAAAAAAAATAAATAAATAAATAAAAATTACTGAAACATCAATAAAAATGAAAGATTACTAAAACATTAACAAAAGAATTAGCATTAAAACAAAAAATAAAATGTTTTCACTGCATTTTTTATGAAATAAATGCAGTCTTGATGGCTGAAAAAAACTCCTTTTAACTTATAACTTGATCTGTCAGATTGTGAAAAATATATATTTTAAATAAAAATAATGTAAAAATACCATTTTATGGCCAGAAAACAACATATATGCTACTAAATTGTCCAGTGTGGCAAATATTAGCCTACAAAAGCTTATTTTAATTCAACTAGTTCCTAAAAAAAGCATTTCTTATTCAGTTTAGTTTAACTTGATTAACTAAAATAACTAAAACGGAAGAAAAAAAATCTGAAAAAGAATAAAAATGACAAGCACAAAATAAATAAATAAATAAATAAATACATAAATAAATAAATACTGAAACATCAATAAAAATAAAAATAATTGTTAAAACATTAGCAAAATAATTAGCATTAAAACTGAAAATATAAAATAAATATCAAAAAATATTTAAAAATTAAAATATAAAATTAAAAACGGATTCAAACTAGTACTAAAAATTAAAAACTAGTCAAATTATAAAAACTTGCTTCCTTTTTTCTTTTATTAAAATGTTTTTGTTATTAGAATAACTACAGACATATTTAAAAAAAAAAAAAAAGAAAAGAAAAATGACACAAAAAATACTAAAACATTAACCAAAATTAGCATAAAAATAGAGCATCTAAAAATAAAAACCAATTCAAATGATCAAGAAAAACAACAAAAATAGTCAATAAATACTAGAATCTGGTGTAATTTTCTGTTTTTATATATATATAAAAAAGGTGCAATAATATATGTGAAAAGTTTATTTGCAAAATAACTTTTTTTTTATGCTATCATGTTTTCATTGTGTTAGTTAGCTGCATTTTTTATAGTTATTTTTTACCTAATCAAAATAACCACAGTTTGATTGGAATTCACAATGAAAAAACATGATTTTTGAAAATTGTTAAAAATGCAGATAACTGTTTTTGCAAATGAACTCTTCAAAAATAAATAAATAAATATTTTTATTTATTTATTTTTTGTAAGAAGTCAATGATCTCAATATGAAATAAAATTTAAATCATTCAAAGAAATTAAATGATATGGTCCAAAGACCAAATAATCTCTTTGGTTTTGCAGATCTATCATCTTACTGCAGGTCAACAATTGTCTCATCTATTTTTATGCTCCTTAATCTTAGAAGGAACATGAAAATTCTGATGTTGATAGTCCAATAAAATTAACATAACTAGTACATCACTGAAGTCTCCTGAGTTCTGAATCCAAGTGAACACGTCTTATTGTTTACATCCATAAGTTCACACAAAATAATGTGCCTCGGGTCTTTGGAACACCATTATTGATTTTCTCAATTCATTTCAGCACATAAATCCACTGAAATACCTTCAGGAAGCGTGTTCTTCACGTGTGTAAACGGCACGTGTTGAATGTCGCTGACGGCCTGCGTTTATCCGCGGAGTCTGACAGTGGGCCGCCGGCGAGTGCGTGAGCAGGATTTGCTCAGAGCTCATTCTTCACATCAGCGGGGGGTTCTGGCACCTGTACGACATACCGCGGTAAAACCCAGAGCTCACGTGCTTCCCGCTGCGACCGCTTCCCCTCGAGATTCAACCCGCCGCTGACGCACCTGATCCGGATCACCTGCGGCCGCTGATCCGTCCGACCGCCCGCAACACAACTAAACCCAGAACACTACTGACATTCAGCTACACCGCAGACATTTATATGAACAGGATTCACATAATATGCATGTGAGAGTGGAGAAGAAACATGGAGTCATGTGACATCCATTTGCTCTTTTTACATTGTATTAGTCTATATAGAGTGATAGTCAATCACATACAACCATCATTTCTCATATATTTATTGCAATATATACTGATAAATGTAAGATTGACTTGAATGGTATGAGATGACTGGATGCTTTCAACTGATTTCCTATTGAACTGTCAGCAACTGAACTGCAGCTCAAACTATTTCAAATATAGTGAATTAAGTTACAGACTCCATCATAATGCACAATGTTTCCATCTAACATGTATTTTGAGCTGCAGCTCGTCATATTAATGGAGTGTTTCACTAGTTAGCAGTAAACCGGTTACCTCACCTCAATATGGAGTAGATTTGTGCTGGATGTTTTCTTTGGAATGGAAATATGGATATTTTATTTGTAAACATCATACTTTTTTTGCTTATTTAAGTTTATGTCGTAAAACTAGCGAGCTAAGCCAGTAGTAGTACTGACAGTGTCGTGTAAACAGATGAACCGAACCGAATCAATTGAGTGAGTCATTTACACTGGAGCCGCTCCGATCGATTCAAACTCGTGGCTTCCAGTTCAAGCGATTCACTAGCAAAAACCAGATCAAAAGCCATTCATTTTCGAATTTCAACATCACTTGTAATGATTTTTAAAAAAACACGTATTGCTAGGTGAAACGGAGCGCTTTTCGAATCTCCGAATCAGTTGTGTCGCAAAATGATTCACTGAATCATTTGATTCAGATACTTCTTTCTGAGCGGGTTCGCGAATCATTTCGATTCGCGATCCGAAATCCCGATTTGAAATGATGCTTCGCGAATCATTTTTCAGATCGGAACTTTGAAGCGCGGATCGCGAATCACGAATCATTTGATTCAGATCAGAATTTCAAAGCGCGCATCGCGAATCATTTGAATTAGATCAGAACGGTTCGTGAATCTTTTGATTCAGATCTGAATTTCACGGCGGGTTCTCGAATCATTTCGCGAACTGAATAATTTGCGATCCGAAGTCTCAATCTGAACTGATGTTTCACGAATCAGATCGGAACTTTGGAGCGCGGATCGCGAATCATTTCATTCAGATCAGGACTTAAAAGCGCGTTTCGCGAATCTTTTTTTCTGATTTCTTTTTTTAATTCAACATGAAACCATTAAGGCAGCACAGTTTTTAAAAAAGAAAGAAAGAAAGAAAGAAAGAAAGAATACAAAATACAAATCCCTTAAGAAAATTAACCAAGATTTTATAATAGTAAAATGTTATTTATTTATTTATTTATTTATTTATTTTGTATAACCACAGTTTTTTTTTAGCAGGAAACGCAGATTACAAGTTATATTTTCTTTATTCTCTTTTAAGTAGTCAAACAATCCAAAGCAATCATCTTTAAAACGAAAAGTCACTTACAAAATAAGATCAGATGAACATTAAATAAATTTGATCAAAACGTCTCTGCGTGGTTCACTGGCAAACAAGTGAATGAATCTTCCTTAGAAGAGACAAAAACAGCAACTCACTTTAATGTCTGACTTACATTATAATTACGTCCAAGCTTTTTGTGAAATGTGACCCTGGAGCACAAAACCAGTCTTAAGTATCACGGGTGTATTTGTAGCAATAGCCAAAATTACATTGTATGGGTCAAAATTATTGATTTTTCTTTTATGCCAAAAATCATTAGGAAATTAAGTAAAGATGTTTCATGAAGATATTTTGTAAAATTCCTACTGTAAATATATCAAAACTTAATTTTTGATTAGTAATATGCATTAGTAAGAGCTCCATTTGGACAACTTTAAAGGTGATTTTCTCAATATTTTGATTTTTTTGGCACCCTCAGATTCCATTTATTCAAATAGTTGTATCTTGGCAAACTATCTTGGCTATCCCAACAAACCATACATCAGAGGAACGCTTATTTATTCAGATTTCAGATGATGTATAAAGCTCAATTTCGAAAAAAGGACCTTGTGACTGGTTTTGTGGTCCAGGGTCACAAATTTGGATGGATCTGTAGTTTGATCTCTTCATATAGGTTGTTTGCAATCACGTGATTCTGAGGAGGCGCGAAATGCAGATGGAGGGCAGGAAGTGATTTTTCTCTATAGGAATCAATAGCAGAATCTCAAAATGACTGTGTTTTCAGTCGTTTATGGAAATCGGTCAAACCGAGAAATTTCATTTCGTATCGTGTATGAAAATTTGCTGTTCTTAAGGAGGAAAAGGCAAGGATTGACTGAAAAAAAGCAGGGAAAAGTGGCTTGTAAACCTGCGTCTGCGGTCAGGAGGACAGTCAGATAATGCTTGTGTGCGCGAATGGTTAATAAAAGATATAATAATATTAAGATATATGTAAATAGATACAGGGTGAGATGCTGAGAATTCACTCAATGCTAAATGCCACACGTAGATACAATGTAAATAAGATATTATATTTGCAGTTGATTACAATGGGACCTTGTGAGATTGCGATAAATTGAAGTGAGTGACAGCTTTTTGACAGACGTCCTTTCCTTTTCCTTTCCTTTTTAGTGACTATATGAAAGCGCTATTTGCTCGGTTTTGTGGCTATTGGTCCTGTTAGCAGCACGCAAAGCGAAACTTTTATTAAAATTCCGAACTGTTTATAGAAAGCGAGCAAATAGCGCTTCCGTATAGTCACTAAAAAGCTGTCACTCACTTCAATTTATTGAAATCTCACAATCTTCCGTTATAATCAATGACGCTCTCGAAACTACAAATATAATATCTTATATTGTGTCTACGTGTGGCGTTTAGCATTAAGTGAATTCTCACTGTCTCACGCTGTATCTATTTATATATTTCTTTATTAATATCTTAACGTATTATTATATCTTTTCTTAACCATTTGCACACACAAGCATTATCCGACTCTCCTCCTGACCACAGACGGAGGTTTACAAGCCACTTTTTCCTGCGCTTTTCAGTCAATTTCTTGCCTTTCCCCCCTTATGAACAACAAATTATAATACATGATAAAAGCTCTTTTGTGGTTTCTCGGTTTGACTGATTTGAGCATCCATAAACAACACAAAACATAGGCATTTTGAGTTTCTGCTAGTGATTCCTATGGAGAAAAATCACTTCCTGCCCTCCAGCTGCATTTCGTGCCACAGTAATGACGTCATGTGCAAACAACCTATAGTTTCCAAAGTCAGACATTGCTTATTATGATTTTCAAGGGTGTAGAATTTAGATGCAATGACGTGCCTCTACCAATATCCACACTACTCAGTTGACCCTAGCAACAATTTTGATCAAACAATTAAATTAAATCTTCCATTTTATTTGACATGCATATACCAGAGCCAAACAACATCAATAACCTCCATGACAGATCCAGCCTATTTTCAACCCGATTTCATGAATCATAACCGCTTTAAAATGCAGAAACAGCCAGAGTCACTTTTTACACATTTACACGCGTGGCATTTCAGACGCAAACGCAGCGGCCTGATGAAGTGCGTCTCTGAGGGCTCCTTTGTTCGCAGATGCCACCAGTGCAGCGGCGTGTTTTTCAATGAGCTCTTTTACACACAAGGACTCGCCGTTCGCGCCCACACCAGTCTCCAAATCACAAAACAGCCGTAATCTAATCATATAAACCCATCGCCCGCAGACAAATAAACTCGCTCGCAAACGTCCGGAGGAAAACAGACTAATGACATCACGAGGGGAAGGTTATCTGGTCACACTATGCTGGAAATGTACAATTAAACCTCATTTGGGATTGACTGAATTCATCACTGAGTAACCATTAAAGCCAAACCCAGGTTTGCTGACTAGTAAGATTCGAATGCGTCAACTAGATGAGTAAAGTTTGATGACAAACTTTGATGTTGGCTTGACAAAGTGGCACTTTTGCAAGTATTAATTCAAAGTGCATTCAGGCATTCATTCAGGCATCTGAAACCATTAGTCTGGTGTTGCAGTTGAACTTCCTGTCAAGCAGGAACAACACGTCCAGCTCTCCAGCGTCCGAGAGCCGCGGTCGCACTCATTACGGCAGGCAGAGAGGCAAACAGAGCCGGCGTGGCGTCCGTTCCACCGCATGCTAAAACAGCATCCTCAAAATGTGAAAATCAATCATGGATGACAACTCATTTAGATTATCAGGAGGAGGGAACAGCTACAGTTTCAATTAGCGAGCAAACAGCGGCGCACGGATGCGTTTAACCTCTACAGCCGCTCCACACGCTCATTCATGCTCCTAACAAAATCTGCATCACCAGTTTCTGCAAGGAGACGATCAGACATCAATTTACTGCTGTATTTCAACATTTACATGGATAGTTTAACCAAAAATGAACCATTTGAAAAACCAAACAGGTGCTAGTCCCCACTGGCTTCCATTTGGTTCACGACATTCTTTAAAATATCTTATTTTACAGCAGAACAAAGAGGATGGGAATGACATGAGGGTGAGTAAATGAAGACAGAATTCATTTTTGGGTGTACTGTCCCTTTAAGGACAACAACTAACAATGGGTATAACTATAAAGATAGTTTTAAAAACTGTTCTAAATGCACAAACCACAACTATAACAATAACGACATAGAAAAACAATATCACTTTCAGAATGATTTGCTTTCACCTGATGAACTATAAAAACACTGACAGCCAATCAGAATCCATCCTGCTTTAACGAGCCCCAGCATTTAAAGTGACAGGCGACAAAACTGCAGCGCGCTTATGATCAGAACACATGCAGAACAATATTGATATTGCAGAGTTTTTCAATTATGACGCAAAATTACATTTTATCTGTAAAGCAGCTCTACAGAAGACAAGAGAGTCACTATTCAGATCAATAATGTTACTCAATATTAATTATCTTTTAAACCATCACAGCTGGACGTGTTTGAAACTAACAGTAATATGAAACTAACTAATAAAATCACAGCCCTGATGCTGAATTCTGATTATCAATTAATCAAATAATCGACTGACTGTCTATAATTTAACGGCATGCCAACTATATTCATTGTGAGTGAAAAGTAGATAAACTATATAAAACAAATAATGTAAAAGCATTAAGCAGTAAGCAAAAAAAACTTCTATAAAAACACTGTAAAAAACAATTTGTTGGGTCAACTTAAAATAATTTGTAACCTGGCTGCCTTAAAATTTTAAGTTCAGTCAACTCAAAAAAAGTTTATTCAACTTGAAATGTTAAATTATACTAAGTGACAACTTAAGGCCTCTTTACACAGCCGATTTAAGGCTGCTCTAAAGCGGGTCTCTGTCGGCTCAGAATTCAGTGTAAAGACGCAATGCCGCATTAAAGCACTATGCCGGGTCTGACCCGCCTCAGTCCCTAGTATCAAAGGCGACGCAATGCTGTTCTGATTCAGTGTAAATGAAACGCGAAACAGTCATGATCAGAGCCAATCATGATTTCATTTTCAATTCATTTTTTCATTTTATTTATATTATCTTATTATTATAGTGGGTAGAATAAGTACGTTTTGGGTAAATCCTCGCGAGCCGTGACTCATGATTCTCAGCTTGTCTTGATAGAGAGGACTCTCTTTTTGTTATTTTCCCGCTTTTGCAAGTTAACTGTTTGGTTACATCAGAAACAAGTTTCTCAGTCATGAGGAAAGTAGGAAACTAGCTCCGAACTTCAGTGGCACATATCTTCAGTTTCCCTCTTTTCACTCGCTTTCCTTCGCTTTTATATAGCTAATGCGCAGTGCACGTTTTACTTTCACTTTTAAATTAGCGGCATTCCGTGTCAATTGCTTGAATCCAATTCAAGCAACAATAAAATACAACGTTAAACTCACTTAGAACTTCACAGAACTTTTATTAACAAAACGAATACAAATAGCTTACACCATGCTATATGCCTAATATAAAATAACAAAATAACTTAGGCTAGGCCTACATAAAAGGAACCAAATAAATATAAGAAACGTAGAACGTTTATTAGCAAAATAAATTACACAAAGTAAAAATCAGCAAACGCGGTAGAACCAAATAAATAAGAAACGGATGTTCAAAAAAAAAAAACAAAAAACTTCAAAATAACCATAGATAACGGCAAAAGTCAACAGGCTTTTTAAAATAAAAAAAAATAAAAAACATTGCCAAACTTCCACCATCGTCTTGTCTGAAGCTACAGTGTGTCCAACGCAGATACACTGTAGCACGCGCAGGATATTTAAATTTATTGCCGTTACATTTTAAAATGTCATGTTTTTATTTATTTCGTGTTTTATATTATTTGTTCTTTTTTTATATTTGTTATGTAATTTTATAGCATTTGTTTTTTTTTAAAGCTAATTTTAAAATTGTAGTTATTGTAAAAGGTGTATGTTTCCCACTATTTTAATTCCTGTGTAAATGCATTTATGCCGCTTCAGAACAGCATTAAACGGTCTGTGTAAATGCACATTTATGTCGCTTCAGTTTTGGTTTCTGTGCCGCCTTTGCTGTGTAAAGATGCCACTAGGTATTTGATTTGAATCAACTTAAAATGTTAAGGCAGCTGGGTTACTTGCCCATCTGTTAAGTTTAGCAAACACAAATATCTAAGTTGTTACTTAGTACAACTTAACATTTCAAGTTGAATAAACTTATTTTAGTTGACTGAACTTAAAATTTTAAGGCAGCCACATAACAAATTATTTTAAGCTGACTCAACAAATTGTGTTTTTTATTTTTTACAGTGAAGGCTTTGATAAGAGTTCACTTAAAGCCTTCATGTATAATGCATTATAAAGGTATTCATAATGTATATTCTAATGCATGCATTTCATAAATAATTGTAACCAAAGTTAAAATGCATTATAATATTAGACGTTTTGTCATGTGTTTTAATGCACTATATTTTAGAAACATGAAGCAATTAATATATTAGAACGGTGGTTATAATTATTATAAATCACAAAATGCATTATAAGTCGCAAGGCATGATTATTATAGTGTTAGAATTAAGGAAATGACTGGACATCAATTTACTGCTATAATTCAACATTTAATTAGTTTACCCAAAAATGAACATTTTGACAAATCAAACAGTTATTAGTCCCCATTGGCTTCCATTCTATTTTTTTCTTTCTACAAACTATGGAAGTCAATGGCTACCAGCAATTGTTTGATTCCCAACATTCTTCAAAACATCTTCTTTTACATTCAACAGAGGAAAGAAACTCATACAGGTTTGGGATAACACAAGTGTGAGTAAATGAAGGCGGAATTCATTTTTGGGTGTACTATAGCTAACAATAGCAATAAGTATAAAGATGCAGTTTTAAAAGCTGTTCTACATGCACAAACCACAACTATAACAATAATGACATAGAAAAACAATATCACTGAAATCACTTTCAGAATGATCTGCTTCCACCTGATGAACTATAAAAACACTGACAGCCAATCAGAATCCATCCTGCTTTAACGAGCCCCAGCATTTAAAGCGACAGGCGACAAAACTGCAGCACATTTATAATGATCAGAACAATATCACAGTTTTTCAATTATGACACAAAATTACATTTTATCTGTAAAGCAGCTCTACAGAAGACAAGAATGTCTATTCAGATCAATTGAGCTCAATGTTGTTCAATGACAGTGTCAACAATTATGAATCCATTTCAATTTCAGTATCTGATAAAGTCAGTGAAGTCATATCAATAATGCTACTCAGTATTAATTATCCTTTGAATCACGGCAGCTGGAAATGTGTTTGAAACTCTACTAATGAAATGACAGCCCTGATGTTGAATTCTGATTATCAAACAATCAAATGATTGATTGACTGATTGTTTATAATTTGCCCGCTGCCATAGTTATATTTATGGTGAGGAACAAGTGAAAAGTAGATAAATAACTATATAAAACAACAAATAAAACTTCTATAAAAAGGCTTTGATAACAGTTTATTTAAAGCCTTCATGTATAATCCATTATAAAGGTATTCATAATGCATATTCTAATGCATGCATTTAATAAATAATTGAAACCAAAGTTAAAATGCATTATAATATTAGAAGGTTTGTCATGTTTTAATGCATTTTACTAAATATACCATACTTGGCCACATGTCACATCCTCTTTTCTTTTTTTTTTTCTTTTTTTTTAATAAAAAAAGTGCATTATAAGTATTATAATGTTTTAGAACTGTTCTTACAATTATTATAGATAATATAATGCATTAGAAGTTGCATTAGAAAGCATAATTAATGCATTAAAATACCTTTTATATTGCATTATAGATTTTTCCAAACAAATAAATTTTTATTATTTTATTTTATTTTATTTTATTTTATTTTATTTTATTTTATTTTATTTTATTTTATTTTATTTTATTTTATTTTATGCTGATTGCTGCTTATTTGAACACCATATCCAAGATCAAATGTGAGCCTGGACCACAGTCATAAGGGTAATTTTCCTGAGATTTTAGATTTTTTTTTTTTTTTTTTTTAAGACTAATTAACATCTGGAAGGTAAAAAAAATAAAATAAATACTTTCCATTGATGTATGGTTTGTTAGGACAATATTTATCTGAGATACAACTATTTGAAAATCTGGAATCTGAGGGTGCAAAAAAATCTAAATGTTGTGAAAATCACCTTTAAAGTTGTCCAAACTAAGATATTAGGAATGCATATTACTAATTAAAAATTAAGCTTTGATATATTTACTTTATAAGTATTATAATGTTTTAGAACTGTTCTTACATTATAGATCATATAATACATTATAAGTTGCATTAGAAGGCATAATAAATGCATTAAAATACCTTTTATATTGCATTATAGATTTCAAAAAATATATATGTTTTTATTTTATTTTATTTTATTTTATTTTATTTTATTATTTTATTTTATTTTATTTTATTTTATTTTATTTTATTTTATTTTATTTTATTTTATTTTATTTTATTTTATTTTATTTTATTTTATTTTATTTTATTTTATTTTATTTTATTTTATTTTATTTTATTTTGGCATTGATTGCTGCTTATTTGAACACCATATCCAACATCAAATGTGAGCCTGGACCACAGTCATAAGGGTCATTTTCTTGAGATTTTAGATTTTCTTGAGATTTATTATCATCTGGAAATGAAGTAAATAATCTTTCCGTCGATGTATGGTTTGTTAGGATAGGACAATATTTGGCTGAGATACAACTGTTTGAAAATCTGGAATCTGAGGGTGTAAAAAAATTTAAATATTGAGAAAATCACCTTTAAGTTGTCCAAATGAAGCTCTTACTAATGCATATTACTAATAAAAAATTAAGTTTTGATATATTTACGGTAGGACAAATGAGGTTACATACTCTATATTTGTGCAATAAATGCAGCTGGTCTGTGTCTAAAATCATGTCTCCTCTCTTTGACCCCTTCTAGAAGAATCAAAGCGCACTTGTTTCTATTTACAGACCACAGAGAGATGAAAACCAGGCCGTTTTCGCATGTAACCTTTAAACGTGCCGTGCCGCTGAGCATAATGTGAAGCTTCTCGATTTTAATGCAGTTCTGTCTTCAGTCACGCAATAAAGACATTTTTTCATTATGGAAACGCTGTGATTTATAATATAGGCACAGGAAGCGCACTCAATATCAGACGAGCGAAAGGCACCTTGGGGAATTTTATGATCCACGACGAGACATCCTGGATCATTTCAGTTGTATGCAAGTGTCAGTGCATATTAATAATGGCCTCGGTCCAATGCAGACGGCAGTACGCCTTCACACGAGCATCGTTTCATCTTCTTCCTCTGACAATCCCAAATACAGGCTCCTTTGGAAAGAGCAAACTGAGCTTCACGCTCCAGAGAAAGACGTTTGTACAGATATTTGAGTGACAAAAGCAGGCAGGACTGATTTACCACATTTGGCAGATTTTTAAGGATAAACAAGTGAAAAAGAAGTGGGAAAAATCTGTCAGTGCAGGAGGACAAAACACAATCGCATTCGAGATACAATCAATACAATTCTGCTTGCCAAGTGTGTTTTAAAGCATTTGAAGATATGTTTACTCATGTTTTCTTTCTGTTCTGGTATAATACTGTCTGGTGATGTTATAGCATTCATAAAGTCATAAAAAAGAATTTAAGAGCTACTTTTTATGCCAATTTGTTGAGTCAACTTAAAATCATTTGTTACCTGGCTGCTTTTAAAATTTTAAGTTCAGTCAACTTGAAATGTTAAGTTGTACTGTATATATATATATATATATACAGTGCAATAAGTAAGTTGAATTGAGCATAAAAACAATAAGTGTAATATTGCTCAAAATTGTTGCTGTTCTTCCCCCCAAGAAATAAATAAATAAATAAATAAATAAATAAATAAATAAGTAAATAAATAAGTAAATAAATACATGTTTTCCGTTTAATTTAATTGCATTTTTGTTTTTGTTTTTCTGAGCAAAAAATAAATATCATACATTTTTTCCTAATTTACAGAAAACACTCATTAAAATGTCATTGAGTGTAATAATCTTTTTAGACATTTACAACAAAAATCAGTTTATGACATATTAAAAGATGAATTACTTGATTAAATGATTAAGGCGGCAGGGTAACAAATTATATTAAGTTGACTCAACAAATTGTTTTTTTTTTGTTTTTTTTTTTATACAATGCAATAAGTAACAAGTTGAATTGAGCATAAAAACAATAAGTGTAATATTGCTTTAAATTGTTGCTGTTGCTTAATTAATTACTTAATTAATTAATTAAATTAATAAAACAATAATAATAATAATAATAATGAAATGTTTTCCGTTTAATTTAATTGCATTTTTGTTTTTGTTTTTCTGAGCAAAAAATAAATATCATACATTTTTTCCTAATTTACAGAAGACACCCACTAAAAAGTCATTCAGTGTAATAATCTTGTTAGACATTTACAACAAAAATCAATTTATGACATATTAAAAGATGAATTACTTGATTAAGTGATTAAGGCAGCAGGGTAACAAATTATTTTAAGTTGACTCAACAAATTGTGTTTTTTCGTACAGTGCAATAAGTAACAAGTTGAATTGCTTTCAAAGAGCTAAGAGCAAAACATACATGTGTAGTATAACTATAAGAGCGATGGAGAAACATGGCAAATTTGTCTTATTTTCCAGTTAAATTATCTGTAGACTTGAGAAGCAGTGCTGTGTAAGTAATTAAGGCTTGTTTTCACACATTGTGTCTTTACTAGAGAGTATTTTGGCAGGTTTTTGTGCAGGATGACAAACACGCTAAAGATGCATTCAACATGCAATCAATACAATGCTGCTTGCCCAGTTTTTAATGATTTTAAGACATTTTTCTCATGTTTTCAGTCTGTTCTGGTATACAGTTGTACAATCAGTTTGTTTTATTGGTTTGTATTATAATTACTCCTATTCCTATTTATCCATGAGTGGCTTGTCTTATTGAAATGCTTATATAAACCTTTAGAAACTGATCAATATGTTCGACTACTGTATGTTTTGTATCACTGAAATGATGAACCATTTTGCATTCAGAAATAAAGTTTTTTTTTTTCATTTATTTTATTCATGTTGAATATATATGAAGAGTTCGTTTGCAAAAACAAATAACTGTTCTTTTTATTTTTCAAAAATGGTCAATTTTTGTGCATTTCAATTAATCTCAGTCAAACTGTAGTTGGGTTATTTTGATTAAGTTAAGAATTTTTTAATAATTTAATAAATGAACAAATACATACATATACTGTATATTGCGAAAAAAAAACAATGGACAAGACAGACAATTTATGCATGTATTTTTGGTGCATGAGCATTCTGTGCATGACAAAAACAAAAACATGATCTGTTTTTTTCAAATAAACTCTTTATGAAAAGGGTTTAAGCATAAAGCAATAAGTGAAATACTCCCTTAAATTGCTGTTTAAAAAGAAAATAAATAAATAAATAATAATAAAAAATAAAATAAAATAAAATAACAAAATAACAAAATAAAATAAAATAAAATAAAATAAAATAAAATAAAATAAAATACAATTTTCTGTTTAATTTAATTGTTTTTTTTTTTTTTTTTTTTTTCATACATATCATATCATACAGTTTTCCCTAATTTACAGAAGACACTCACTAAAATGTCATTCAGTGTAACAATCTTGTCAGGCATATTTACAACAAAAATCAATTTATGACATATTAAAAGATGTATTTCTTTCACCTCAAATACTAATTAGTTGTAATTCTACATTTTTTGCCACTATCCTAGGTTTTGCCAGTTTGTCAGTAAGATTGTTTTACTCATTTAAAACACAATAAAAATTAATATGGTCCCTTATTCTTTTATTTATTTTAATATGTACAAGTCAGAATAAGCGTGTTTGAATTTTTACATAAATATTGTGTTACACTGAATGATAATGTAACATTATTTCAACCAAATTTTGACATTTTATTCTCCAAAAACAATATATACACACACATACACGCACACTAAAATGTGCCTAAATGCATCTAAGAGCCTTTCAAACACACACACACACAATCAATAATGACTTAAACTGCTTTGCCAAAGCAGAAAGAGCCAAGAGCAACACACACATTATTCACACACACACACACACACACACACACACACAGAAACTTGCCGGCAGACACACAGATGCAGCTGCTGCCAAAGAAGCTCCCAGAAGTCTGTGCTGCTCAAACTCAGTGTAATTAAGCTCTTTTGCTTTTTAATTTTTAATTTAATGCATAACACTTACACACAACACTAAGATAAATGACTGAAGTTCTGTTCTAAGTTTAGTTGGTAGCCGTAATCCATCTTCATCATCATTTCTGAAGCAAATATAAATTCATATGTTTATATTAAACACTTTTGCAAGATCAGCGACTTGAGTCCATGGCTGAAGCCCAACTCACATACTATCCATACTACAGTATATAACATGCCAGATAGGGATCGAAATCAGATTTATGGCCAAGTATGTTTACACACAAAGCCAATCTGTCTTGGTGACAAAAGCATCCAGTGCACAGACAAAATAACAGCAAGACACAGCAGATAATGTGTATAAAATAAAGGCAGGTGAATAAATATAAACACAGTTTGTGATTTAAAAATGTTACCGTTTTCAATTTTAACAATGTTTGAGATCACATTGTGGATTAGTGTGAGCATCTAACTGCATAGACTGTGTTGTAATTATATAAATATGTAGTCTGATGTGCTGTTGTAATCTGAAAAGCTCTGAGATTTATCGTTTGAAACCAAAGAAATAAACAACCATAAATATTGGCATTGTAATTTTACTGCTGTTATATAATAATAATAATAATAATAATAATAATATATAATAATGTTATATTATAATAATAATTATTATTATTATTAGTTGTTTATTATTATTATTATTATTATTATTATTATACACATTTGTAAAAAGTTATTATGAATTATTAAGATTATTATAATTTTTAGTTAAATATAATGGTATTACTTTGATTTATATTTTTATTTGTATAGAAAATAAAATTTAAATTAATTACTAATGTTATAATTAATTAAATAAATGTAATTAATAAATTATAATTAGTTATATATAAAAATAATAATAATAATAATAATAATAATAATAATAATAATAATAATAATATTAATATTATTATTATTATTATTATTATTATTATTATTATTATTATTATTATATACATTTTTTAAAGTTATTATGAATTATTATGATTATTACACTTTCAGTTAAATATTATAGTGATATTCCTATCTTTACTTACATGATTATTATTTGAATATAAATGGAAAATAAATGTAATTAGTAATATCATAATTAATAATTAATTAAATGTAATTAATAATAAATTGCAATTAGTTGTTATATAAAATAATAATATTTATTATTATTATTATTATTATTATTATTATTATTATATACATGTTGATAAAGTTATTATGAAGTATTAGACTTTTTATTTAAATATTATAGTGATCATTCTTTCTTGATTTATATGATTTTATTGGTATATAAATTAAAAATACATTTAATTAATAATATTATAATTAATAAATAATTAAATAAATGTAATTAATTAATAATAAATTGCAGTTAGATATGTTTCCCTAATTTGTCTGCCTGTTTTTAATTTTAATTAATAATTTAATAAATAAATGAATACATAAATATACTGTATATCACATAAAAATACACATTATAAAATGGACAGTTCCAGTCCTTTCTGGGCAACCACTTTGTTGTATCCACAACTGTTTCTGAGGAACTACATTGTTTGGCGGAAGAATAATGTTTTTATTAATATCATTACACTTTATTTGCTCTGTTTAATTTTGTGAAACCTTACTACGTATATGGAATAACCGTTTTATAAAAGAAATAAGCCCCACGAAGCCGTGGTTTACAGTGAATTTATAACAGCTAAGGGGGTTTTAGGCTTCTTGCGGCTTTAATAGATAAAACAGATAATATATGCATGGATGAAAGTGTCTCTAATCACAGTCAGTTGTTGCTAGTAAACCTAACATGCCTAAATTGCGTAATATTTCTGGTGCATGAGCATTCTGTGCATGAGTTTGGAGTAAGACTCAGTTTTAAGTGCATACTGTGAGGCATGAAGCATCAACAAATTTTAAAACTGTGAAACAACTCAATGATGCCATATGGTCGTCCTACAGTACATACTCAAATCTAAGTACTTTCCCATCAGCAGCCAAGTACATACTTACAGTGTGCTTTAGAAATATGCAAACTGGAAAACAGCTTGTTAAATCCAACTTCATACAGATTGAAGCTTTTAAGATCAGCACCTGCACCTAATAGATACTGTGTTTGACAAGAGCAAATAAACATGCTTCGGTGACGGATGACTCTCGGGAAACAAACGGGTCCTTAGAGAGCGGAAAATACTATAAAAGACACAACTATAAAAGAGTTTTATGGCATGAAGGCCGGCCGTAGATCTGCAGCTCTACGGAGATGATCAGGCGAGCGCATCTCAATCGTAACACGCTTCCACGCGTGCGATCGGAGGTGTTTCTCAATGAGACGAACGCCAGCACACGCTTCCATCACGCCTGCAGCGACGCATGCTAATGCTCGTGTAGGAGGAACGAGGGAAGGAGCCCGACCTGCCATTACAACCTCCACAACATCCACAACGGAGATCCAACACGCGAACAACACGCAAAACAATACGTAAAACAACACCCAATATGACAAGCAAATGACATGCAAAATAATGTGCAAAATGACACGTTAACAACACACACAACACGCAAACGACACGCAAAATGACACACAAAAGACATAGAAAGCAACATGCAAAATGGCATGCAAATAACACTAAACAACATGCAAAAAACATGCAAAATAAGTTGTTTTTCATGTCATTTTCATGTCGTTTGTGAAACATGAAAAACAACATGCAAACAGCATACAAAACTACATGCAAAATGACACTAAACACACAAAACACAAAAAACATAAAACAACAAACGACATGCAAATGACATGAAAAACAACACGCAAACAACATGCAAAACAGCATGAAAGACAACACGCAAAATGCCATTGAAAATAACACTAAACATGCAAAACAGCACAAAAAAACATGCAAAACACAAAAAACATGCAAAATAACAAACAACACGCAAATTACATGAAAAACAACTCGCTGACAACATACAGAACTACACAAAATTACATGCAAAATAACACGCAAAACACAAACAGGCAAAACAACAAACGACATGCAAATGACATAAAAAACAACATGCAAAATAACATGCAAGCAACGCACAAAACTAGGCATAAAATTACATGCAAAATAACACTAAACAACACGCAAAACACAAACAGGCAAAACAACAAATGACATGCAAATGACATAAAAGACAACATGCAAAATAACATGCAAACAACATACAAAACTAGGCATAAAATTACATGCAAAATAACACTAAACATGCAAAACACAAAAAACATGCAAAACAAAAAAACAATATGCAAATGACATGAAAAACAACACACAAACAACATGCAAAACAGCATAAAAACAACACGCAAACAACATACGAAACAACACGCAAAATGGCATTGAAACACGCAAAACAGCACAAAAACATGCAAAACTAAAAAAACATGCAAAATAACACAAACGACATGAGAAACAACTCGCTAACAACGTGAAACAACACGCAAGTGACATGCAAAATAACACTAAACATACAAATGCATGCAAATGACATGAAAAACAACACGCAATACAACATGCAAAACAACACAAAACAAGAAAAAAACAAGAAAACGACATGCAAAATAACATGCGAAACATGCAAAATGACACTAAACAACACGCAAATCACACAAAAACATGCAAAACAAACAACCTGCAACGTTATATTTTGGATAGAAAAAAAGTTAGCAGAACGCTGTAAGTAACGTTTTCGTAATCTTAAAATAACATTACAATCATGACAAGAAAACTGGACGTGTCAACATTTTATCATTTTATTATAACATTATATCAGTTACTGGACATAATAAACCACTACATAAACTGATAAAAAAGGGAATAAACTCTTAAAGAGTATACATTTTTCATCAAAAATACAGAATATTATTACAATTTTAAAAACCGTGTTCTGTTAAAACTTGGAATAAAAATTGTAAAAGTATTTTTTTTTTTTTTTTTTAGTTATATCTTTTAGTTATAAATTTGTAATTGTATTTACATTTTGAGTTTTGACTTTTTCTCTTAGGATTCAGTTCACATCTCACAATTTTACTATTTTTCCCTGAATTTTGAGTTTATCTCTTGTAATTTTGCTTATTTTTTTCATAAATAAAATATGGCATAGCTAAGATATTAAAGTTTCTCATTTGCAAGACATTAAAAACTTTAAGATTTAATATAGTTTTTTTGTAAGGTGTCATTGGGTCCTTCAAGGGCACTATATAAATAAAAATATTATTATTATTATTATTATTATTATTATTATTATTATAAATATTACAGTTTTCATTTTAAGCAGCACATTTTTTCTCTCTGAATTGACATTATTAAATTCTGTTTATTTTGTTTTCATCGCAGAATAAAAAAAAAAATTAAACTCAGAATTTTGAAAAACATTTATTTGAAATCTTCTGAAACATTCTTTTGATTATTTTAATATGTCATGCTGAATAAAAGTATTAATTACCATAAAAAAAGGAAACTGGTAAAGATGAAATGAACAATTCTAAAAAACACAATGCATATTTTCTTGTGTAAATGTTCAGATATTGTAAAATGCCAGCGCAGCAGCGTCAGTGAGGAGTCCCGCTGTGTGAAATGAGCAGATAATGTAGGTTAGAGTAGAGGATTCACTTCACAAGAGCTCACAAACCCTCAGTATCTCACGGTGTGTGTTAGTTAGACGCTTGTTCACGGTGAAGGTGGCGTTGGTGCGGGAGATTCTCTCCTGAGGCGCTCGCAGCTATTTCAGGCTCACAGCAATCACTCCACGTTCTGATCAAAGCAGAAAAACACAGTGGAGCACGCTCCTGCTCCCACGCACTCATGCAGCGCAGCAACCTTCCTGATCCACGCCGGCCATTCATTATTAATAACAGTCATATTTGAGCAGGAGCGCTTGAGCAAATGTAGGATTACAGCTGAAGGTAAGACTACAGGACATAATGCGCTGCGCTCAGTTTGTGCATGCAGAATTAGCAGATTAAGTGTCACTAATGTGGTCTGAAGTAGAAATTCATTTCTGTTACGTCAGAAATGCACGCTTTTGGATGCTGGATAGTATGAAAAGAAAATCTGTAAATATACAATGAATCTCTTTCTCATTTGTGCATATGCAAATAAAATCTTTAAAACTTTGGTGCATTTAAACATTTAGGGCTTTTCTTCCACAAAAAGACTGTATACGGATATAATGTCAGAAGGATAAAATACAGCATTGCAAAGATATTAAAGTTTCTTATTTGCAAGACATTAAAAACTTTAATATTAAATACAGTTATTTTGTAAAATGTCATTGGGTCCCCCAAGAGCAATATATAAATAAAACATTATTATAATTATTGTTATTATTATTATGATAAATATTAAAGTTTTCCTATTAAGCATCACAAACTACAAACCTGCTTTCTATATAATAAGTCACTTTTTTTTTTTAATCTAATGATAATTAAATTAAATTAAATTAAATTAAATAATTGCATATATTATGTTTCCATGTGCATATGCACAAATGGGTCTGTGCAGTTTTAGGGGGAAAGTGTGTAAAAATTAAAAACAAATAAACAAACAATTAAATAATTTATATATTATATTATATTATATTATATCATTTAAAAATATATAAAATTATCAATCAATCAATAAATAAATAAATATAATAGTCCAGTACTATAGTGAGCAGGAAAAAAATTATACTAACTAAATATTTTCCAATTTTTTTCACAGTATAAATTGGTTTGTAATACTTTAAAATATATAGCTGTTTTTTTGTTGTTGTTGTTTTTGTTTTTTTTTTATTTTAGTGACACATTGAAAAAATATAAAAAAATATATAATAAATAAACAAACAAACAAATTACAAACAAATAAAATACATTTTACTACACATAAATAAGTTTCTATTAAACAGTACAAACTGTAAAACCTGCAAATCACATTAAGTTAATGCTAATCGAATGAAATGAAATAATTTAAGATTTTATGTTTGCATGTGCATACATAAAATATTTAATATTTGCAAGCCGTTTTATATTTGCAAGCTGTTCTTATTTGTGCATATGCGCATGCAAATACATATATATATATATATTTTTTTTTTTAAATATATTATTAGAAAAAAAATGTCAGTTTAACGATTCTTCCCTAAGATTTGGCACATAGCGCTGTATGTATGAATTATGATGTAAGTGAGATATTAAAGAGTTTTTCTACTAAACGGCACAAACTGCAGACCTACATGTTTCTGGACAATCATCGCATGCGTTTTCGTATCCTGATGTCTTACGCTCAATTAACCCGGTGATGCCTCGAAGCGTAATGAAGGGCCGATCTCAGATGCTGGTATTTGATGCATGTGACCGTGAGACAAACAGAAAGTGGCCGACGGAGGACTGGAGGGGATGTTTTGCTCAGCAGCACACAGCCAATTAACTCACCAACACCGCTTAACAAAACACAAGGACATTTGCATGAGAAAAGACGGAAAAAACACTGAATGTGCATTGTGCTGAAAAATTATGTTGTGGAAAAGAGGAATAAAAATACAGGAGAAATCAAGTGCTTCATCAACTCAGTTTCACTAAATGCACAGCACCGAGACTTTAATTACTGACCAGCAAAACCTGAACAGCTCAGACAGAAACCTCTTTAACTAATGGTTAAAAAAAATGTAAAAATAAAGTTAAAAAATTAAGACCTCAACAAATAAATACATATAAAAATATATTTTACATAAAAATATAAAATAATACAATTTTACTTAAATAAGTGTCTAAATAAGCGCCTAAAATTATTGAGTAAATAAATCACTAAATATTAAATAAAAATAAATAAACAATAAACACTAAATATTTTATAAATAACATTTTACACATAATTTTTCAAAGTGTAAAGGGTTTTTTTTTACTGTACATGACGATATGTAGCTGCCTTTTAAATTTTAGGGATACAGTGAAATAAATAAATAAGTAATAAAAAGATTTAAAAATATAAATTCAATAAATAAATACATTTCCAAAAATATGATGCAGTGAAATAAATAAGTAAATTAGTAAGTAAGTAAGTAAATAAATAAATAAATATTTTTTAAAAATAAAGATTAAAAAATAAGAACTCAATAAATAAATACATACATTTAAAAAAATAAAATAAATTTTACTTAAATAAATGTCTAAATATGTGCCTAAAATTACTGAGAAAATTAATAAATAAACATTAAATAATGAATAAATAATAAACTAAATATTTTATAAATAACATTTTACACATTTAAAATATTTTTTGCAGTACAAATTGGTCCTTTTTACTGTACATGAAGATATGCATTTTAAATGTTAGGGATACAGTGAAATAAATAAATAAAAAGATTAAAAATGAAGAACTAAATAAATAAATGTATAAAAATATGATACAGTGAAATCAATCAATCAATCAATCAATAATAAATAAATAATTTTATATTTTATAAATAACATTTTACATATTTAAAATATTTTTTCACAGTATAAATTTGTTCTTTTTAGTGTACATTAAGATATGTAGCTGCCTTTTAAATTTAAGTGAAAGTAAATAAATACATATTTGGAAAATGTATAAAATATAATTTAAAAATGATATTAAAATTTTTGCAAATAACATTAATTCTAAAATTAGAATTTAATTTTTAAAGTTTTATTAATATTTAATATAATTAATATCCACAGTCATGCAGAACTCCCTAGCAACCATTTTTACCATCCCAGCAAAGACGCAAGAGCCGCGTGTGAAAGTCTGTCTGTGGAGAATCACGGCAGCGGGAGTCTGACGGCGTCCGTCAGGATGTGACGCGTCGGTGTGTTCGGCTGCGACTACCAGACCAAACGCTGCTCGAACAGACACAGAAGCGGATCTCAGCGGTTTTTCCCAGCGAGCCGTCAGCGGCGAGGCCGAGCGCGAGCGAGAGTCTGACAGGTGCGCCGATGGGAGCCGAGCGTCTGATCTCACGCCTGACAGCTCAACGCTTCAGTCCCACACAAACTCCAGCGCGAGTCTCTGTCGCTCTCCAGTGCCGTCACTCTCACCGCTCCAGTCAAACTGTGATGCGGGTTAAACTCGAGCTCAGCTCAGAGCGCCTCAACAACACACAAAACAAACACAGTCAGGTTCTTAAAATCACTGGAATGCACTCATAACTCATGGAAATAAACCTGACCAGATAGATAGATAGATAGCATAATGAATAGAAAAGACTACAATTTAAAAATAATATTTATTCCTTAGTAAAATGCTGGGGGTTTTTTGCTTGTTTGTTTTTGTTTTTGGCATATTTATGTCATTTATATTTCTGACTGAAAATGTTCACAAAGTAAATGATCTTAAATAGTTTTAAAAGTAGTTACAAATTTGTTTTTATTTTTTATATTTTTCATTTTCAATTTAATTTCAGTTAAAGTTTTAATAGTTTTCGCCATTTTTATTGCTTTTTTTCTATTAATTTGTAGTATTAAAAAAAAACTACAGCTAAAGTATTTTTCATTTATAAAATAATTTTTATTTTATTTTATTTTATTTTATTTTATTTTATTTTATTTTATTTTATTTTATTTTATTTTATTTGTTCATGATTATCTTATTTCCAGTAAGGAAACTTATTTATGTATTTATTTTATTTATTTATTTATTTTTATTTACCAGGTTTATTTATTTATTTATTTATTTATTTATTTATTCATTTATTCATTCATTCATTCATTCATTCATTCATTCATTCATTCATTTTAGTTATTGTAGTATTTAAAAAAAAGAGAGAGAGAGAGAAAATCTGTCTTGGCAGCTACAGCTATTTTTTTTTTTATTTTTTTATAATATAATTTGTATTTATTTAGTTTAGTTTAGTTTAGTTGTTTATCTTATTTCCAGTATAAGGAAACTTATGTATGTATGTATGTATGTATGTAAGTAAGTATGTATGTATGTATGTATGTATGTATGTATGTATTTATTTATTTATTTATTTTATTTACTAGTAATTTCTGACAAAGTAAATTTTTTGCAGTTTCCACAAAGTAAATGATGTTAAATTAGTTTTTATTTTTAATATTTTTAATATTTTTAATTTTAATTTTAATTTCAGTTAAAGTTTTTAATTCTTTTTTTCCTATTATTTAAAAAATAAAAACCCTGATTTCACCTCTTACAGTTATTCTTGATGTTGTTGTTGTTGTTTTAAAGTGTAATTCATGCTTTTTTTTTTTTTTTTTTTTTGTCCTGTCTAGGTCTAACTTTACATAGACAAGATTAGTAAGAGATTTTAATCACACAAGATAAACATGAACTAAACTAAAAAATAAAATAAACATTAAAAACTATTAAATAAATAAATAAATAAATAAATAAATAAATAAATAGTTGCCAAGCCAAATTTTCTCATTTTTATTTAGTACTACAATAATGAAAACTATAAAAACAACTTGAGAAAAAAAAAAAAAAAAAAAAGTCAAAAACACAACAATTACTAAAAATGTAACTAAAATTAAAATGCAAAACACCAAAAATAAAAAAAGATTATTAAAAACTATAAAACAATATGTAGTTTTTTGTAGTTATACAAACATATGTACTTTTTGTAGTATATTTTGTGTGTATATATATATATATATATATATATATATATATATATATATATATATATATATATATATTGAAAATTTAAACTGAAACAGTAAATCATTTCATGACTGAATCCATTGGATAAAATCCCCGGCCTGATTTCAGCAAACGTCTAGTGAACTGTTTTCACTCAGAAACATCATGGGTTGCAAATGTCGTCTCAAGCTGACTTTCAGTATCAAACCAACTTTAAGTTTGAGCTGCTGGAAAGAAAAAGCAAACCAAGTTTCAAGATTTCCTTTCTAGAATCCATAACAGCTCTCATTTTCTCCCAGCAGACGGAGTATCTGCGCCGAGTCTGAATGAGTTTTGACAACCGCTGCGTCCATCAATCATCTCTGTGTGTCTCTGGAGAGAATCAGACTGCAGACAGACAGACGAACGCTTGTGTGTGTTAAGCGCTCAACATGCACACGCAACATCAGCGACAGACTAAAACCAAACCACGCTGATATCTGACACCGAGTCTCAACATGTGCATCAGCAGCTTGTCATGAATATTCAAACAACACCAACATACACAACGCAAGACGCTTCATCTGAACGGCAAAACACACGTTTATCATCACACGTCCAAGAAACAAGAGACCAGCAAAGTTCAACGCTGATTTTGGCAGCACTTGCTAATAATACAGACAGACAGTGACACGAACGCAGACTATAAACAGAGCTGGAGCCAACGAATGAAGGACTGTAAACGGATGAAGGAATAAATGAATGAAACCAGAAACTGACCAATCATCACAGTGATCGAGAAGTGTGGTCAATGGATCAAACACTGTAACACGGTTTAATGAATTCTATTTCATGACATTTTATTTTGCAAATAAATATTAATAAAAAAAATTACAATTGTAAAAATATGAGGAAAAAATTTATTTTCAGAATATTTTATTAGCATAATTAATAATAATATTGGAATAATTTTGTACTTCTATTACAATAATATTTTGTTAAAGGTTCTGCATCAAAATCATAATATAAAAAGTCGTAAATACAAAAAAACTGTTGAAATTATGACTTTATGAGTTGAAATTATGAGATAAAAGGTCAATTATGACAAAAAGTCAATATTACGGTATATAAAAATTTAAATGTATGACGTACTCAGTCAGAGATCTGAGATAATCTGAGATAAAAATATACGCTGAACGTTTGAATATACATTTTAATACACGTTGAACTTATGAGATAAAGTTAAAATTATGAGAAAAAAAGTCACAATGATGTCAAAAAAAAATTATGATATAAAAAGTTGCAATTATAACTTTGTAAGTTGAAACTATGAGATAAAATGTAAATTATGACAAAAATTCAAAATAATGGGATAAAAATTCAAATGTATGACTTCGAAAATATGAGATAAAAAGTTAAAATTATGACATTTTAAATTGAAATTGACAAAGACTTATGACAAAAAGTCGAAATTATGAGATAAAAGTAAAAATTATGGGATAAAAATTGAAATGCATGACTATACGTAAAAAATATGAGATAAAAAGTCAAAATTATGACGTTATAAACTAAAATTGAGATAAAAAGTTGTCTTAGGTGATGAAAGTCAAAATTATGACATAAAATGTCATAACTATGCCACAAATCTGAGACTATGAGATAAAAAGTTACAATTATGACTTTGTGTATTGAAATTGTGAGATAAGTCATAATTATGACAAGTCAAAAATATTATTATTATAACGTATTATTACGTTATAAACTGAAAATGAGATAAAACGTCACACTTATGACAAAAAGTTGTAATAATGAGATAAAAGTAAAAATTCTGGGATAAAAATTGAAATGCATAACATACTACGTAAAAATTATGAGATAAAAAGTCAAAATTATGACTTTGTACATTGAAATTATGAGAGAAGTCATAATTATGACAAGTCGAAAATATGAGATAAAAAGTCAAAATTATGATGTTATAAACTGAAATTGAGATAAAAAGTCATACGTGTGACAGTCGAAATTATAAGATAAAAATTAAAATTATAAGATAAAGTCAGTTTTGACAAAAAGTCAAAATTATAGAATAAAGTCAAATTTATGACATACTAAGTCGAAACGACTTAATATGTTGAAATTATGAGATGTCATAATTGTGACAAATCAAAAATATGAGATAAAAAGTCTAAATTATGTTCTAAACTGAAATTAAGATAAAAGTCATACTTGCGACAAAAAGTTGAAATTATGAGAAAAATCTCAATTATGAGATGAAGTCAAAATTATTAGATAAAAAGTCATAATTATGCCAAGAATGTGAAATTATGAGATAAAAAGTTTAAATTATGACTTTATACGTTGAAATGATGAGATAAGTCATAATTATGAGAAATCAAAAATATAAGGGAAAAAAGTCAAAATTCATAATTATGCCAAAAAAATGTAATTTATGATATAGAAAGTTGAAATTATGACTTTATAAGTTAAAACTATGAGATAAAAAGTCAATTATGACAAGTCAAAATTATGAGATAAAAAGTCGAAATTATGGGATAAAAACTCAAATGTATGACACAAAGTCAAAATTATGAGATAAAAAGTTGAAATTATGACTTTATAAGTTAAAACTATGAGATAAAAAGTCAATTATGACAAAAAAGGTCAAAATTATGAGATAAAAAGTTGAAATCATGACTTTATACGTTGAAATGATGAGATAAGTCATAATTATGAGAAATCAAAAATATGAGGGAAAAAAGTCAAAATTATGACATTGGTCGTAATTATGGCAAAAAAAAAGTAAATTATGATATAAAAAGTTGAAATTATGTATTATGTACTTTATAAGTTAAAACTACGAGATAAAAAGTCAATTATGACAAAAAAAGTCAAAATTATGAGATAAAAAAATTTAATTATGACGTTATACATTGAAATAATGAGATAAGTCATAATTATGCCAAAAAATTGAGATACATTTTTTGAAAAAGTTGAATTTATGACTAATCGAATTTGACTTTAAAAGGCAAGATTTACTTCATGTAATTTGAATTATTATTTGATTTAAAACTTAGTTGTCATAATTTTGACGTTTCATGTCATAATTATAATTTGTCAGTTTCAATTTTTAAGTCATAATTGAAAATGTAGCATGTCAATTTTGCCTTTTTATCTCATAATATAATAATTAATCTTTTTATGTCATAATTTCAACGGTTAGTATGTCAAATACAACTTATCTCACAATTCTACATTTTTAAGGTCATAATGTCAATATATCATGTGCCAGCTTCAAATGCTCAAATCACACACATTCACATGTACGAACGCAATCGAATCGGCTCCCGTGACAAATCTGCTTTCGACCAAATGATGCATCAGTCCACAACCACAAAAAAAAAAAAAAAACCTCCTGCTTTGCCCTACATACAGACAGATGAACACGATACACACGGCATGAAGCCGTGGCTCGTCGCTGATTCGAGCATTCGGACGCGTTTGGACACGTTAACTCTGACCCGCTCACACCTCACATAAACGACACCCGCCAGATGAAACGGTGATTTTGTGCTTTCGTTCTCTCAGGTCTCAATCACTTCACATGTGCTTGAGCGTCTGAGTCTCTGCTGCGAGGATGCGAGAGGTGTGCGGCGGATGTTGTCGCCATGACAACAGACATCACTTCACGCAAGAGCGGCACTTGGGCTGGATGTGTGGGCTAAAACGACACGCCGAAAGATTAGCATGACACCGTCAATGAGTCTGACACCAAACCGGCACAACCTGCAGCAACGACAGACTCTCTACTGATAGAACATGTAACGCGCAGGTTTTAACAGCTGATGTTGGTTGCCAATAAAATATTGTAATAAAAATCTCAAGATTTTTTTTTGAACTAATACTTGTTTTGCCCAGTATTTAAAATTCAATGTATTTTGGATGCAAAAATGACAGCTGTTAATAGTAACCAGAAATCTTTGTTGAGCAGCAAATCAGCATATTAGAATGATTTCTGAAGGATCATGTGACACTGAAGACTGGAGTAATGATGTGAAAATTCAGCTGCGCATCACAGAAATAAATTACGTTTTTAAATATATTCAAATAGAAAACAGTTATTTTAAATTGCAATAATATTTCACATTTTTACTGCATTTTTTATCAAATAAATGGAGAGCAGAAGAGACTTCTTTCAAGAAATGAAAAACATTGAAAAATCGTAATAATTTCAAACTTTTGACCACTAGCGTATATTAAGTATATTAAGTCTCTTATGCTCATCAAGGCTGCGTTTATTCGATCAAAAATACAGAAAAAAAAACTGTAATATTGCAAAATGTTATTACAATATGAAATAATCATTTTTATTTTAATATACTTTAAAATATAATTTATTCCTGTGATGCAAAGCTGAATTTTCATTAGCTGTTACTCCAGTCTTCAGTGTCACATGATCCTTCAGAAATCATTCTAATATGCTGATTTATTATTAGAATTATCAATGTTGGAAACAGTTGTGTTGCAAAATATTTTTTTGGAACCTGTGACTCTTTTTTTCTAGATTATTTGATAAATAACAAGTAAAAAAAAAAAAAAGTATTTATTCAAAATATAAATATTTTCCAACAATGTAAATCTATGCTATCACTTCTTTTTATTAATTTAACACATCCTTGATGAATAAAATTAATTTCTTTAAAAAAAAAAAAAAAAGAATACAAATTTACTGACCCCAAACTTTAGAACAGTAGTGTATATTGTTAGAAAAACTTTTTATTTTAAATTAATGCTGTTCTTTTGAACCTTTTATTGATCAAAGAATATTGAAAAAAAGTATCACAGGTTTCAAATATCTAAAATATCTATTTCCAACTATGATAATAAATCAGCATATCAGAATGATTTCTGAAGGATCATGTGACACTTAAGACTGGAATAACATCTGATGAAAATTCTGTTTTGCATCACAGGAATAAATTATATTTTAAAGTATATTAAAATAAAAGCCATTGTTTTATATTGTAATAACATTTTGCAATATTACTGTTTAATTCTGTATTTTTGATCAAATAAATGCAGCCTCGATGAGCATAAAAGACTTCTTTAAAAAACATTACACGTCCTGATCCCAGACTTTTGAGCGGCAGTGTATATCCATGTTCCAAAAGCATTTGAAGTCATGCATGTACAGATCTCAGGTTTTCACGCTGTAATGATCTCGTGTGTTTTCCCAGCGCTCTCGCGTCAGTACTCAACAGCACTGCTATTGATCTACTCTAACATACAGCAGGTAGTTCAGCACTCAGTTAGCAAAACACCAAAGTCCAGCGAAGCTGAAGAAAGAGAAATGTGCATGAAAGATTCACACTACAGCCGTCAGCTCAGCGCTGCTCAACTCACCGGACTCAAACTAGAAACCAGTCTCAGGTCTGTTCTGACAGCAAAGACAAATGCCAACAACTCACATATAACGGTGCACAGTTATGAAAGCAAACACAAACTGACTGATCGGCTTTTAAAAGCGAGGAGAAACACTGAGGTCACCAATATTCTTTTTTTACTACATGCAACTTTAAAAAAATCATTTTTACAGTGCAGTTTACTCACATAATGCAGTTTGTACTATACAGCAAATCTCAACTACTGCACATTATCGTTTATATTATCGTCCAGCTCTAATTTGCTAAATGCAACTTAAGGCATGAAGATATTAAAATACTTTAAACATTACCGATCGATTTTCTGTAAACAGAACAGACAATGGAATTGACTCGACTTGAACACAGTGTGTTTTGTGCTGTGAATTATTGGCTGCTGAGAGAATGAAAATCAAATGAAATTTAATAGACATTTGTGCCTACAAGCCAAAATTGTCCATTTTGTCCATGTCTATGTCATGTTAATAATCCGCATATTGACAGACAGTTCATGATCAGGTTAAATTTTAGCATTCGATTTTAAAGGAATTACTGTGTTTATTTGCCACAAAACGTGGCTCTTGTACTGAAATGAGTTGAGAAGCACCCTACCACACTCAAAAAAAAAAATAACAAAAAAAAAATAAAATAATAATAATAATAAAAAAAAAAATAAAATAAAATAAAAAAAAAAAAAAAATATATATATATATATATATATATATATATATATATATATATATATATATATATATTATATATATTATTTATATTATATATATATATATATATATATAATATGGTCTTAAATTGATCTATGCATTTGAAATGCATTTAAAATCCCCATGCATTTGGATGACAACGTTTCAAAATGTGTTCATTCAAACTGCTTATAATTTGTACAAATGTTTATTGTAAAAACAATTGCATTTATTCAGTTCAATAATTTTTTTTCTGCTTTCACTAATTTTGTTGTACATTTTTTAGTCATTTTTATCAGTTAGTTTTTTGTCTTTGTTTTTTTATTTTATTTTGAGATTTTGTTAAATAAAATCATAAAAATAAATAAAATTAAAAATAAATAATAGAAAAAAAAAATAAAATAAATTTAAAAAGTATTTTTGCTTACTTTTACTTTATTTTTTATTAAATAAAAAAATTAATAAAAATAAAAATTAATTTTATTTATTTTTTTTTACATTTTAGTTTTTTATTAAATAAAAAAAATTAAAGTAAAAAAATTATTTTATTACATCAAGTTAAACTAAAAAAAAAAAAAACATTTCCTTGGAAACGGCACTGAAATAAAATAAGTTTACATTTTTTTTTATACTTGATCTTATTTTAGTTATTAATTATTTTATTCCATTTTATACCAAGCAACTTTTTATATTTATTTATTTATTTATTTATTGTTTTAGTTTATTATAACAACACTGGTATCATTTATTAATGATAAATATATAAAATCTGTTTATTGTGCATTTAAAACACATCCGGTTTATTAGTGCCTTTACAGAAATTTGACCCGTTTCATTGATGCACGACTGACAAATATGCATTAAATTACATTTATTAGTTTATGTTAAAACTGTGTAATGCAAATGCATGGAAATTTTACATGCATATCAAGTTTAGGCCGAAATATTTATTTAAGCATATTTTCCCAATCAGCAATGTAAATTTTCAAAATATGAGTGCAAGTAGGAAAAGTGTGTACGGTTAAAAAAACAGCATCGCTGCACGATTCCAGCCGGCAGACCTGCGTCAAACAGCAGCACGGCTTCACTCTCGCTCTCATTACAGTAGGAAACGCAGGCTTCTGATCCAAGGGAATTGATAAAGAGCTCTAGAGGAGGCGCAGAGAAGCAACAAAGAGCGCTTTAGTTGCACTGGTGGAATGCATTTGCATAGTTTAGACGGCCGGCATCTGAAGCTCGCCGTGAAAAGAGACCCGAGGAGATGCTGTGACTTCAGCAGCGGCCGGCGCAGGGAATAAAGCGCGACAGCACAGAGCCGCGGCCTTGTTTTCATTCATCCTGACGCTTTTAAGAACAGAGGCGTCGCATGAAATGACGTTATGCAATGATGCAGATGCAATCATCATCAGCAACCTTCAGTGCTTCAGCACTTCATGAACTCCCATTATTAAACCAAATGTTCTTAGTAGTAAGAAGTAAGAAACATTTTGACATCATATACTCAACCAAATCACATTGTTCTTCCGTAGAACAAAATGCTCCAAAAGAGTCATTAAAATACACTCTACAGTTCCCATCATGCTCTGCGGCAGCAACAAACAGCACAAACTCAGCATCAGTTCCACACCGAATCTTTAGCTCTTCATCAGTGGTTAATAAGGTGTTTGTTGGAAAGTGAAAGATAAAGAGAGATGAAATTACCCAGAGAATCAATTTATTCTGTCCAGAAGCACTAAAGCGCTCGTCACGACGCAATTACCACTTTAACACTTGTGAATCTGAAGATCTTCCCAAGAGAACAACACGACTTCACAATCCGCAGTAAGACTTTGCAATAAGGCCTCATTAGTTAATGTGAGTTAATGCATTAACTAACTAACTAACAATGAGCATTACATTTGTCACAGTATTTTTTTCATCTGTTAACATCAGTTAATAAAACTACAACAGTTCATTTTTATTGCTTATGTTATGCCAATTATATATTTTGTTGCAAACAAGTTCATTAAATGGATTTTTGGAATTGGAAATATATTCAGTTTCAACTTTAATTTACCAAAAATTATTTTCAAAGTATACAAAAGTGGACAAAAAAAATCTAATAATTTAAATTTTAAAATATATTATTTAAATATTAAAAATGTCAAATTAACATTAACTAAGATCAGTGTTGGGGAAAGTAATGCATTACAATTTTGCGTTATTCCCTAAAAAAGTAACTAATTACGTTACTCAGTTACTTTTTATGGAAAGTAATGTGCTACGTTACTTTCGCGTTACTTTTTAAATCTGGGCGGGGCTTGCTTGTTTGTTTATAAACATTTCTCATTTTGGCAAACGTAAAAGCCCTTTCACACCAAAAGTGAAATGAATGCACCACAGGCTTCAGCAATTTAAAGAAAAAAAAAAAAAAAAAAAAAAAAGTACGAATATTAGTGTATATAAAATAATTTTTGCTTATTAGTATGGTTGATTTGGATCATCGAAGGACAGATCAGTAGCAAAGACATTGGTTAAATACCAATACCAAAAGAATATTTGGGACCCTGGACCACAAAACCAGTCTTAAGTAGCACGGCTGTATTTGTAGCAATAAGGGTCAAAATTATCGATTTTTCTTTTATGCCAAAAATCATTAGGATATTAAATAAAGATCATGTTCCATCAAGATAATTTGTAAATTTCCTACCATAAATATATCAAAATTAAATTTTTGATTAGTAATATGCATTGCTAAGAACTTCATTTAGACAACTTTAAAGGCGATTTTCTCAATATCTTGATTTTTATTTTATTTGCACCTTCAGATTTCACATTTTTCAAAATTGTATCTCGGCCAAATATTGTCGTATTCTAACAAGCCATACATTAATGGAAATCGTATTTATTCATATATATATGGTGTATAAATCTCAGTTTCAAAAAAAATATTTTTGCAGGTTTGCATTATAGTCTGAGTTTCCATTTCACCGTTTTTAATCATTTTGAGGAATACTGAATCTGTTTTTTTTTTTTTTTTGTGAGTGAGATGCATTAATGGAGAATCCACTTCCACAAACATTCACAGATAATGTACTCACCCCCTTGTCATCCAAGATGTTCATGTCTTTCTTTCTTCAGTCGTAAAGAAATTATGTTTGAGGAAAACATTTCAGGATTTTTCTCCATATAATGGACTGATATGGTGCTCTGATTTTGAACTTCCAAAATGCAGTTTAAATGCAGCTTCAAACGATCCCAGCCAAGGAAGAAGGGTCTTATCTAGTGAAACAATCAGTTATTTTCATTAAAAAAATACAATTTAAATATGTTTTAATCGCAAACGCTTGTCTTGTCTTGCTTTCCCTGAACTCTGTGTATTCTGGCTCAAGACAGTTAGGGCATGTCGAAAAACATCGTATTTTCTCCCTTTTTTTTTAATTATTATTATTTTTACTTTTTTGCATTGCGATGATACTGCATTTCTACAAAAAGTACAGTAATAAAATTATTTATTAATATTTTTATATAGAGAAATGAGCACAAAAAATACTAAATTGATCAATTTAAATATTTCATTATTTTTCATTACTATTTTTGCTTCATCTGACAACCTGATATCATGAAATTATGCATTAATTTGCCCAAATTACAATTCACCACATAAATCAAAAGGATTTTTATTTTTTTAAGCCTATTATTGATACTATTTTCAGTTTTTGCTTTGTGATAACTTCAAAAATCATTTCAAAATCATCCTGCATCCCTGCAGAAGTTCCGACCCAGTCTTTGTAAAGTGAACATGCAAAAAAGCTAAAACAGCGATATACACTCTTAAAAATAAAGGTGCTTCACGATGCCATAGAAGAACCTTTTTGTCTAAATGGTTCCTTAAGAACCTTCAACATCTGAAGAAACTTTCTGTTTCACAAAACGTTCTTCATGGCAAAAGAAGGTTCTTCAGATTATAAAACGGTAAGAAAGAGATGGTTCTTTAAAGAACCTTTGACTGAATGGGACTTTGTGGAACCAAAAATGGTTCTTCCATGGCATCGCTGTGAAGAACCTTTTGAAGCACCTTTATTTTTAAGAGTGTAGGACGCTTTTGAAGTTGAGGGAGAAAATGAGATGGGAGTTTTTTGACATACCCTAACTGTCATGGACCAGAAAAAAAAAACAGAGGTTGGGAAGAACAAGACAAGAGGTTTGACATTAAAAAGTGAAAGTGAAAATAACCGATTGTTTCACTAGATAAGACCCTTCTTCCTCAGCTGGGATCATTTGAAGTCGCATTAAACTGCATTTTGGAAGTTCAAACTCGGGGCACCATATCAGTCCATTATATGGAGAAAAATCCTGCAATGTTTTCCTCAAAAAACATAATTTCTTTACGACTGAAGAAAGAAAGACATGAACATCTTGGATGACAAGCGGGTGAGTACATTATCTGTGAATTGTTGTTCTGGAAGTGGACTTCTCCTTTAATGCACAATAATTACTTCTGATTTCCTGACAGGAGATTTGTCAGTTAATAAATGGTTAAAAAAAAAAAGTAACTGCCGTTACTTATTTGAAAAGTAACTATTTTCTTATACATTCAAAAGTAATGTGTTACTTTACTAGTTACTGAAAGTAATCTGATTACATAACGTTACTTGTAATACGTTACCCCCAACACTGACTAAGACTAATAAATTCTTTAGAAGTATTTTTAATTGTTCAGTTACTAACTCATGTTAACAAACGGAACCTTACTGTAAAGTGTTACTAATCAACTAATTAAATGCAACCACAGCTCTCATCTAACCAGCAACAGAACCGCAGTCCAATATCAGGTACTGCAGTTTATCACAAAGTCAACCTTCCTCTTCATAATGATGTTTAGACTGGGATTCATAACACAAATGACTAATCATCAGGATACACACATTACACCGTCTGTCCAAACACTCTGCGCTGATGCATGGTGGGATACGACCGGCGGATCCTCGTTCCAATCGCCCGACTGCGCACTGTGAAGTGGACTTAAATGTGTTCCAAATCATAGGGAGCGTGTGCTGCTAATGGCATAGGGAACGAGTGTGCATCGATAGATCACTTCAGGGAAAAATGAGGCATCAGCAGCACCTCAGTACTACACACATTCAGAGAAAATGGTCTTTTTATGTCACTTTATTCACGTCAGATATACATGTGCACAGCTGAGGTGACAACTAAACAAAACAGGTCTTGAGGCGAGGTAAGATCTCCAGATGCGACACCATTATCATGCCCACGGCTCGCAAAACGATCAATGTAATTCATGCTCTATTCATTTTTATTTGCACAAGTGTATGATGTTATTATAGCTGAAACGCCAAATCTGCATGACTCGAACGTCATTTGTGTTTGGCCTAAATTTATAATTCATGTATTTGAGTTGCATAGTACAACTTCTGTTCATTTGGATTACAGAGATTTAACATAAACAAGCTGAACAGCATGATGTGTTGCATATTCGGCATTTGTACATACATAAAACAATGTTCGTACGGATACTGTAAAATGTTCCAGGTACTGTAAAGTTCCAGGACTTTCAAGGACTTTTCAAGCACTGTTTTTTTTTTATTTTATTTTATTTTAAGGTTTTCAATCAAAGATTTCACTAATCAATGTCTCCGTTCCATTTCTAAAAAAGATAAAGAGATAAATAAAAAAGTAAAATCGTAAAACAAAATGGTCCCGAAATGAATCAAATGATTCGCGAGCCGCGCTCTGAGTTTCCAATCTAAAACAAAAGATTCATGAACCTGCTCCGAAGTGCCGATCTGAATCAAATGATTCACAATCCACGTTCTGAGGTTCTGATCTAAAGCAAGAGATTCACAAACCTGCTCCAGAGTTCTGATCTGAATCAAATGATTTGTGAGCCACACTCCAAAGTTCCGATCTGACTTGAATGATTCACAATCCTCACTCTGAGGTTCCAATCTAAAGCAAAAGATTTGCGAACCCGCTCCAAAGTTCGATCTGAATGAAATGATTCATGAGCCGAGCCGCGCTTTGAGTTTCTGATCTAAAGCAGAAGATTCACAAACCTGCTCCAAAGTTCCGATCTAAATCAAATGATTCACAGTCCGCGCTCCGAAGTCCCGATCTGAATAAAGATTCGTGAACCATCATTTCAGATCAGGACTTGGAGCACGGATCTGATTCACAATGATTCACGAACAATTCAAAACTGTGAATAATTTTGCAATGCAATGGTTTAACTGATTCGGAGTTTCGAAAAGCACCGTTTCACTCATCACTATACTTGTTTTTTTTAAATAAACGATGTCAAAATTCAATAATGAATGGCTCTCGTAATTTGATCAGTTTTTTTTAATGAATCACTTGAAATGAAAGATCAAAGTCATGAGTTTGAATCAATCGGAGCGGTTCCAGCATAATGACTCACTGAATTGATTCGGTTTGTCGGTTCCGCTCTTCACGTCTTCAGTCATGTTTACACGTCAATGTCAGTAGTGGCTTAGCTCGCTAGTTTTATGACATTAGCTAAAATAAGCAAATAAAGAGTATGATGTTCTTTTAAGTGCATGAATTTTGCATGAAAACATATGCGCTTTTTGAAAAATTAAACACTTATTTCATAGATACATGGTCTTTAAATAATTCAAGCACCTTTCAAGTACCTCTTCAGGAATATTGCTATATTAAAGGTTTACAGGCCTTAAATTTAGAAAAAAGTAAAATTCACATATTTCAAGGACTTTGAGCACCTTGTGCAAACCCTGGTAACTAATAAACTGAATGTGCATTAAATACACAATAGCCTTATATATTTATAATCAATAATTATAAAAGAAAATGAAAACTGATAATTGCTTTTTATTTACATTTTAACAATGTCCATAACTCTTAACTTGTTTTCACAATGAACAGATTTATGCATTTATACATGCATTTTGAAAACAAATTTTTTTTTTAAATATGCATAACATTTAGTTTATTAGTTTAATTAGAAATGCATGGAAATTTAATATGCATATGCATGTGTGTGTGTGTGTGTGTTTTGGAATGATTTATTTCTTTACTTGAAGCATTATTATGAATTACAGGCTCATATTTTATTAAAAAATGTCTTAATAATGGATTTCTTTCAGCTTTTGCCTTCTCAAGATGTGAGCTGATGGACTGGAGTGGTGTGGATTACTTGTGGATTATTGTGATGTTTTTATTAGCTGTTTGGACTCTCATTCTGACGGCACCCATTCACATTCAATGGTGACCAAGTGATGCAATGACACATTTCTCCAAATCTGATGAAGAAACAAACTCATCTACATGTTAGATGGCCTGAGGGTGAGAACATTTTCATTTCTGGCGAACTACTCCTTTAAGTGTCGCCTGCTGAGTGCATAGGGAGCAGTGAACACTAGAAGTGAATCCATAATTACCACTAATTAGGAAGCATATACTGTTGCGCGTCTCAGAGCGCGTTGGCATTCAACAGCATCTTGCACGGTCATTTCCATTCCTCCATGGGCGCTGAAGTCATTGATTTTAAAGTGCATTCTCATGGATCAGCGAAACCCGTCTCTGCCCAAACTCTATTATCCTATTAGCCCCTCAGAGACACATGTGCGCTATCCCGCGTGCCCCTCTCGATGTGAACCGACTCCAGAAACAAAAGCCATCTAGTTGATATTACGTCCACCATCTCAAAGCGTGACCCGCCAGTCCGATCGGCCCTGAGCAACAGCGGCCCACGGTAAACAGTGCTTAGATGTTTTCCCTCATGACATTTGCACATTATGACTCACGGTCATACAAAGCTCTGGTTAACCCACCCTACACTACTAGAATGCCACTAGTTGCTTAGTACAAGATGAGAATGCAGGATAAGGAGAGGCGAGAGCTCTACATATGCAGATTTCAGACACTTGCTGTGACATTTGCAACCACAATTACACATTAAACAGCACTCGTACAGCTTCTAGACAACGTTTCTTCAATGCAAATTAAAATGCATGAATATCTCTCCATGCAACTTCCATTAAATGTGAGGAAAAACCCAGTGGATGAACTGTCAACAAATCCAGTCATAAGGGTACATTTTTAATACATTAATAAATAAGCTTGCTATTGATGTATGGTTTGTTAGAATAGGACAATATTCAGCCAAGATACAACTATTTAAAAAAAATCTGGAATCTGAGGGTGCAAAAAAAAAAAAAAAAAAAAATCAAAATATTTAGAAAATCACCCTTTAAGTTGTCCAAATGAAGTTCTTAACAATGCATATTACTAATCAAAAATTAGATTTTGACATGTTTACGGTAGGAAATTTACAAAATATCTTCATGGAACATGATCTTTACTTAATATCCTAATGATTTTTGCCATAAAAGAAAAAAAACAATCATTTTGACCCATACAATGTATTGTTGGCTATTGGTACAAATACACCCATGATTTAAGACTTAAGACTGGTTTTGTGCTCCAGGGTCACAAATATCCAGGCTTTTAGACTGGGAAAACTGAAGCATTTCTATATGCAATGCAATGGGCAAATTTGCAATAGATATACTGGCTATTATTTTTCCTTTTGCATTTGGAATAATTAAGCATTTCTAGAATGTTTCTGAAATAACTTGAATGTGAGGAGACTGTTATGCATGCAATGGGCACATTTGCAATAGATATCCTGGCTATTTGTAGTATTTTTCCTTGTACATTGGAAACAGCTGAAGCATTTCTAAAGTGTTTCTTTAATGCTACACAATGGGCAGATTTGCAATAAATATACTGGCTATTTTTCCTTTTGCATTTGGAATATTTAAGCATTACAGTGTTTCTAAAATAACTGGAACGTGAGGAAACCCAGTGGATGAACTGTTTAGCATGCAATGGGCACATTTGCAATAGATATCCTGGCTATTTATTTCTCCTTGTGCATTGGGAACACTGAAGTATTTCTACAGTGTTTCTTAAATGCATTACAATGACTTCCATCAAGTGAGGAAAATCAAATGGATGAACTGTTTAGCATGCAATATGCACATTTGCAATAGATACCATGGCTATTTGCGTTATTTTTCCTTGTGCACTTTAGGTCATGCATTTAAAATGCACTTGATAACCCCAAATTTCACACCTAAAAAAAACTTTTGCAATTAAAACGATTCGGTAAAACTGTTATTTCTAATGAATCCCTGGTGAATCTGTTGTTAATTACGCATCGTTTTTCCCAAGAAAAACCTGTGGATCGGTTGTTGGGAAGATCTCATGCTGGATGGTTTGTGAAATGGCACCTGTTCACACGCACACACGGAATGTTGACTGGCATATAAATGCATCTGTATGAGCTGCTGGCACTTACCATACACTCCCTGGCATGAGATGCCCTCCAAAACGAGCGTCAGGACCCCCAAAACACTAATAATCCCATCCATCCTTACGTGCGTTTCAACATATCCAGATTAAATCGCCGGAGTCTCTCCAGAATGTGTAAGAAAAGCTGCAGATCTCATGAAGCGCTCGGCATCGAAGTCAAAGCATCAGATCCGCGTCCTCCCAAGGTTTCGTGATGATGAAGCGAAGGTGAGGATGACTGTTCATTCACGGGCTCGCTCGAGGTTTGCAAACGTCGGTGACGGTCTGTGAGCAGCTGTCATCGCTTCAGCCGAGGCTCGAGTCCATCCGATCCGCGTCTCAGTACTGATGCCGCTGATGCTCGTGCGCCCGCAGCATCAGGACCAGCGGCGTCGGGAATGAGCAATGCGCGTGCACCTGGCTGTCCGTCATCGCTTCGAGCGCGCGAGTTGCAACATCCGAACTCTTTGGTGGGCTTTTGGTGGAGCCGAACTCAACTGAACCGAGTCCGATGGCGTTCGTGTCGAGGTCGAATGGAGCGAATCGTCCGTCGCCTTGCGCAATAACATGCGCTGCGAAAACAGAGAGAGAGAGAGAGAGAGAGAGAGAGAGAGAGAGAGACGTCACAGTGAGCGAGACACACTCATCTGTATGAAGGACTACACACACACACACACACACGCAAATATAAACATACGTGAAGCTAATACTAATTGCTAAATTCTAAATTCACCAAACCCTAAACGTAAAGTTTTCGCATTTTAGAAAGAAAATGTATTATTATTATTATTATTATTATTATTATTATTATTATTATATGCATTATTTGATTTTTAATTATTTATTACTACTATTTGATTGTTTGATTGATTGCATCATTTAAAAAAAAAGTATAAGTATTTTTATTCATGAGTCATAACTTTATGGACGTCACAAGGGCGAGGGCGAGAACAAATTATATTTTATTGTTAAAAATATATATATATTTTAAATGTTTATATATAATGATATAGGCCTATATAATGATTTATATAATATAAAAATTATAATTATATTATAATATATATATTATAATATATATATATATATATATATAGTTGATCCACTTCAAATGTTGACTACTGTGTGTGTGTATATATATATATATATATATATATATATATATATATATATATATATATATATATATATATATATATATATATAAATTTATTTTTTCTTTTTTGTAACCAATAAAATAAATAAATAAATAAATACATAAATAAATAAATAAATAAAGTAGTGCTGTCAAACACTTAATCGCGATTAATCGCATTCAAAATAAATTATTTTGTTTACATAATATATATGTGTACAGTGTATATATTTAAGAAAAAATATATAGATTATATTAATATAAATATATTCATTATATTCATGCAACAACATGTAAATATTTTCAAAATATATACTGTATGGGGGTGTATGTATATATATATATATATATATATATATATATATATATATAGATAGATAGATAGATAGATAGATAGATAGATAGATAGATATTATGTAAGCAAAATTTTTCATTTTGGATGCAATTAATTGCGATTTATCATTTGACAGCACTAAAATAAATATATAAACCAACGAATGACTGACTTGTAATTAAAGCGGATTTATCTTATTTATCTTATTTAGCAAAGTATCTTATTTGTTTTTAATGCATTTTAAATGCAGGTGAATCTCACAAAAAACATTGAAAAGAACACATTTTAAATCTAAATCTGAAGAGGGAAAAAAAGAAACTATATTTTATTATTTTTTTCCTTCTATTTATTTATTTATTTATTTACTTACTTACTGATGAAATCGTAGTTTTGATGACTGAGAATTAGATTTAGCTCACGTCTGGCAATTTTGTCCCAAAAGCATATCCACCTTATTTTTAAAATATTTTTTCTTCATCAACATTTTGCAAAGACATATAAGAGCAAACATAATACAGAGATATTATGTGATGAAATATAACATTATATCCGCTTTATTTTGCAACGCGGAAGTAAACGTGTTTTCTGTGAATGTGCTAGACTCACAATTCATTAGCCGCTATTTTTAAATAACTAGAAGAATAACAAAGTGGAGTAAACAGTAAAACTATGTTCGCTACACACCAGAATGTTTCTAATAATGACAATTCATTACTATAATGTGATTTTTAAAAAAAAAATAAAAAATAAAAAAACAAAAAACAAATTGCAAACTGTAACGCTAAAAACAACTGCAAGCGAGTGAAACCGGAAGTGTCGCACATATAAGTTACAAATTGGCGCGGTCACGCTTGCGTTAAAAATAACGCGGATAAAATGACTGCTTTTTCTCGTATCAATATTTCGTCTCAGTGTAACTGCACGTGTAAGGGCAGAATGAGATGTATTGATCAGGTTGTTAAAGCAGCGCCCCCTGTTGACATGAAACAGACTAAACAGACTGACAGCTAATCCGAAATGTTGTGCTTGAAAGACAAATATTTGAATTAACAGCCCCAAAAATAGTCTAATTGCGTTGCTTGTCTTCCAGACACGACGCTGGTGTTGTTTGGTCCACTATGTTTACTATTTAATTGGGCGGTTTTCCCATTTCACAGACTTTTCTTTGGAAATAATTCATTAGTGCTGAGGGAGAGTGACAGACAGGCGAGTACGTGTCTGTTTGCTGGTGTGTAAGTTGAACTCCATCTGTCTGCTGCTTGTGTTTGTCCTCACTGACACAGATAGGAGACGGCAGACGTAAAACTCCATCTGTCTGTCAGAGACGCTCCTTCAGACCTGTTTAAGGAGCAGTCTGGAGGCTTGGAGTTCATGGCTGGATCTTGGAGATCATCTAAATGCTAGTGTATGCAAAACGGACTCGCTCTTTCTTTCCTTGTCTTCTGGGAAAACAACTAAAATATAAATGCACATCAGATGCTCTCTAGAATTTCCCCCAAATGCAAGGAATTAACTATGTACAATACAGGAGAATCTCACAAAAACAATTCAATTCAAAATCAGAAGTAGAGAAATAAATTATACATTTTACATGGAGAAAATTAGGCTTATTTTTAGGACTGCACTGTGATAGTCTCAAAAAAAATAAAAAAAAAAAAATAAATACAATTCACAATTTTTTTTTTTTTACTTTGATACAATAGTAAAAAAAAAAAAATGGAAGAATTATTGCATTATTATTATCATATTTGTTTCATATTTTTAATTAAGTATTTTTTTTTATTTATTTATTTTTATTTTAATTTATTTTTTTTTTAATTTATTTATTTATTTTTTTTTGCATATACCCCAAAATCTGAAAGGGAAAAAAAAATAAAAAAATAATATTTTATATTGAGAAAATTTAGCTTTTCCCCCTTTTTCTTTCTTTCTTTCTCTCTCTTTATTTTTCTTTTTTCTTTATTTCTTTGCTTTGCGACAGTCTTAATAAGGCAAATAAACAAATATTAAATAAAAATTAAACAGTTTTGTGTTGTGTTGTTGATGTTATTGTTTTTTTATGATAAATGACAGGTCACAAATAAATAATTAACTTGCAATTTATGGGAAAAAAAAAAAAAAAAAAAAAAAAAAAAAAAATCACAAAAATGTTTTACTCTGATACAATAATAAAAACTTTAAGAACAATTGCAAAGTATTGCATATTGTATTGTCCTAAAACATCTTTTTTTTTTTTTTTTTTTTTTTTTTTTTACATGTACCTCAGCATCTGAAGCTGAAAAAAAAAGAAATTATATCTGATGTTGAGAAAATTAAGCTTTTTCCCCCCTCTTTTTTTCTTTTTTCTTTTTTTCTTTTATTATTTATTTTATATTTACTTATTATAAAAAACTTATTTACTTACTTTATTTTTATTGCTTTTTATTTTATTTTTGATTTGTGACAGTCTTATTAATGTAAAGCAAATAAATACATATTAATATAATTTTTTTTATGACAAATTACAGGTTGGTAAATAAATTAATAAATAACTTGCAATTTATGCAGGTTTAAAAAAAAAAAAAAAAAAAAAAAAAAAATCACAAAAATGTTTTACTTTGATACAATAATAAAAACTTATTAATTAATAATATCGCAAAGTATCATATTTGTCCTTGTTTTTTTTTTTTTTGTTTTTGTTTTTGTAATCGTACCCAAACATCTGAAGGGGGGAAAAAATACACATATATTTTATATTGAGAAAATTAAGCTTTATTTATTTATTTATTTTTGCTTTGTGACAGTCTTATTAATGTAAGGCAAATATACATAAATATTAAATAAAAATTAAACAGTTTTGTGTTGTTGATGTTATTGTTTTTTTTTATGATAATTACAGGTCATAAATAAATAAATAAATAAATATTTGTTTGCTTGTTTATGACTGATAATTTATCATAAAAAAACAACAGCATCAACAACACACACTGTTTAATTTTTACTGTTAAAAAAAAAAAGAATTGGTCCTAAAATCTTTGCATTAAGGTAAACAAAAACATTTGTGTAATACCCGAATGATTCAAAAAGCAGATAAAATGTTCATTCTGAAATATGCAAACATAAAATCGCTCATTATATGCACTTTTTAGGACCCTACAGCCGTTTGCTGACGTGCTTTGAGGGGTTGGGGTTTTAATTAGCGGGTCAGACTCCCGAAGCCCATCATTTGCACGCTGTCACACAATATAAGACCTGCTAATTACTGGATTGTGTGCTGAGCGAGACAGATAAAATACAGCTTTCTGTTGATCAGGCTTGCCGTATTTTTGTCTTAAGGCTGCTGATGGAGTCACATTAACAGGAGCTCCTGCGGATGAGCCTCTATTGTCATCAGCAGAGCTCAAATGAGGCATTAGAGGCCGACGACGCCTTTGAACTTCTGTGTTCAACAACAGAGTCTTTGTTCAAGTCTCATCAGGAGCCGCTCAGATCGGACTGACACACATTCAAAGCACTTTCACAGTCCCAACCCTCCGCAATTACCGGCTCTCCAGAACACATCTCTGCTTTTCTGTGTCTCCTCATGATTTGAGGTCACAACAAAAGGAAACAGCAAAGCCGGAGGATTCACACGGGTAAATGTTTATTCTCGCCCTACATCTGCTCCGGGGCTTTATTTGAGCTTTAAAGCAACAGTTCACCCAAAATAAAATGGATTTACTCGACGACACGTCGTTTCAAACCTGGATGACTCTCTTTCTTCTGTGGAACACAAAAAGAAATGCTAAAATGAAAAACCTACAAACATAAAGTCCAAAAAAAAAAAAAATAAAATAAATAAATATAAAAGCCCCATTAAAGAACGGTGTCAACATAAAAAAAAAGCTGAAAACAATGATTTGAGTACATTTTACTAGAAATGCTATTTCTACATTCAAATTTCACATTTAATTGAATGTTTATTTGTAATTGTTTGTGAAATTTACTAGCAGTTTCTGATTGGAAATATCACATTTAATTAATAAAGCTAATAAAACAAGTTAATTAAGCTTTTCTACATTAAAATTTCACATTTAATTGAATGTTTTTCTATGTAATTGTGATATTTACTAGCAAATGAATATTTCATGGTTAATTAAAAAAAATGGTAATAGAAATGTATAAAAATTTACACTGTAAAAATGTTTAGTTTTTATAATTTTTTGAGCAAATTTTACAATAAAATATTTTTATACATCAAAATTGCAGGTTTAATTCCACAAGTTTCTTGCCGTTTCTTTGTAACTGTTTGTGAAATTTACTAGAAAAAAAGTTAATTTTATTTTGTTGTAAAAGTTTTATTTATTTATTTAAAATTTTACCAAAAAAAAAAAAAAAAAAAAAAACCTTAAACAAAGGAGAAACAAAAACCTTCAAACATAAAGCTCAAAAAAGGTCAAATGAAATGAAATGAAATAAAAAAAAAAGTGATGATTTGAGTACATTTTACAAGAAATACTAGTTCAGCTCTTCTACATTAGAATTTCACATTTAATTTAATGTTTATTTGTAATTGTAAATTTACTAGCAGTTTCTAATTACAAATGTCACATTTAATTAATAAAGCTAATAAATTATATAAATTAAATTATATATAAATTAATGTATACTGTAAAAAAAAATGAAGCTTTTCTACAGTAAAATTTCACATTTAACTGAATGTTTTGGTATGTAAATGTGAAATCTACCAGCAAATGAATGTTTCATTCTTAATTAAAAAAACAAAATGGTAATAAAAATGTGTAAAAATTTACATTATTTATTTGAGTACATTTTACAATAAAAAACTATACATCAAAATTTCACGTTTAATTCCACAAATTACTTGTCGTTTCTTTGTAATTGTTTGTGAAATTTACTAGGAATATCTTCATGTTAAAAAAGTTCATTTATTTTAATTTTTGTAATAAAATTCATTTTTATTTATTCATTTGTTTATTTTGAAGTTTTAATGAAAAACAATGTTTATTTTACAAGAAAACAAAACAAAACAAAAACAAAGGAGAGACAAAGACAAAGGAGAAGTTAAAATGAAAAACCTTGAAACAAAGTCCAAAAAGGTAAAATAGTCCAAAGTCAAATAAATAAATGAATAAATAAAGAAATAAATAAAATAAGACCCAATGATTGTTTATAAAGTGTCAGCATAAACAGTAGTTAAATTACTGTAAAAAAAAAAAAAAACAGTGAAAACAGTGATTTGAGTACATTTACAAGAAATACTATTTTATCACTTCTACATTAAAAATGTCATATTTAATTGAATGTTTATCTGTAATTGTGAAATGTAATAGCAGTTTCTGATTAAAATATCACATTTAATTAATAAAGCTAATAAAAAATATAAAATTTGTACTGTAAAAAAACGTTGAAGTTAATGAAGCATTTCTACATTAAAATTTCACATTTAATTGAATGTTTTTCTGTGTATTTGTGAAATTTACTAGCAATTGAATGATTGATTGAAAAATGGTAATGTACACAGTAAAAATGTTTTACTTTTTACTTTTTTTTTTAGTCAAAGCTGTAAATAAAACAATGATTATTTGAGCACATTTTACAATGAAATACTTTTCCTAAATCAAAATTTCACTTTTAATTCCACAAGTTACTTGCAGAATCTTTGTAATTGTTTGTGAAATTTCCTAGCAATATCTTACTAAACATTTCATGTAAAAAAATTTTTTTTAAAAAAAAGTTAATTTAGTTTAACTTTTGTAAAAGTTTATTTTATTTATTTATTTTAAAGTTGTAATGAAAAATGACAATTATTGGATTATATTTTACAAGTAAAAAAAAAAAAAAAAAAAAAAAAAAAAATCAGTTTTTCTACTTCTAAATTACACATTTAATTCCACGAGTTAATTCTTCTAGATTTTTTTTTTTTTAGTGTGTCTAATACATTACATTGTGAGGAACAGACATTGTCATTGAAATCATTGAATTTGTGCAAGAATTCATTTTATCCATTTTATAATTTTTATCCGTGCTTTAGTCAACTTGAAGTTTCAGGCTGTTCACAATTCATTCATTAATTCTAAAGAAATAAAACATTTGTTTTCATAATCTTTCATCAGACGCTCTTATTTTTCATCCAGCTCACATAGAGACACTTTTCATCGTCCAATGAATTCCTCATAGATGAAAACAAAAATAAACCTCATTCTTTTAGTCCTGAAATGTGAAAAGTATGTTCTGAACATCAATTCATGTAGACTTTAAGGTCTTGGAGAAAAAAAGAGAAATGAACAACTCTCGATCTGTTCAACTAAAGGTCAGGCTCTTGTGGGTGAGATACAAACTTCTGCTTTAATACAGAAACTGTTCAAGTTAAATAATCAAAGGACAAGAATATTTGATGTTCAGGGATGAACATGAAAGGCCTTAGATGCGCTTTCAACAATTAGAAACCATTCACGATCAAATCAGTCACAGCCAAACACATTTAAAGCAATCATTCACCCAAAACTGATAATGTACTCTGCAGTGAATGGGTGCCGTCAGAATGAGAGTCCAAACAGCTGATAAAAGCATCACAAAATTCCACAAGTAATCCACACCACTCCAGTCCATCAGTTAACATCAAAAAAGCTTAAATAAATCCATCATTAAGACATTTTTAACTAAAATATGAGTCCATAATCCATAATAATGCTTCCTCCAGTGAAAAAGTGATCTGGTCTGAATCAGGAGAGAAATCTGCACCGTTTACAAGCCTGTTTAAAAACAGCTCTCTGGCTGGATTTTGATGTGAGAGACAACAGTAGATGGACTTTTTCACTGGAGGAAGTGTTATTATGAATTACGGACTCATTTTTTTTTAGTTTTTTAGTTAGATTTGTTTCAGCTTTTGTCATTCTCAAATAGTTCAACAAACAAGATCAATGTAATTTATGCAGTATTCAATTTTATTTACATAAGTATATGATGTGATTATAGCTGAAACTCCAAATCTGCACAACTCCAATGCTGTCTGTGTTTGATGACCATGTTGGGAACACAAGCCTAAATTTATGATTTATGCATTTTATTGCTTATATAACGTCTATTCTTTTGGATTACAGTGTTTTAAAACTAAATGTGTATTGAACAGATTTATAACTAATATATACTAACACATACACATATATACACATATACATATAATCAATTATGAATTTTTATCTCAAATTTAAAAACTGAATATTACTATTTATTTATATTTTATTTCAATTATATTTTTATTTACTTTTTAAACTTACTTTTTCACAATAAACAGATTTAATTTTCTTCATTTATTTAGTTTTTAAAAAAACAAAATAACATTTCTTTCCTGATTCAAACCAGACCACTTTTCCATATTTTATTTTATTTTGTTTTTTGTTTTGTTTTGTTTTGTTTTATTATTATTTTGTTTTATTTTATTTTATTTATTTTTAAGTTTTGTATTTTCATGGCAATTAAGCACATTTATCCCAAATATCCCAACATTCCCATGCCAGATTTTTATTTTATTTTATTTTATTTTATTTTATTTTATTTTATTTTATTTTATTTTATTTTATTTTAGGGAATGATTTGTTGTTTCTTTATTGGAGGAAGCATTATTGTGGACTCATATGTTGCATATTTGAAGTTAAATAATGGATTTGTTTCAGCTTTTGTCTTTTCAGGAAGACAAAAGCAACAAACAGATTTCTCTCCTGATTCAGACCAGACCCCCTTTTTTGTATTTTATTTAATTTTTTTTGTTTTATTATTTATAATTTTATTTTTGCATTTTTTTTGTATTTCCATGGCAATTAAGCACATTTATCCCAAATATCCCATTTCCATGGCAGATTTTTATTTTTTATTTATTTATTTATTTATTTTTTTTATTTTATTTTTTTTTTTTTTTTTTTTTTTTAGGTTTTATATTTTCTTGGCAATTAAACACATTTATCCCAAATATTCCAACATTCCCATGGTAGATTTTTATTTTATTTTATTTTATTTTATTTTATTTTATTTTATTTTATTTTATTTTATTTTATTTTATTTTAGGGAATGATTTGTTGTTTCTTTACTGTAGGAAGTATTATTATAACTTTATTATGAAATTATGAATTATTTGAAATTTCATATTTTGCTCAGAATCAATCATTTAAAGTTAAAAACATCTTAATGATGGATTTGTTTCAGCTTTTGTCTTCTCAAGATGTGAGTTGATGGACTGGAGTGGTGTGGATTACTTGTGGATTATTGTGATGTTTTTATCAGCTGTTTGGAGTCTCATTCTGACGGCACCCATTCACATCCACTGGTGAGACAGTGATGCAATAACACATTTCTCCAAATCTGATGAACAAACAAACTCATCCTAATCTTTCAGCTCCTGATTCCAGCTAATCTCTGCAAAACTTTGATGCTTTATTTGTTCGGAGCCTTTTTGTTTAAAAGCGGTAATGAAACGCGTCTCAAAGGATTTAGGACCCGAGTGAAAGTATGCGATGTAAATTACAGTACGTCCTAATCTCAGCACGCGCTGCAGACAAAAACAATCATTTTCCGCAATACTTACTATTCATGGAAAATAAATAAGTTTATACAAAGAGTGGTAAAAATAACAGCGTTTCTCCGCACGCATGTGTGAGCATATTTAAGCAGCGCCAGCGCAGACTTTGACTTGATTCATATTTCCGACGCTTAAACATACTTCATTGCGTGGTTTTATTGCTCGCAGACTTCCATGTCATCCAGAAGATCTTATTTTCTCTATCGTTCACTCGTGCGTAATCACACACAGGAGAAAACATGATTACAATGCAAATGAATTTGGATGGTTTAAGCATTTTTGTGAAAGAGACGCTGATTAACTGTGTCAAATCACATATTCATGCGTTTATGAGTTTGGCCAGAGCTGAACAAACACTATGAAGCTGCTGCATGATCAGTTATTATATCCAGCACAAAATTCAAATACAAAGACATTAAACTAAAATGTTATATTTCTTCTCCTCCAGAGATTCTGAGATCAAATGGCAGATATTTCAGTACTCATTTGTGTGTTTTTCTTCTAAAACATCTGAGATAAAGCTGACGGTTCTGCGTATATGCTGGAGCGTTTTTAAGCGTATTGTTTCTGCAGGATTCGTGGGTCGTGATGCAGCGTAAGAAGCCAGCGGGCTCATGGGGGTTGATCTTGACGGGCCGATGCCGCTTCATCAGGATGGAGCCCACGGGCCGCTGCTGTAGATGTGCAGTGAAGTGTGTCAGACGCTGGATGAGATGAAGCTTACAGACGCACCGTCTGAATACATGACTGAATCATCAAACGCTCGCTGCTGGTTGCCAGGGCGTTGCCATGTGGTTGCTAGGGTGATCTGTGAGGTTGCTAGGGGATATCTTCCTATCTCACGTCCCTTGTTTGATGTGCATCATGGGATTTGTTTTTTTTTTTTTCATCCTTTTGTTTTATTGTCAAACCAAACCCCTCAGACATAAAATATTCACTTCAAAACTAAGACTCAAACCTCTATAATAATAATAAATATTAATTAAATTATAATATTAATTAAAAATAATAAAACGAATAATAAAATGACTATTATTATTATCATTTATTATTATTATTATTATTATTATTATTATTATTATTATTATTACTGTTGTTGTTTTCAGTTATGATGATGATGCAGTCACATGTAGTATTTACAATAATATTGTTTGTACTTATTTAAGATAAAGGTAGTAATCATTATTATTATTATTATTATTATTACTATTACTACTACCACCTAACATTATGACAACAATAAGATAAAATGAATAATAATAATAATAATAATAATAATAATAATAATAATAATAATTATTATTATTATTATTATTATTATTATTATTATTATTATTATCATCATCTTCATTTATGATAATGCTCATAATAAATACTATCATCATCAGCAGCATTTATTATTTACAATAATAATAATAATAATAATAATAATAATAATTATTATTATTATTATTATTATTATTATTATTATTATTATTATTATTATTATTATTAATTATTAATGATAATGATAGTAGTTATTATAATTATCCACAATTATGACAACAATTATTATTATTTCCAATTATGATAATGATAGTAATAAATATCAGCAGCAGCATTATTTACAATAATAAAACTTTTTAAAACTTATTTAATAATTGTTAATAAAAAAATATTTGTAATAATTGCTATTATTTTGATTAATATTTTCATTTATGATAATGATCATAAATATCATCAGCAGCATTTATTATTTAAAATAATATTTTTTATTTATTTATGACAATCATAGTTGTTGTTATTATTATTAACTACAATTATTATTTCAATTATGATAAACAGTAATAAACAGTAATAAAAATCATAAGCAGCAGCATATTTACAATAATAATATTTACAATTTAGTATTTACAATAATAAAAATAACTTATTTGTAACTTTTTAATAATAATTGTTAATTATTTTGTATCGTTTTCATTTATGATAATGATGATATTAAATATCCTCAGCACCAGTATTAATTATTTACAATAATAATAATAATAATTTCTTTTACTTATTTATTACTATGATAATGATAGCAGTTATTATGACAACAACAAAAACAACTATTATTATTTTCAATTATGATAATAATAGTGATAAATATAACCAGCAGCAGCATTTATTTACAATAACAATAAAAGTAAATTTATTAACTATTATTATTATTATTATTATTATTATTATTACTATTATTATTATTATTATTATTATTGCTGTTGTTGTTGTTGTTTTAACTATAATTAAAAAAAAAGTCAGAAATATATTAGCCTACTTTAATGAATTACAATTGTGCTGTAAACAAAATATATATATAATAATTTACACTACAAATGACAATACTAATATTTTAAACTTAAATTAAATTCTTCACTATCACACATTCAAAATGTAAACTTAGAGCAAGCTGTGTTTGCAAACGCACATTAAACTCTCAGAACATGCACCAATAGATTTCAATGTGTTTACTGTGAACCAGAAAAAAAAAAAAAAAAAAATTCAAATAATGAACTGCTCACATGGACATGAACACTGCACCACAGTTCACTTTGAAACATGTAGCTTAACTACTAAAGTACAGTAGTCAACATTTGAAGTGGATCAAAACCTTTCAAAGTTGTCCCAAAACCAAAATAATACCCGCTCTTGTCTTAGAACAACTCTGATGAACCTTTTGATCCACTTCAAATGTTGCCTACTGTATATAGTTATGTAATTAAATAGCAGCCTTTGATTAAATAATTGCAAGTTATATCATGCATATTTTAATATTACATTGCACAGAATGAATTGTTAGCTTTTCATCAACTTGCAAACCCCATTTGGGAATCCAGCAGATGAAAACGTTGAGTACGATCACAAGTAAAGTAACAATGCATGTTAATAACGTACGACTCTACAAATACAGAATGTTGCATTTCATGTCGTAATGAAATAAGCGCTTTCTGTTTTAGCTCTGTTCTCAAGTCTTTAGACGAGCATATCGTCTCTCCTTATCGCACAACAGCGCAGTAACCGCGCTCTGTTTTTCAGTTTTACTGCGGGTCTCTTGGGCGCCTTTAGCTTGATTAAAATCTATCACCTCATTCCCTGGTTCAGCGAGCTCATTTACGCTTTCTTCATGGAAGTTTGGCGGGACATCGCTCCCTAACCGCTCACTTTTCTCTAGCTGTCATATTATCAGCCAAAAGCCATATCCCTTCACCATGATATAGTGCCGTACCTATTTTCACCTGTATAACATTAGAATATTCCTAGCGAAGCCCGAGGCATGAATTTCCGATGGGTTAAAGCGCAGCGCGCTCCGTCTGAGGAGAGAAAATGAATATATGTTCAGTCAAAAACACACGTCGTCACCGTCGCTTTAAATGAGGATCGTTCGCCGCCTCTCGAAGGTGAACAGTTTTTTAGCGTTTAAATTACGTTTGCTGAAAATGTGCTCATCCTCGGGTCATCCGAGATGTAGATGAGTTTGTTTCTTCATCAGATTTGTAGAAATGTGTCATTCCATCACTGTTTCACCAATGAATGTGAATGGGTGCCGTCAGAATGAGAGTCCAAACAGCTGATAAAAACATCACAATAATCCACAAGTAATCCACACCACTCCAGTCCATCAGTTATCATCTTGAGAAGACAAAAGATGAAACAAATCCATCAAGACATTTTTAACTATCCATAATAATGCGTCCTCCAGTGAAAAAGTCAATTTCCTGTTCACATCAAAATCCAGCCACATATTTGTTTAGAGCTGTTTTGGCTTGTAAACGGTGCTTGATCTGTGCAGATTTCTCTCCTGATTCAGACCAGACCACTTTTTCACTGGAGGGAGCGTTATTATGGATTATGGACTCGGTTAAAAACTTCTCGATGGATTTGTTTGTTTTTGTTTTGTTTTGTTTTCTCAGATTTTAGCTTCATTTTTTTTTTTTTTTTTTTTTAATTTAGGCAGTCATTAAAATTTTTGCTTAATTTCTTGACATTTTGTTAGGTGCTTTTATTAGCTGTCATTTTCACTATTAGGTTTCATTTATTTTAATTTCAGTTTTAGTTTTTATTTTCAGTGTGTAATTTTAGTTGGTTGGTTTAGTTGGTTCCCCAAGCAGCATTTCTTATTTTTAGTTTAAATTTCCTTTCAGCATTTCAATTTTAGTTTAATTTTTAATAATTTTGTTGTGTGCTTTTGTCATTTTTAATAGTATATATATATTATTTTTTTAACTTTTTTAATTCAGTTTTAGCTTTTATTTACTTTCAGTACAGAATTTTAGTGCTTCAGCATATAAATATTTCTGTTAGTTTCCAAATAAACACTCTTTTGTTTAAGTTTTGTTTCAGCATTTCAATTTTAGTTTAATTTTTAGTTTAATTTTTATTTTTAATAGTTATAATTTTTATTTTGGGGTTTTAGTTTATATTTATTTTCAGTTCAGAATTTTAGTCTTGCAACATACAAATATTTCTGTTAGTTTCCAAAAAAAAAAACTGCTAAGTTTTTGTTTAAATTTTGTTTCATCATTTAAATTTAACTTACATTTTTAGTCATTTTGTTGTTTGTCATTTTTAATAGCTATATTTTTTACTTATTTTTTAATCCAGTTTTAGTTTTTATTTATTTTCAATGCAGAATTTTAGTGCTTCAGCATACAGATATTTCTGTTAGTTTCCAAATAAACACTTCTTTGTTTATGTTTTGTTTCAGCATTTAAATTTAAGTAAATTTTTATTCATTTTGTTGTGCTTTTGTCATTTTTAATAGTTATATTTTTTTGCTTTTTTAATTCAGTTTAGTTTTTATTTATTTTCAGTGCAGAATTTTAGTGCTTCAACATACAAATATAAACACTTCTAAGTTTTTGTTTAAATTTTGTTTCATCATTTAAATTTTAGTTACATTTTTAGTCGTTTTTTTGTGCTTTTTTTTTTTTTTAATTGCAATGTTTATTAGTTGCCATTTTTACAATATAGTTAAAAATGTCTCAAAGATGGATTTGTTTCAGCTTTTGTCTTCTCAAGATGATAACTGATGGACTGGAGTGGTGTGGATTACTTGTGGATTATTGTGATGTTTTTATCAGCTGTTTGGACTCTCATTCTGACGGCACCCATTCACAGCAGAGGATCTGTTGGTGAGACAGTGATGCAATGTTTGTAACTAAAACTTTTATGTTCTATCATTGTTTTTTTTTTAATCACATTAAAACACATTGTTGACATTTGAGCAGTCTCCACGTTTCTATACACTCACGCACGCCTCTAGATAATATCTGATTGAAAAACAGCCAAATTGCATTTACAGTCGTCTCTTTTTTTCCACACGGAAGGCCTCCGTCACGTCGCATTAGCCGCTACGTGATGAAGGAATCTGGAATGGGATGAGCGTAACGTCTTTCTGACATATGACTGACATTTCATCATACGAGTAAAAAACAGAAACGAGATTCAGACACATTTACAAGAGCTAAAGTCTTATTGAAGCCCTTTCTTTAGACGCTATTTGAAGTGACAGCTCCATCTCATTCAGCGCATCGCTGTTAAAAGCATTCGAGATGGACGTTCGTCTGTTGTCTCGGGAATAAACTTCCACGGACGGAGTTTTATCTATTATGACTGCAACAATGCGAGAAGCTTCTTAGCCCGAGATTGCGTGTTTTTATGCTCTCCTCCAGGTCTAAATCATCTTGAAAAGCTCTCGTGAAAAGAAACAGTTTATTACCCGTGTTTATGGAGCTTCGAAAATTGCCCTCCTGTTTTGCACGACCCAGAATCAGGTTGAATGATTCTTACCCAACCTCTTTTTATCCCCGCTTAAGAGCTTTCGCTCATTTTTGATGTTTTACTCAAATTTGCTGCTAGTTTGAATAGAAACGCATGAGAAAACGCACTCAGGAAATCATTTTATGCAGATGAGAGACACCGAAACGCCTTTTCCCATGATCCTCATTTGTCTCCGATAGAGTCTTTGTTCTTTGGCGAAATGCATTTGGAAACTCTCCTTTTTTTGAATCGCATTTTCACATGCATTAATGCAAAAAGAAACCTCACAACCTTGATCCGAGTCTGTAAATCCATGACACATCAGGCCTGATGTCTCTTTCTAATCATGCATCCTGAAAGTCGAGCTCATCAGGAACAGCTTTGATGTTGCGTCTTCCAGGGCCACAGTAAGACACGCGTGCATCATGGTTAATAATCGCGCTAGGATGCACCTTTGAAAAGCAATGATATGCATACAGAAACTTCATGCTAGCACTGATTAGTAAGCCAATTAGAGTGGTTGCTTGCTTGCTGTATAACATGTGATTAGCAAGGTCAGACATTTCATGAGCACTAATGCCTGACATGCGCTTCGCACAAGCGCTTACAGTCAATGCATCGCATACCTTTGAACATATTTAACATGCTCTTGCCTGTCTTTAAACCTATAAATATGCGAAGAGTTTCATTAAGTTGCTCCGCAAACTTTTTTTTTTAACTGGTGCACCGCTGTGGTATATAAAATGCTCTATAATAATAATGCAGATGTGTTCATTATGAATTACAATTGATGTTCAGATAGCAGTGATGCACAAAATCAAGTTTAGAAGCCTAGAAGCTTCTGCATTTAGATATATATATATTTTAAATAAGTTTTGTCTGCTCACCAAGGCTGCATTTATTTAAATCAAAACTACAGTAAAAATTGTAAATATTATTATCATTTAAAATAGCTGATTTCTGTTTGAATCTATGTTAAGATGTAATTTATTTCTGTAATCAAAGCTGAATTTTCAGCATCATTACTCCAGTCTTCAGTGTCACATGATCCTTCAGAAATCATTAGGTTGGCTTAAGAAACACGCTACATGCTAGAAATATGCTAATCATGCTATTAACATGCTAACAAGATGTTAATAGTGTTAAAAAATCATGCTAGCAACATGCTAATAACATGCTAATCATGTTACATGCAAGTAACTTGCTAATCACGTTAGAAACATGCTAACAACATAACAACATGCTAATCATGTTAATAACTTGCTAATAATGTTAAAAACATGCTAGCAACATGCTAATCATGCTAGCAACATGTTAATCATGCTAATAACTTGCTAATAATGTTAAAAAAACATGCTATCAAAATGATAATCATGGTAAAAACATGCTAGAAACATGCTAATCATGCTAGTGACGTGTTAATCATGCTAACAACATGCTAATCATACTAGAAACAGACTAGCTAGTATGCTAGTAACTTCCTAAACATGCTAACAACATGTTAATAACATGTTAATCATGCCAGAAATGTGCAAGCAACATGCTAATCATGCTAGTAACATGTTAATCATGCTAATAACTTGCTAATAATGTTAAAAACACATTCAAGCAATATTCTAGTGACATGCTAATCATGATAGTAACATGTTAAAAAAACTTTATCTATTTCTAGATTTGCTGCTCAAGAAACATTTCTGATTATAAACAATGTTGAAAACAGTTGTGCTGAACAATATTTTTGCGGAAACCACCATACATTTTATTTTCCAGGATTCACAGATGAATAGAAAGTTCAAAAGAACAGCATTTATTTAAAAAATAAATCTTCTGTAACATTATAAATGTCTTTGTCACTTTTGGTCATTTTAATAAAGTAATGATGCTGAAAATTGAGGTTTGCACCATGAGAAAATATAATAACATTTCACAATTTTTCCTGCATTTTTGCTCAAATAAATGGAGCCTTAATAAGCAGTAGAGACCTTTTGATCAGTAGTCTTCTTGTTTGAGGTCTAATGTAGCAATTAGTGTAAACACAGTTACCAGATTAAACCACAGCAATACAGAAAGTTTGATTTGCATTTCATTGCAACTTTTTACCTTATTCTAGGTGAGCATAATCTTATAAGCACCATAAAACTCTGGTTTGCGATGTGGAGTCAGCGTTCGTTTAGCATTTATGTGGCAACTCCTCTTTGATTTCATAAGCTCGTCGACAGTAAACATGCCCAGGAACTCGTTACGGCACAAGATTAATGACGTACCGCGTCTGCGCTAATGCCGTCTGAGATGCAATCGCTGCTACTTTAAAGAGAGGAGGACCTGATAAAATGAGGCAGTGCATGCGGGCCAGAGGTCTGCTCTTATTGTTTATCTACAGTAAGCAATGTATTTCAGACGGCCCATTGCTATTCCAGCCAGAAGACTTGAACAGTTATTCAAGCTTTAAGACTTTACAGGGTAGAGAAAAAGGCCGGATCTCAGGGATGCACAATGGGGATCAGATAAAGTGCTCTGTAAGTGTACAGGAGCATCTGAAGGTAAAAGGCCTGGTCTTTTGGGACCGCTTTGTAAAGCTGGTGGTCTCTTGCTGTATGTCCTTTTGGCCTCTGTAGAAAATCAAACCAAATCAAACCAAGCAAGCAGCAAATGCCACTGAGACACTAGAAGTCTAAAAGAGTCTTGACTCTGATAGCTATTAAATCACCACAAGCCGCTGTAGTATTTGAACACGACTGTATCATGAGGCCTTTAAACCAGAAGTTCACGCGCAAATAAAAATGATGTTTTTTGTTTACTCACACTCATGTTGTTTCAAACCCAAATACTGATATTTTCACTGCGAGAAATAATAGGAAAACTAATGCACTACAGGTGAATACAATAAAAAAAAAATAATAATAATACTTTCCAGTTGATTTGTAACGCCACGCCAGCAGAGGGAGCCCTCACCCACTGACTGACTGTTGCTGCTCCCTCTGCTGCTTCGCTGGTACCTTCCTGTTTGGCAACCATAAAAGGCAGGCCATGCCAAACAGACATTTGCGAAGTATTGTTTTGCTCATGCAGACTCTACCAAGCGTTTTCCTGTTTTCATTGCCCTGTTTTTTGATTATCACGGTTTGGTTTCTAGTCATAGTTTTGTCTTTGTTTTTGCCACAGTTTTGCCTCGTTCATTGCCATAGTTCTGTCTGGTTTCATTTCCTTGTTTATTTGTTACTTTTCGGACTGCTCTCTCTGGTTTTGGACTCTGCCTGTTTATTGGATTTACGCTCTCGCCTTGCCTTGGATATTACTGTTTGTTTGGTTATCGACCCTGCCTGTCTTGACCACGATCTGTTAATAAAGCTCGCAATTGGATCTTACACGCTTCCTACGAGTCCTCATTACATGATTAATCACAAGTTTTCTGAAATGTCATGTTTAAATATGCAACTGATGCATCACCTACTTAAATATGCACTAATTTGCATACATTTCCAAAACATCTGAACACTGGTTCAATTCTTATATGATTTTATTGGCATATTAGAGTTTTATAAGGGATGTTGGATTTCTCTTGTCATCACGCTGTAAAATTCAGAAAGCATTGACGTTTTCAGTTTATAAGAATAAAGTGTTGTATAAATCAGTGTTAATGTTATATAAATAAACCCTTCTGTAAAAATCTTTAGAATATAGAGAGGAGTAAAACTCTAAGTTTTGGTGTATGTAAGTGCTACTGAAATGAACAAAGAAAAAAAAACTTGAAGGTATATATTGGAATTTACATGTACAGTGTAATAAAATAAGCATTTAAATGTGTATTTTGGATGTTTTCTTTCCACTAGTGTGAACACTGATGTAAAATTCTTGGTTGATTTTGTTGACATTTTAAAGTTAAAAGTTTTTATAGTGGGGACTTTGGATTTCTCTTTTTATCACTTAAAGAATAAATATGAATAAATAAATATGAAGTGAATGTTTTGTGAACAAACCCCTCAGTAAAAATCTTTAGAATATAGAGAGGAATAAAACTGTAAGTTTTGGTGTATGTAAGTGCTGCTGAAATGGAGAAAAAACTTTTAAGATATATATCGGAATTTAAATTTACAGACAAATAGATAAAGGGTAATAAAATAAGCATTTAAATGGGCATTTCTGAATTTTGAGAAGAAAAAAAAAAATTGCAATTTTCTTTTTCTTATTTTTATTTCATGGCCAAAAGTAGCTTTCTTAAGAAAAATGATACCTTACAAATAGACACAAAAATAAGATTCATCATATCAAGTGAGGAGCGGAAACACAAGTGAGATATAAGCGAAATCAAAACTATTAAAGAGTGAATCTTAGAAAGACATGTCATGGTCACATTTCACCTCAAATTTGAAGAAAAAAAGCCTGTTTTTCACAGTGACATTATTTTTTAAAGACATTCAAGGACAAGGAAATACTCATTTCTGTAATGAGTCTTTTTTTAATGCAATGCTATTTTCTAAATTTCCTTTTTGGGCTAAAGTACTGTATGACCTGGACATGTGAGGATTCAGCTTTACAACAAATGCAAACAGTAGTTCTTTCCACTAGTGTGAACACTGATGTAAAATTCTTGGTTGATTTTGTTGACATGATAAAGTTAAAAGTTTTTATAGAGGGGATTTTGGATTTCTCTTTTTATCACTTAAAAAATAAATATGAATAAATAAATATGAACTGAATGTTTTGTGAACAAACCCCTCAGTAAAAATATTTAGAATATGGAGATGAATAAAACTGTAAGTTTTGGTGTATGTAAGTGCTACTGAAGTGGAGAAAAAACTTAGGACATATATCCGAATTTAAATTTACAGACAAATAGATAAAGGGTAATAAAATAAGCATTCAAATGTTTATTTTGGGATGTTTTCTTTCCATTAGTTTGAACACTGATTTAAAATTCTTGCTTGATTTTGTTGACATTTTAAAGTTAAAAGTTTTTATAGAGGGGATTTTGGATTTCTCTTTTTATCACTTCGAAGATCATTAAATACTGTCAACATCTTGTTAAATAAATATGAAGTGAATGTTTTAAGAACAAACCCCTCTGTAAAAACCTTCAGAATATACAGAGGAATAAAACTGTAAGTTTTGGTGTATGTAAGTGCTGCTGAAGTGGAAGAAAAAACTTTTAAAATATGGATTGGAATTGAAAACAGTCACAAATGAATAAAGTGCAATTGAATAAACACTAAAACATATTTTGGCTGTTTTCGTTCCATTAGTCTAAAACAAGACAAGTTATGGCATCAAAGTAGCCATCTGTAGTTGATATATCTCATGCACTATAATCCAAGACTGAAGTAATATGATGCTTTGTGTGAAAAATTGTCCTTGTTATCATTGCAAATGTTCCCCTCTGCTGAAGATTTCAAATGAAATACGACATCAAACCTGTTGGCTGGTGACATTTTTATATGATTTCAGAGCTGTGCACAAAACTATCATGACTTCAAGACTAAATGAAGTTTACAAGTTATTGGATGAATCTCATTTTTGTGTCTATTTGTAAGTTTTCAGTTTTCTTAAGAAAGCTACTTTTGGCCATGAAATAAAAAAAAAAAAAAAAAGAAGAAAAGAAAATTGCAAACTTTTTTCCTCAAAATTCTATCTCTCACAATTTAGACTTTTTTCCATCAGAAATCTGAAATTACAATTTTGATTTGTTTTTTAAAGAACTGTGAGTTTACATATTGCAGTTACAATCTTGCAACTCTTGCAATTTTTGTTTTGCGCCAAAGAATGAATAAATAATTGCAATGTTTTTATCTCTAAATTCTTTAGCTTTTTTTCACAATTGCAAGTTTATATTTGAGCTCATTGAGTTCAGGGAGATCTGGTTTCCTTCCTGACCTTTAATTCAGGCCAAAACAAGATGTTTTCAAGGTCTGAGCCTGAAAATCCATGAAAAACACATCCTCCAAAACTGACAAATACAGCACAGAAATGTCCTTGGGTGTCCGAATATCTTTTACAAGAGACAAACATCATGAAATTGAGTGTTTGCTTTGTTGTAAAGCTGAATCCTCACATGTCCAGGTCATACAGTACTTTAGCCCAAAAAGGAAATTTAAAAAATAACAGATTGCATTAAAAAAAGACTCGTCACAGATAAGAGTATTTCCTTGTCCTTGAATGTCTTTAAAAAATAATGTCACTGTGAAAAACAGGCTTTTTTTCTTCAAATTTGAGGTGAAATGTGACCATGACATGTCTTTCTAAGATTCACTCTTTAATAGTTCATTTCATTTATATCTCACTTGTGTTTCTGCTCCTCACTTGGTAGGATGAATCTTATTTTTGAGTCTATTTGCAAGTTATCAGTTTGCTTAAGAAAGCTACTTTTGGCCATGAAATAAAAATAAGAAAAATAAAATTGCAATCTCTTTTCTCAAAATTCCGAGTCTATATCTCACAATTTTTCCCCGGAATTGTGAAATTACAATTTTGATTCTTTTTTTAAAGACTTTACATCTTGCAGTTACAATTTTGCAATTCTTGCAATTTTTGTTTTGTGCCAGAGAATAAATGCAATGTTTTTATCTCAAAATTCTTTTTTTTTTTTTTCCACAGTTGCTTATATCAGACTTTTATTTTCAGAATTACAAGTTTATACATTGCGATTCTAAGTTTCTGAGAATTCTGAACTTTTTCCACATATTTAAATTATACAATTTAGTTTACATCTCAAAATTTATTTATTTATTTATTTTTATTTTTTTCCCCCACCAAATAAATAAAAAAAAAAGCTTCTATGGTTAAATAAAGATGTCAACAGTTTAACAGGGCTGATTTTCTGTGGAGACCAGAGATGGGAATGTTACTTTTAAAAGAAATGCATGCATTACAATGTTGCATTACTCCCTGAAAAAGTAATTAATTAAACAATACAAAAAAAAAAAAAGTAAAATTGTGTAAATTGTAATAAATAAATAAATAAATAAAAATAAATTGTAAAAAAAAAAAAACAAAAAAAAACAAATGAACAAATAAATAAATAAATAAATAAATAAAGCATCACATTACTTTTGCACTACTTTTTCTGGCATTAGGCTTGCTTTTGATATAAAAAGTTCTATTTTTGGCAAACGCAATAGCCCTTTCAAAACAAAAGTGAAATGAATAAGTTAAGACTATCGGTCAGTAAATGGAAAACAAAGTAACCCCTGTTACTTATTTGAAAAAGTAACTCAGATATTTTTCTGTAAATTAAGTAGCAATACGTTACTTGACTAGTCACTTGAAAAAAAAATTAATCTGATTACATAACTTGTAAATTACACACAATACTGGTGAAGATACAGTAGCTGAGTTGAAAGAGAAATGCATCATGACATTCACAAAACCACATGAAACTCATCATGCATACAGTACATAGAAGCGTCTGCGTTCACACTTGTTTGTGCCGTTTCAGTCTGAAACAGCAGTTTTATTTTTGCCTGCTTTGACTGCTTTAACTAGCACCATTGTCTCTACCGGTTTGCCGTCCAGTAGGACACGTCGGCGTGTGCGATCAATCCTCAGAGGAGCGGCGTACCGTCTCCTCATCCATCCTCACCGCGGGCCGCTCTGTAAAAGCAGAGCTCCTTCTTGATCCCGCGGAGCAGGACGCGTGTGACAAGCGAGTCCCGCGAGAGATCAGCCGAGCGGCGGATAATTACGGCCCACACTGCTGCTCTCAGCACTACTGTACGGACAGGAGATCCACCAGTGTGTGTGTGTTTGGTAATAAATAGATAATCAGATGAGCTTCACAGTTCCTGAGCTTTACATTCGTCAGTTCCCCAGCAGCTTCCAGAACACTTGGCCCGACTCTATATGATTTATGGACTCAACCTTAGAGTTATTTCATTCCTTTTTTGGGAAGAAATAAATATCTGCAAAGCTGCAATTTTATACTTGTCCAAAAAAAGTTGAGAAATGTTGTTTGTCCACCAGTTTGGAGCCGATTAGCATTCTTAGTTTCTTTCCAGAGTTTTTGCTGAAGCCACTGCATACTTCACACACTCCACACTCCCATATTTCTGCCAAGGAATTTTTAATTCCATTTTGAGTAAAAATAGCTTATTTACATTTACATTTTAACCATATAAAGCTACTTCATCATATCTGACTCAAAGGCCTCTAAATAATTAAACTTTGCTGTTAATCCTGAGTTATCATCAATTAAAAGGTCCTTTAGTCTAACTGTACAAACGTCCACCTTCAGCAGGGATTTAACTTTTTTTTTTTTTTTTTTTTTTTTTTTGTATAAAGGTTTTCTAAACTGCTCCATTTAAAATATTTGGAAATACTATTTCATATGTCAGGGTTTACAGGATTAACCCTCTGGTGCTCCTCATTTGAGAGTCACACTTGTGATCTTCATGATCAAAAAATTTTAGGTGAAAAAGACAGCTAAAATTTTACTCCCCCCTCCACCTCCGAAGTAAAATCAATGTAATATATTTTTGTTCTAGAATATTTTTTCTTTTTTCTTTTGTATTTTGAGATAATTTCATGGTAATAATTAATATTAATGCAATAATTTATTACTTTTCAATTAATGCAGTATTTTATGTTAAAATAGAGTCAATGCCTTTAAAATCCAATTTTTGAAGCCCAATTAGTGCCATTTGGTGGGAATAAAATAAGAAAAACAACATGGTTTAGCCCATTGATTCCTATATAGCTCTAAATAAAAGGCCTATAAATTATCTAATTGTTTTTAGACATAAATACTTATTTTTATTAAGTTGTGGGTTTAGATATATATATTTAGACATTCTCAGAGACAATTTTTTGTAAAGGTTTAGATATTTATTTATTTATTTATTTTTTTTTTTTTGTTTCGTTTTGTTTGAAATGTTGATTTGAAGCGTTGGTTTTTGAATTATTATTACTACAGTCAAACTTGAACACAGAGAAAGGATTTTATTACACAAAACATTAACATTCTATAAAAATGTAATAAAAATTAACAGGAATGTTTTATCAGAGCATAATTTCTCTGAATTTTTGTGTTTTTGTCAATTTCCCATTCATTTCCTATGGTCGTTCATTTTTGACCAAATACCACAAGTGTAACTATTTTTTTTTTTTTTTCTTTTTTTTTGTGTTCACATTCCAAATGCCATTAAAGTCACCAAGTTTCATACCATTCTGATGAAGCTGTGATAAAACAGAACATTTTTCAGTCAAAAGTTACTAAAGAGCACCAGAAGGTTAAGAAGGTAAATTGATGTAATGTTCATCAGTAATTAATTACAACATCTCTGAAAGCTTCTCATTGAGTTCAGGGAGATCTGGGTTCCTTCCTGACCTTTAAATGAGACCAAAACAAGATGTTTTCAAGGTCTGCGCTTGAAAATCCATGAAAAACACATCCTCCAAAACTGACAAATACAGCACGGAAATGTCCTTGGGTGTCTAAATATCTTTACAAGAGACAAACAACATGAAATTGAGTGTTTTCATTTGTTGTAAAGCTGAAAGCTCGCATGTCCAGGTCATACAGTACTTTAGCACAAAAAGGAAATTTAAAAAATAACAGATTGCATAAAAAAGGACTCATTACAGAAATGAGTATTTCCTTGTCCTTGAATGCCTTTGAAAAACAATGTCACTGTTAAAAAACAGGCTTTTTCCTTAAATTTTAAGTGTAATATGACCATGACATGTCTTTCTAAGACATTTATATCTCATTTGTGTTTCTGCTCCTCACTTGATTTGTTGTCGTCTCCTGTATGTAGTTTTATCGTCGCTGTATCCGGGCCGAATTACATCTGCGTCTGAGGGATCAGCTGCTCCGTCTGTACAGAAATACACAAATATCATCACAAATTTAGTTCATTAAAGCAAAACATGTTAAAGAACCACATTCCTTCCTGTAGCTCAAACAGAAGATCATGGTGCTTGCAACACCAAGGTCATGCGTTTGAATCCCAACAATATGAATGAAGGTTGGCAGCCAAGGTTGCCAAGTCTGTTTGACAAAACTAGCCCATGCCAGTCAAGAACTAAAGTAGCCAATGACCATATCCCAAATATGAACACTTAAAATATGTAATTTCCACATCTAAAATACATATTTTACAGTCACTTATGCATAGTGATCACAAACACAGCTCAAAGGCTTCATATCAGTGGCCCTCCTTCACAAAACTTAACATGTAGTGCAGTTTTATCATAAGTAGAAAATATTTCAATAAATCAAAATCAATCAAAAAGAAAATCAGTTTGTGCGTTCAAATTTACCCCAGTAGAACGTGTGCATTGATTTTGCATGGGTTTGAGTCTGATTACAAACCTGTTGTCTATTGAGAACATTTTAATGACATGACTGTGCTCCAAATTCATTTAATAACATCAGTCGAGTTTTTGAAATAACTTCCTTTTTTGATCTGACGTTGTTTCACATCACAGAATGAGGCAAAATCATTATTTTACACTAGGGCTGTCAAACGATTAATCGTGATTAATCGCATACAAAATAAAAGTTTGCGTTTGCCTAAAATAAGTGTGTGTGCTGTGTGTAATTATTATGTATATATAAATACACACAAATTAATGTATATTTTTAGGAGAAATATGTTATGTACAAAATATTTAAATTTATATGTAATATACACTACCGTTCAAAAGTTTGGGGTCAGTAAGACTTGTAATAGTCTTTAAAGTAGTCTCTTATGCTCATCAAGGCTGCATTTATTTGATTAAAAATATAGAAAAAAACAGTAATATTGCAAAATGTTTTTACAATATAAAATAATGTTTTTTATTTTAACATACTTTAAAATAGAATTTATTCCTGTGATGAAAAGCTGAATTTTTATCAGCCGTTACTCCAGTCTTAACTGTCACATGATCCTTCAGAAATCATTCTAATATGCGGATTTATTATTAGAATGATCAATGTTGGATAATATCAACAGTTGTGCTGCCAAATATTTTTTGGAACCTGTAATTTTTTTTTTCAGGATTCTTTCATGAATAACAAGTTTAAAAAGTACAGTGTTTATTCAAAATATAAGTATTTTATAACAATGTAAATTATTTATTATTAACTTTTAATAAACTTTTAATTATTAACTTAATACATCCTTGGTGAATAAAAGTATTAATTTCTTAATAAAAAAAAAAAAAGAAGAAACAATAAAAATGTACTGACCCCAAACTTTTGAACGGTAGTGTAAATTATATAAAAATGATAATAAATACATATACTTGTAAATATTTATTAAATATATACATGAATGTGTTTGTATTTATATATATACATAATAATTACATACAGAACACACACATATATTAGGCAAACTCAGACTTTTATTTTGTATGCGATTAATCACGATTAATCGCTTGACAGCCCTATTTTATACAGTATTCCATAAAGTGATAAAGGCTGTTGATTAGCATCTATAGTTTATTCATATAAAAATGCCCGATATGGCTCGAAGAACAGAGATAAACCATTTAGTCGCAATCCTACAGATATGTCTCCATGTTTCATGAGTTAAAACGTCTCTACACTGTAAAAAAACAATTTGTTGAGTCAACTTAAAATAATTTGTAACCTGGCTGCCTTAAAATTTTAAGTTCAGTCAACTCAAAGTTTATTCAACTTATGACAACTTAGATATTTGAGTTGAATCAACTTAAAATTTCAAGGCAGCTGGGTTACCATCTGTTAAGTTTAGCAAACACAAATATCTAAGTTGTTACTTAGCACAACTTAACATTTCAAGTTGAATAAACTTATTTTAGTTGACTGAACTTAAAATTTTAAGGCAGCAGGGAAACAAATTATTTTAAGCCATTGCCTGTATGAATGAAACATTATAATTCATGTGTGCGCTTATAATGCTCACAACACCTTATTTTTGTTAAAAATAGGAATAATAATATTTCTAAGTTTTTTTCCTCTGGTATAGAGGAGCTTTTTCTGACAAAAAAAAAAAAAAAGATTTTTTCTGTAAATATTTTTAATCAAAATTAATTTTATAATAAATTCTTATACCTTTGTAAACATTTATAGTTAGGCCTCCTGCATGTTAACAGGTCATGCTGCAGTTTTCTGTGAAATATACTGATAATCATTAACAATCATTATTGTTTTGTTTAAATGTTTTTATTTAGTAATAATAATCAGAATGTGTCATATTGTGCAGCCCTTCAAACAGGCACAACAAACTCAACACCTCTCTTGTTACAGTTCAGATTTTTGTTGTCATGATTTAGATTTTGAAAATCATTTAATATTGCCTCTCAGAATAGTCTCTCAAAATGAATTCTTGTTGCACATTAATGCTATTTTTCGATTATTTGAAATGAAAAAATGGTAGAAAGATTAAAGTGAAGTTGTGGTAGAAATGGAATCCAAACAATATCTTTCCAGAGCTGGAAAAAAGGATTTTTTGACTGCTATATACATAATATTTATTGCTGTAGTACTTGTTTTTTTTTTTTTGTTTTAAACATGCAATGATGCCCATGATCACAAACAGACTTGTCATATAAGGAAAAACTGAGCCACATTTAGCATGTTACATTAAATAATTACAGACCCAAATCCAATCTAATGCAATAAAGGTTTTTTTTATGTTTTTCATGTGATCATCAATCAGTCATTAAAAACAAGCAGAATAGCTTGCATTTCTTATCATTTATGAATATTAAGGCCTATGTTTATTTTGTTTATGCTCTGTTTATTGTGTTTAGTTTTTGTGTATACTTCATTTATATTTTATTTATCTCACTTGCACTGCTATTTTTTATTTTGTTTAAATATTTGTTTACATATGTTTGCTGATGTGTGTTACAATTAATACACATTCACACTTAAATACTGAAATAATAATTTTATGTGCTTTCTCTTCACTAGTCAAATTTCTATGACAGTTTTTTACACTAGTGGGGCCCATTTGCATTGTCTTGCCTAGGGCCCCACAAACCTACAGGCCGGCACTGATTTCAGTCAATCGTAATTTAGGTAATATTTGAAAACTTTAACCCACAGAGGAAAAATTTCAAATGTTCAACCCATGGCAACTCTTTAAAAGTAGCGCAATTCCGTGGAAAAAACGCAGACTTGGCAACCCTGCATCCAACAAGCCATATTTGACTGATCGAGAAAACTGACGCACAGGGCTGTAGTTTGGATAAAACCTTCTGCTAAATGCATGAATGTAAATGTATTATTTAATCCAGCAAACAGGGAATGTTCTTCCAAGTTCTTTTAAAGTTATGAATAAATGTTCTGCCATTAGTGTTAATTGAACATGTGTTCAAAGTGATTTAATAATGATGTTCTGAAAACATTAACATAAAAACATTATTTATACATCATCCATGGAATGTTTTTTTGAATGACTTTAGTTGCCTGTTCATCTAACATTTTGCAAACTTTAGTACCAAATGGTTCAGGCAACATTTAAAAGTAACATTCCTATAATACTTGCTAAATGAATAATGGAACATTCTGTTAATGTTTCCTATATGTGACTCTGGAGCACAAAACCAGTCTGAAGTATCACAGGTATATTTGTAGGAATAGACAAAAATACATTGCATGGGTCAAAATGATCGATTTTTCTTTTATGCCAAAAATCATTAGGATATTTAGTAAAGATCATGTTCCATGAAGATATTTTGTAAATTTGCTACTGTAAATATATCAAAACTTAATTTTTGATTAGTAATATGCATTGCTAAGAACTTCATTTGGACAACTTTAAAGGCCATTTTCTTAATATTTTGATTTTTTTGCACCCTCAGATTCCAGATTTTCAAATATCTCAACCAAATATTGTCCTGTCATAACTAACTTTATCAACGGAAAGCTGATGTATAAATCTCAATTTCAAAAAATTGACCCTTATGACTGGTTTTGTGGTTCAGGGTCACATATAACATTTAAACATCCCTATAAACGAAATAAATATATTAAAATGTATTTAAAATACATTTAGTTAATGCTAAGTATACTGCAAATACATTTACGTAGTATGTACTTGTTAAAAATACCATGCAATTATACTTTTAGTATACTAAACTAATGTGACTTTAATTGTGCGGAAGTAGTGCTGAAGTCCAACTAAAGATATACTTTATTTCACTAAAGTGGAACTATTGCAAGTATAATTTAGGTACACTTTAAATATTTTGCATTTAAAGACTGATATTATTTAAAGGTCATACAATCCTCATCAATAGTGACATTAAAACATATTTTAGGCTTAATATTAATATTAAGAAACATGCATTGTGCATAGTAGTACTTACAATTTTTATATCAGTAAGTCACAAACGATATGTCAGTAAATGTGCTAATAGACTTGAACCATACTTAGTAAAAAATTATATGCATTTTATATCTACTGCTTTTTTTTTACTAGGGATGTAACATCTAAAACTCTGGCATCTCGAACATTCAGAGATCATTCAGGAATATGTTTTAATAACTTAAGAACATTCACAAAACATTCTTAGAACAAATTTTTGTTAGTTGGGAATTCCAAGGGCTTTCAAATGAAACAAAAACTTTGAAAGGAACAACTGCATTGCTGGACTTTTGATTAAATTGTGAGATGTGAATTAAGTGAAGTATTTGGCATCAGCAAAAAAGACAAATGCAAAGAAAAAAAAAAAAAAAAAAAAGTATTTGATTTTGTTGAAGGATTATGAAAACGTCTTCTTTAAAATAACGTGCACTGAAGCAGGACTTGTTACTAATTGTCATGTTTTTCGTGGCGTCTGAGAGCGACGTCTCTCTTAGGGAACTGAGCGGCTGATAGCGCATTACATGCACCATGTACTTTCCAGATGCTTCTTTACGGAGTAATGCTTCTGTAACTGTGACAATGTCTTCATTCACAGACAATCTGTGACATCCAGATGTGTTTCTAATCATGTCTGCAAAATTCACTAAGAAAAAGAGCAAAAAAGAGCACTATATATATATATATATATATATATATATATATATATATATATATATATATATATATATATATATATATATATATATATTATAAACAACAAATACAGTTTTATTTAAATTTTTGGAATGAAATATATCAAGGTAAAATACATTTTGGAATTCCTTAAAAAAAAAAAAAAAAAAAAAAAAACATTTATTTCCTAAATTGACCAAAAATAAATTTGCATAAATATATTTTGACCTTTTTTTAATTATTATTATTATTATTATTATTATTATTATTATTATTATTATTATTATTATTATTATTATTATTATTATTATGTTGTTGTTGTTGTTGTTGTTATTTATTTTATTTTATTTTATTTTATTTATATACCAATGAAAATGAGGGTTGTACAAGGTCCTTATAAACAGCATCTGTGGCAAAATTTCAAGGGCAAAATACATTTTGTAATACTTAAAAAAAAAAAAAAAATTATTTATATATTTATATATATATATATATATATATATATATATATATATCATTTTATTTTATGTAAATTATATATATATATATTTTTTTTTTTCTTAAATAAATTAACAAAAATAAACTTGCAAAAATATATTCTGACCTTTATTTATTTAATATAAAAAAAAAAAATTACATATAAGGTCCTTATAAACAGCATCTGTGGCAAAATTTCAAGGGCAAAATACATTTTGTAATACTTTAAAAAAAAACAAATATATATATATATATATATATATATATATATATATATATATATATATATATATATATATATATATATATATATATATATATATATATATATTTTTTTTTTTTTTTAATAAATGAACAAAAAATAAACTCCCAAAAATAATTTAATAAAAAAATTTTAAAAATTAAAAAAAAATAAAAAATACATATAAAAACTGTATTTTTTAATGCCATATGAGAGTGATGATCAAAACAACATAAACCCCTGTTTATATATCAATGAAAATGAGGGTTGTACAAGGTCCTTATAAACAGCATCTGTGGCAAAACAACACTGATAATCAGAAATGTTTGTTGAGCAGCAAATCAGCATATTAGAATGATTTGTGAAGGATCATGTGATACTGAAGACTGGAGTAATGATGCTGAAAATTCAGCTGCGCATCACAGAAATGAATTAAATTTTAACAGATATTCACATAGAAAACAGCTAGTTTAAATTGCAATAATATTTCACAATTTTTAAAGTATTTTCAATCATATAAATACAGCCTTGGTGAGCAGAAGAGACATCTTTCAAAAACATCACAAAATCTTACTGTCCTAAACTTTTGAACACTAGTGCAGTTTCGGACACCACATACTTTGAAGAGTAAGATCTTAAAATCAAATATCTGTAACAAACGCAATCCCATAATTCCACATTTCATATAGAAGCATAAAACGTCTTGAATCCTTTGAGCTTCTTTCTGCTCATGGTTTTCATGAGTTTTAGACTTCCAGACACCGTAATATACTGTCCTAATATCAGTCTCAGACTGTCACCGTCCCAACAACCAGCAAGAGAAATTAAACAGCACGTCAATCAATGCTTACTTTCTAGGGATTTATAGCAGATATCGGCCTGTCAGTCAAATCTCACGTAATGTGAAAAATGGGAAAATAATCTGAGGAGAAGGATCCGAATGAGTTTGATTTGGTGTTCAAGGGTCAACAACTTCAGACAAGATATTAGTTCTGCTCCTAAACCGAGCAAACCGTCTCGCGGACTACATAGAGAGCATCCTGTAGTCTCCTAAGGGACTGATTTGAAATATTAAAATAAATATTAAATAAATATTAAATTAAATAATAAAAAAAATAAATACATATTAAATTAATAATAAAATATTATTTGATAAAAAAAATGTTAACAAATACTAAAAATATTATGTAGTAAAATAAAAGTAATATAAAATTATTTTAAAAAATATTTTATAAAATAAAATTATATTTTAGAATAAAATAAAACATTAACAAATTAAAGAAAAATTTACATTTTATTCTTATTAATGTTTGTTTAAATGTTTTACAATCTTTATTTTTTTTTTGTCTTACTATTTTATTGGACAGATTTCAGGTTTGCGTCATCTAGGAGCGAAAGAGATGGAAACAATTGTGTCATGCAGGGTTGTGCTGTTGTTCTAAACTAAAATCAGGGCATGACGAAGAAATAAAGCCATCAGATGTAGATGTTCATGACCGCTCTGCCCAAGTTTTTCCTTCAGTGAAAGAGCATTTTCAATTTTACAGAAATCGTCCTATTATAAAGAGAGCCATTAAAACGGAAAGTAATTAATGTGGCACATAATCTCCCACAATCACGTCCAGTGGAGGATAAAAGCCCGTCTTTATCAGTGCCGTCAAACGTCTGCAGCATGCAGAGCCATGGCAACAAGCGCAGCACTGCATTACTGCAGCGTACAGTGACACCAGCTGGAAAAACATCTATTTATGGGTGCTTTACCATGGTACTTTTACTTTTAGATCACAGAATAAATGACATACAAGTATAAACAATCCAGACAGGCTTTCAGAGACAGCTTGGGCATATTTCAGATGTCGTGAAGTAAATAAAATAGAATAAAAATGGACATGCCTGCATGCAGAGAATGCATTAATGTATGCATGCATAAACAGATTAAATTAAATTAAATTTAAAAAATAGAAATAGGCATGCAAAATAGAATACATGTAATCAGAGAATGTATTAATGTATGCATGCATAAATAAATAGAGTAAATGCAATAAAATAATTTTTTTTAAAAAAGAAATACCCATGCAAAATAAAATGTATGCATGCATGCATAAATAAAATAAAAACAGAAATGCAAAACAGAATGCCTGCATACAGAGAATGCATTAATGTATGCATGCATAATAGACTAAATTAAATTAAAATTAATTTAATTAATTACATTAAATTAAAAAAAAAAGAAATAGACATGCAAAATAGAATACATGCAATCAGTATGTAATAACGTATGCATGCATAAATAGATTCAATTATATTACATTTCAAAAATAGAAAGACATGCAAAATATTATACATGCAATCAGAGAATGTAGTAATATATGCAGGCATAAAGAGTAATTACAATAAAAATCACATTTTTAAAAACAGAAATGATGCAAAATAAAATGCATGCATAAATAAATAAATAAACAAATAAATAAATAAATAAATATAAAAATAAACAGACATGCAAAACAATGCCTGCATACAGAGAATGCATTAATGTATACATGCATAAATATAAATAAATTAAATTAAATTACATTTTTAAAAATAGAAACAGACACGCAAAATAGAATACATGCAATCAGAAAATGTATTAATGTATGCATGCATAAATAGACTAAATTACATTAAATTAAATAAACAAAAAAATAGAGATAGACATGCAAAACAGAATACATGCAATCAGAGAATGTATTAATGTAGGCATACCTAAATAGAGTAAATGCAATAAAATTACATTTTTAAAAATAGAAATAGCCATGCAAAATAAAATGTATGCATGCATGCATAAATAAAATAAAAAAAAACAGAAATGCAAAACAGAATGCTTGCATTACAGAGAGCACATTAATGTATGCATGCATAAATAGACTAAATTAAATTAAAATAATTTAATTATTCAATTTAATTACATTTAATTACATTAGATTTAAAAAAAAATAGAAATTGACATGCAAAATAGAATAGAAGCAGCGAGAGAATGTATTCATGTGTGCATGCATAAATAAATAGAGTAAATACAATAAAATTAAATTTTTAAAAATAGAAATAGCCATGCAAAATAAAATGTATGCATGCATAAATTAAATAGACAAAATACAATAAAAATAGACATACAAAATACAATGCATGGATGCATGCATGCATGTTTGCAGAAATACTTTGACTAATCAAAAAGTGCGTTTTCAGAGCTTGTTACTGTATATTTAGCATTATTTTAGCAGGTCTGCGAGGGTTGCAGAAGCAGAAGCAGCAGTAAGTCATGCATTATCTAGATGTACCAAGACACAGAACACTGGAACAGATCTCAGGCTCGTGGAGCTGCTCAGGAATAATAAAACAAGAGTCTGAACACTGGACAGCGAGACACTTTTAAAGATGCGATACTGTCTGGCTATGCAGGCAGGTGTTTTAGATGTAAAACTGATGCAATGCATCACTCTGTAGATCAATCTCACAAAACCTGCCAAGAAATATCCAGGTTACAGCCAAAAAGAAATAAATAATATTAATTATATTACATATTATCAAACTGAAAATAAAGACATTGCACATTTTAGCTTTTGACAGTTAAGCACATTTTCCCCAATTAATATAAAAATTTAGCATTGTCAAGCTGAAAATGAAGACATTTTAAATTCTAATTTTAAATAATGCAACAAAAAATATTAGTAATTATATTACTAATTATTATAATACATTAATTATATTATTATATTATTATAATACATAATCAAACAAAGCTAAAGATTTTCAAATCTGACAGGACGTATTTTATTTATTTATTTATTTATTAATAATTCAGCACATTTTCCCCAATTATTATTAACGTAATGAAAAAAAAACAACAACATAGAAATAAATGTTAGCAATCTGAAAATAAAATGCATACATGCATGCATAAATTAAATATACAAAATAAAAAAAAAGACATACAAAATAGAATGCATGCATAGAGTAAAGTAAATAAAATTAAATAAAAAAAATAAATTATTATTAATCTAATAAAAAAAAATGCATAGAAATGTTATCAATCTGAAAATTAAATGCATACATGCATCCATAAATTAAATATAAAATAAACTAAAAAAAAAAAAAAAAAGAAGACATACAAAATAGAATGCATGCATGCATAGAGTAAACTAAAAATTAAACAAACAAACAAAAAAAATTCCCCAATTATTATTATCGTAATAAAAAAAATGCATAGAAATAATGTTAATGTAATTACCACTGATATATAAAATTAAAAAAAAAAAAAAAAAAAAAAAAAAAAGTAAACCTGAAATTATCTCAAAATCTGACATATTTTTGTGTACATTGTGACCTTTTTTGACAATTAAGCATATTTTTCCTAATTATCATTTAAAAAAAAAATGCAAAAATAAATTGAAATGATACTAATGATATAATATTAGACTGAAAATCAATGCAAATAAACATGCAAAAATAAATAAATTAATTAATTAATTAATTAACTGTAAAAGTAGACTTGTATGCAAGCATTTATTTTACTACATTTTAATTTATTTAATAAAAAATATGAGCTGGGTAAGATAATTGTATCACAAGAACACATTTCCTTTATAATCACCGTACATCAATTAAAAATGATCTTACAATGAAAAAAAAAAAAAAAGAGAAATGCTTAATGCTTCATTTATAATTTTTTCTGTTGATTTTATGGTTAAAGTCAGCACGTTTCTTCAGACCCTTCCTCCTACTGTACTCGGCTCGTACAGAAACACGAAAAACACGAAACAGAACAAGTGCAAAAAAAGAAGTTTGATTGAATGAATGGTTTATTTAGCACAATTACGGCCCAACAAGCGGCTGAATGCGAAGCGTTCCCATCAGCTCTATTCAAACCAACAGAGACGCGTCATCGGCGCAGGAAACAATGCGTCTGAAATGATCCGCTCTCCAGCGAGAGAGACTGATGAGGAACTTAATGACGAGCTTTATCACGGATCCATCAGGTACGGCGCTAAAGCAAAAGCGGCTCAATTAAAGAATCATTACGGCGAAGCGCTTCCTCCAGCTGCTGCGTGTCATTTGCATTGACGGCTACGGAGCAGCTCTTCCCTCCTTTGTTTTACCAAGTTGCTTCAAATTCACGTTCGCCCTTCACTGAAAGTTTCTGAGGGCGAACCGGAGATGATTTTGCTGCGGGGTAGAGCTGGAACACGTCCGAATGAAGTCCACAGAGGAGGAAACGTGATGATGGACCCGCAACCTGCATATTAACACACGAGATCCGCTGCCAAACCTCTCGAAACCAACACAGACACACTTCATTCTCACAGCTTCACTAACAGCTTTTATACGTTATATCAGTGTTGGGACAAAATGTTCTTAAAGTAACGTTTATGGAATGTTCATTATTAATAAACGTTCTCATAATGTTTAAATTAGATCAGCATTCTCAAAATCTCCTTATGATCTTATTTGTACTTCATGAACGTCCTAAAAATGTTATATTTAACTTTTTATATTACAAATAAAAATTCAAATAACTTAAGGGTAAAAAAATAAAAAGTTAGAACTAGAAAATTTTTTTTTTTCTTTTTTTTTTCTTTTTTTTTTTTTTCGGAAAATCATCATTTTGCAAATCATGCAAGGTTGTTATCATTAATGTCATGCAAATAAATAAAATATTTTATAAACACGTGAAAGTATAAATCACGTTAGCATTTGTTGTAATGCATTTTAATTTAATGAATAATAAAAGTAAAATATTATGCTTTTGTATCACAGTAATAAGTAAAACTTTTCTTTAATCACCAAGGTTAAAAAATTAAAAATATAAATAAATAAATAAATAAATAAATAAATACATACATACATACATACATTTTCTGGAAATAAAGTAAATGTTAACTTTAAAAAAAAACCGTAAAAAAAAAAGCATTTTTTTTTTATTTTTATTTATTTTTTTATTTATTCATTTTATATCTCAATGGTAATTGGGAAAATTTTGCTTAATTGTCAAAAAAAGGATACAAAGTCCAAAAAAGTCAGATTTTAAAATGTCATTTTTTTTCCCCAAATTGATAACATTATTTCTACGTTTTTTTTTTTGTTTTTTTTGTTTTGTTTTAATTATGTTAATAATATCTGGGGGAATTTTGCTGAATTATTAACAAAGAAATAAAAATAAATCTCGCCAGATTTTAAAATGTCAGATTTTAAGATGATTTTCAGTTTAGCATTTTTTTTTTTTTTATATATCTCAATGGTAATTGAGAAATTTTTGTTTAATTGTCAAAAAAAAAAAAAAAAAAAAAAAAAAAGTTACAAAGTCCAAAAAAAGGTCAGATTTTAAAATGTATTACGTTAATAATAAATGGGGAAAATTTGCTGAATTATTTCTAAATAAATAAAAATAAATCTTGCCAGATTTCAAAATGTCTTTATTTTGATAATTAAATATAATTACTAATATTTCATGTAACATTACATTTTTTGTTACATTATTATATAAACTAAAAATGACAAAAAAAAAAACAAACAAACAAAAAAAAAAACAACAGTACTAAATACAAGAAAACAGAAACTATAAAAACAAACTGATTCAAAATATTAATAAAAACTATAATCGTATCTCAATTATACTAAAATAACACTAGTGTAAAAAAAAAAATAAAAAAAAAAACTGAAATGTAAATTCCTTTTCTGCTGTATTTAGCCCATACAGAAATACGAAAAAGAACAAGAGCAAAAAGTTTGGAGTGAATGCTTTCATTTTTTTGTTTTATTTTTGGCAAAACCAAAACCAAAAACTGAGCAGGCATTATAAGCCATCATAGACGCTCCTCTGACATGACATGAAAGCCTGTACCTCAATCACAATGCTTTATTTTGCCCATGCGTCCTTCACCAGGATTACCTTCTCCACGAAGGACACGTTTAATGTGCTCAGAGGACGCTGCTTTAATGCTGATGCATGCATTTGGAAACGAGCTTCACGCCCTGACTGTATTTGTGATGTTTTCTAGTTCGGCTGGCTATATTTTGGAGCAGATCTGCAGTGTTTTTCCTCGGTTCACTGTAATCATCAGCTGATCATTTATTCATTAGATCATTTCTGTGTTTCAGTGTTATGAGCGGAGAGCATCAATAATGCACGTGTCAGCGAGTGTTTGCGCGTGTGAACGTGGCGTGCACGCTCTTCTGTATGATTGCATGTGGAACGGCTTTGCGTGTGGTCCATCATGAGCGCCTGCTTTGAAGCTGCTTATGTTTATTAAAATGTGAGAATTATCTTCTGGCTGAAGACTGGCGTATAATTTCAACCCTTCCTGACAAATCAGACACAAACCTGCAGATTCCCACAGAATTCAGTCGTGCACTCTGTGTTCATTTATTAAATAGTTTGGCCAGTTTGATGATGCTTTCTGCTTTCAATTAGACTACAATCTAAAGAAACATCAGTAACAGTTTAAAGCCTTTATGTATAATGCATTACAAAGATAAATACATTCTGTACATTCTGATGCATTGTTATGCAATACACTTACTGTAACATGAGTATTATAAATGGGATTACAATTATTCATGATATTATACAATACATTATAAGAGGCACTGCAAGATATATTTAATGCATTAAAAATATTTTATGATGCATCAAGCTTTAAGATAAAAAAAAAATTGTGGTCTCTTCTGCTCACCAATACAGAAAATAGTTGTGAAATATTATTAGAATTTAAAACATATGTGTAATATACATAAATATTATATATTAAAATAGCATTAAATATATAAATTATTATAATTATTAAATATTATTATTATTATTATTATTATTATTATTATTATTATTATTATTAATTAATTATAAATATTAAAATTAAAAAAAAAAATATATATATATATATATATATATATATATGTGTGTGTGTGTGTGTGTGTGTGTATGTGTGTGGAAAGAAATCTCTTCTGCTCACTGAAGTTGCCAAGATTAAAAATACAGTAAAATTGTAAAGAAGTTTTGTAATTCAAAATAGCTGTTTTCTATGTGAATATTTGTAATTAAGTAATTATCACTAAATGTAATTTATTTCTGTGATCAAAGTTGAACTTTGAGCATCATTACTCCAGTCTTCAGAGTCACATGATCCTTCAGAAATCATTCTATACTGTAAAAAAAAAAAAAAAAAAAAAAAAAACAATTTGTTGAGCCAACTTAAAATAATTTATTCTCACTGTAAAAAAATAAATAAATAAATAAATAAAAAATAAAAAATATAATAATAATAATAATAATAAAAAGTTGTCAACTTAAAATTATTTGTTACCCCGCTGACTTAAAATTTTTAGTTTAGTCAACTAAAATATTTCTGTTGTCACTTAAATTAACATCAAGTAACTTAAAATTTCAAGTTGACTAAACTAAAATGTTAAGTCAGCGGAGTAACAAATTATATTAACTTGAAGCAACCTTTTGAAATTTCATATGATTCTTCTTAAACACCAAAATAAGATCAAAATATCGCTGGAGAGATCAAATTCCAAAAAAAAAAAAAAAAAAAAAGATGATAATAATAAAAAAAAAAAAAAATTGATAAAAATTCAATACCTAAAATAAAATGTTAAGATTGAGGAATCTTTATTACATTAAAAGCATTTTAAAAAAGTTTGGGGTCAGATTTTTTTTATACTGCTTCTGCCTTAAAAATTTAAGTTCAGTCAACTCTAAGTTTAGTCAACTTGAAATGTTAAGTTGTACTAAGTGACAATTTAGATATTTGAATCGACTAAAACTTTAGTCCAAAATAAGATCCAAATATCGCTGGAGACATCAAATAAACAAATTAATTAATTAAAATATAAACAAACAAACAAACAAATAAATAAATAAAATTCAAAACCTAAAATAAAATACTTCAGATTGAGGAATCTTACTTGCATTATAAGCTATCTGAAAAATTTCGGGTCAGATTTTTATTTATTTATTTATTTATTTTTTATTTTTTTGGCTCCTGCATTAAAATTTTAAACTCAGTCAACTCAAATAAGTTTAGTCAACTTGAAATATTAAGTTGTACTAAGTGACAAATTAGATATTCAAGTTTTTAAGATATTTTAAGACGAAACTAAAAATTTATTGTTAAACTTAAAAGCTGGGCTTGTTACCCAGCTGCCTTAAAATTTTAAGTTGAACCAATTCAAATAAGTTGTTACTTAGTAAAACATTTCAAGTTGACTAAACCATTTTCGAGTTGACTGAACTTAAAATTAAGGGTAACAAACTATTTTAAGTTGAGTCATCAATTAGTTTTTTTTAAATAATATAATATGATAATGTAATATGCTGATTTGCTGCTCAACATTTCTGATTATTAGAATTTTGAAAACAGTTGTGCTGCACAATATTTTTGTGGAAACTTTAATACATTTTATTTTTCAGGATTCACTGATGAATAGAAAGTTTAAGAGGTTTAATTAAAGTAGATCATTTGTAACATTATAAACGTCTTTACTGCCACTTTTGATGCTAGTGAGTGTGTATACATTTATTCTGATTTTCCTCCAAATTCATTAGGCAGAGTGTGAGAAAGTCTGAGATTCTCTCCGGCCGTGTTGATATCAAGAGCGGATGTGTTATGAAGCTGCCATCAGACGTGTGGTCACACTTTAAGACGGCTAATTTTGGAGGCGGTCTGGTTTTCCACCAGCCTCCGGTGATGTCAGTTCCTTTAGTCGTGGAAACAGCGACGCTTAAAATCTGCTAGTGGCGCAATTAGCTGTCAGTGTCTGCCTGTCAGTCAAATAAGTGTTAAAACAGCCACCGGCCGATCAGTCAAACAGAAAGGTCTGACCGCACCGGTTTTAATCGACCCCTTTTGAACGGCACAATCAGTTTTTATTTACACGTTATTGCATATGATTGTTCTTAAACACCAAAATAACATCTAGATATCACTGGAGAGATCAAATTAAAAAAAAATAAATAAATAAATAAATAAAATTAAAAGTTCAGATTGAGGAATTTTAATTGCATTATAAGCATTTTGAAAAGTTTGGGGTCAGAAAGATTGTTTTTTTAAAGAGATTAATAACTTTTATTCATCAAGGATGCATTAAATTGATCAAAAGTGCAAGTAAAGGCATTTATAATGTGACAAAAGATTTCCTTTTCAAATAAATGCTGTTCTTTTGAACTTTCTATTTATCTGTGAATCCTGAAAAATAAAATGCATGACGGTTTCCACAAAAACACTGGGCAGCACAACTGTTTTCAACATTTATGATAATCATAAATGTTTCTTGAGCAGCAAATCAGCATATTAGAATGATTTCTGAAGGATCATGTGACACTGAAGACTGGAGTAATGATGCTGAAAATTCAGCTGCGCATCACAGAAATAAATTACAGTTTAACAGATATTCACATAGAAAACAGCTGTTTTAAATTACAAAACAATTTCACAATTTTACTAGTATTTTAATCTTGGTGACTTTGGTAAGCAGAAGAGATTTCTTTTAAAAACTTTTAAACCTTATCAACCTCAACTTTTTGAATGCTAGTAAATATGAACATACACACACACACACACACATATTACCTGTTATATATATATATATTTTAAGTACTGCCTATTGGCTGTAGTTGAACTGCTTTCAAACTGTATTCTGAAGAGAGCTACTGATCATTGGAAGTTCATCTTCCACACAACACCAGTTCTATTTGCAGCTCAAGCCATGAAACTTTCAGGAGCTCCTGATTTTGATGTTAAAAATCAATACGCCTGTAGAGACCTCTGAGCCTGAGTCAGCCGGGCCGCGTATGGACAAGAAAGATGTTCCCAACGAGACGGACATTGATAAGAAATCCCTCTTCATCATTCCAGCCAGCTTCACCTCAATCCAGACCAATTAGCAAAACCAAATCACTGGAACATCACTGCACCAGCGGCTCACTGCATGAATCTGAAGCATTGATTTCAAGCATAATTAATAACAACAGGCAAGAATCACTGTTACTAGTTCTCACACATACTGTAAGGAACACTGATCTGAAATATTAAACATGGAGACCAGAAAGTATCTGAACATCCAAAAAAGCTGCTCCCTTTGCCTTTAAGATCTATTTTTAGCCCGTGAAGGAGGGAGACACAGTTTATCCCATTCTTCATGTGACACCGTTTTGCAGTTCTCCGTTCACCCGTTTCTAGTGCCGAGAAGACGTAGAAATCCATCTTGACAGTGTCATTTCCCTTCAGTCTGCTGGATTGATTTCACGAGCACACGCTCACAATAACCAAACACGCTTTCAAGCTGCATTTCAGGGGGAATCGAGAAGAGCTCCAGATCCACACAACAAACACTGGTTTGTTCAGACTTCTGAGGGATTCCTTTCAAACCAAACTGACTGTTTACTCACACAACGACATACACCAGAAAAAAAGCTTAGTCAGATACAAGATCATTACCATTATGATATCTATGCATCTATGAAAATTATCTGCGCAATCTATGAAAGAAGATTACATGTTTACATTTTTGGGAGAAACGAAGGGTGTTTGCCCACTCACCGACATAATGGGGTGTTATGAGTGGTTGTCAGGGTGTTGCTAAGGTGTTATGAGTGGTTGTCAGGATATTGCTGAAGCCTTCTGGTGATTTTAAGAAGAAACAAGGGGTGTTTGCCAGCACAAACTCATTGACATAATGCTAGGGTGTTACAAATGGTTGCCAGGGCGTGGCTAAGGTGTTCTGGGTGGTTGAAAGGGAGTTGCTAAGGTGTTCCAGTTGGTTGCCAGGGCATTGCTGAAGTGTTCTGGTGATTTTGGGAAAAAACAAAGCGTGTCTGGCCACACAAATCCCACTGCCATAATGCTAGGGTGTTATGACTGGTTGCCAAGGTGTTCTGGGTGGTTGCTAGGGCGTTGTTAAGGTGTTATGAATGGTTACCAGGGCATTGCAAAGGTGTTCTGGTGATTCCTGGAAGATGTGAAGGTTGTGTGGCCACACAAAACTCACTGCCATAGTGCCGGGTGTTATAAGTGGTTGCCATGGTGTTCATAAGGTGTTCTTGGTGGTTGAAAGGGTGTTGCTTAGGTGTTCTGGTGATTTCTAGTGATTTCTGGTGATGAAATTAAGGTTGTCTTGCCACACAAAACTCACGGCCATATTGCTAGGGTGTCACAAGAAGTTCCCAGGGGGTTGCTAAGGTGTTCTGGGTGGTTACCAATGCGTTGCTAAGGTGTTCTAGGTGGTTGTCTGGTCATTGCTAAGTGTTCTAATTAAGAAACGGAAGGCATCTGACCACACAAAACTTTCTGCCATAAAGCTAATGTGTTACAATCGGTTATCAGAGTGTTGCCAAGGCGTTACGGGTGGTTGCCAGGGTGTTGCTAAGGTGTTCTGGGTGGTTGCCAAGGTGTTGCTAAGGTGTTCTAGGTGGTCGCCTGGGCATTGCTAAGTGTTCTAATTAAGAAACGAAGGGTGTCTGACCACACAAAAATGACTGCCATAACGCTAATGTGTTACAATTGGTTACCAGAGTGTTGTCAAGGTGTTACAGGTGGTTGCCAGCGTGTTCTAAAAGATTACCAGGACATGGTAAAGCGTTCTGGGTGTTTGCTAAGGTGTTCCTAATTTGCTTTGGGTGGTGGCCAGGGCATTGCTGGAGTGATCTAGGTTGGTTGCTAAGGTGCTAAAGGTGGTTGCTAGGGTGTTGTCAGAATATTTTGGTGACCACAAGTCCAAATTTAAAAGTGCATGAAGCACAAATGCAGCAGGATGAGTAACAGTTCAGTAATAACCCCAAATATAATCATTAGTAACAGTGATGGATGACTAAACGAGTATCACTGAAACACAATCACACAGAAGAGATGCAGAAGTATTTAATCCGCGTGTTTAACACTCACACTCCCAGCTTTCTGCTTCAGCGCTCAAATCCATTTCATGTGTAACTTCATGGCTCCATCAACACCAGCACAAGCGGACCTGAACCAACGGCCAATTAAAGCAGGAGCTAGAGATCTGATTGGATGCTGGATGGATGGGGCATGTAATGACAGCGGTCCTTGCAGCCAATTGGCTGTCAGTCTCTGATGCTCCACAGGGACGCGCTAATTGCACCTCTTGCACTCCTGCATTTTGCCAGCGTCTGATGTGATGCCAATAGAGGCCAAAGCGTGCTTAACCAATCGATGATGGGAGCTGATAAACGAAGAGGCCGTCACACCTTTACACTTCTTACTGAGAGACAAGTGCACACACACACACACACACACACACACACACACACGCATAACTGCAGGCTTATATAAAATTACATTAAATTAAAGTGAGATATATATATATATATATATAAGAAATGAAATGGAAAAAATAAGATTAATAAATGAAAAAATGTGGAAAAAAGAAGAAAAAATAGAAATGTTGGCTTAGCGAATACCTGGAACAAATAAGTTGAAACTAAAATAATTAAAAATTGACAGATATTAAGCATCTAAACTACAACTTTTTGTTGTTGTACTTGTGTTGTTATTGTTAAATAAAACAAAACTATTAAAAATGATATTCAGTACTTAAAACTGAAATTGAATAAATATTACACAAAAAAAGAAAAGAAAAATGGAAATTAGAAATATTAATTCAAATTATTTTAAATTACTAAAACAAAGTTTAACCAATAACGAGCATAAAATTAAATTAAACTTAAAATGAAAACTGAAAATAGACAAAGTTTTCAGAGTATTTATAAATACTTTAATAGCATAGAAATTATACTGTATTTGCACTAAAAAGTTTCCTGTGTTTGTTGGAAAGTAAAAAAAAAAAAAAAAAAAAAAAGGCATCTATCCATCTATTGGCTTAATTATGACATGTCGACTGCGGGATCCTTCCCACAGAGATTTTAAGAAAACATTTTTTTATTGATCTTCAGTGATTTTGCATCATTTCAAAGACACAAGAAAACACAGATCAGTAAGGTAATGATGTCAACTGGCTGCTTTTTCCATCAAAAGGCTCATAACGTGATTGGATGAGAGCTTGACAGATGGTGAAAGATGCCCCACAGCAACTTAAAAACTTTTAAAAATAAACCAATAAGCCATGTCATTATCAACGGCTAATTAAGCTTTTACCTGCTCATTAGCGTAAAAGCAACCAAGAAGAAAATGAATGTCTCAGGACCGTCTCCTCAGAAACAGCATGTGACACTTTTGCCTGATTATTCGCATGAATCTTTCAAAACATGTCCAGGTCACATCTCATTTCACAATCAAAAGAAAACATATGTGTCCTTAAATTAAGCCTAAGATTTGTGTGTCCTTAGGACTCAATCCCACATGAATTTCTGAAAGCTGAATCTATTCTTATACAAACACGTTGTGATTTCATCTGTAGGATCTTCTGCTTTAATTACTCTTCATAATGCTTACAAATGTACATTTACATCATGCAAATGAGCAGCCTGTAGCAGTAACACGCCACGATATTGCTTTTACCTCCAAATGAGTATCATTTCTAACAGCAGTAATGTTTATGCCTGTTTCAGAGCAGAACACATTAGCTCCGATGATACAGCGAGGAGACAAAATGAAAATTATTTAACATGTGGCTCAATTAACTAAGCTCGATTTAATGCTCTACATATGGAGAATTGAGATGCACTAGAGTACAACACACTGCACTTTACTGTACACTGCTTACTATCACTTTAAAACAGTATGGGAAACCATACATGGACTCCTGCAGCTCGTGTTGGATACAGGGTTGCCAAATCCACATTTTTCCACCTAATTGGACTACATTTAACTGTTGCCATGGGGTGAAATTTAAGTATGGACATTACATATTTTGATTTTTGATATTTGGGAAACAGTCATTGGCTACTTTGCACTGTTTTTGACTGTCATGGGTTAGTTTTGTCATGCAGATCTGGCAACCCTGGCTAAAGCAGAGCAGACTCTTTCAGTTTAGAATTGTAGCATATGTTTTCCATCTGAACTAAATGATTTTTATTTCTATTTCTAAAAAAAGCAAAGGGACAGTGTGGGCAGTCCCATGTTGAGCAAGTAATGTAATCGGTGTATGACCAAACACCGTGTAAAACGCCTAGTGTTTATGGAACTCCATCATTATGCCCCAAATCGTGGGACGGCGGGACTGAGATGACCTATGTTTGTTTTTGAAAATGAAATGTTAAATTACTAATATGAAAGCAGTGAACAGCAGTAATGTTTATGTCTGTTTTAGAGAAGAGCACATTAGCTCAGATGAGACGGTGAGACAAAATGAGAATTATTTAACATTAAACTGCGCTCAATGCAGCTCCTGTTGGATGCAGGGTTGCCAAATCCGCATTCTTTCCACAAAATTGGACTACATTTAAACTGTTGGGTGGCGTGAATTTTAGATATGGAAACGACATATTTTGAGCTTTGATTATGGGATATTTTCACTGGCAACTTTGGGCAGTTTTTGACTGGCATTGGCTAGTTTTGTCACGAAGACCTGGCAACCCTGGCTGTATGTATCAGAGCAGACACTTTCAGTTTAGAATTGTAGTGTACATTTACTAGGTGAACTAAATTGTGCCAAATCGTGTGATCAAGATGACCTTTGTTTGTTTTTGAAAATGCAATGTTAAATAAATTACTAATATGAAAGCAGTGAACAGCAGTAATGTTTATGTCTGTTTTAGAGAAGAACATTAGCTCAGACGAGATGGTGAGACAAAATGAGAATTATTTAACATGTTGCTCAAACTGCACTCGATTTAATGCTCTACATATGGAATGTTGAGATGCACTAGAGTACAACACACTGTACTTTACTGTACACTGCTTATTATCACTTTAAAACAGTAAGTAAAACCATACATAGACTCCTGCAGCTTGTGTTGGATCCAGGGTTGTCAAATCTGCCTTTTTTTTTTTTGTTTTTTTTTTTTTTTTTTTTTCACAAAATTTTACTACTGTTGCCATGGAGTGAATTTTAGGTACGGAAATTACATATTTTGAGCTTTGATTATGGCATATTGTCATTGGCAACTTTGCACTGTTTTTGTCATGGGTTAGTTCTGTCATGCAGATCTGGCAACCCTGGCTAAAGCAGAGCAGACTCTTTCAGTTTAGAATTGTAGCATACGTTTTCCAGCTGAACTACATGATTTTTATTTCTATAAAAAAAAGCAAAGGGACAGTGTGGGCAGTCCCATGTTGAGCAAGTGATGTAATCGGTGTACGACCAAACACCGTGTAAAACGCCTAGTGTTTATGGAACTCCATCATTATGCCCCAAAATGTGGGACGGCGGGACTAAGATGACCTATGTTTGTTTTTGAAAATGCAGTGTTAAAAAAAATAACTAATATGAAAGCAGTGAACAGCAGTAATGTTTATGTCTGTTTTAGAGAAGAGCACATTAGCTCAGATGAGACGGTGAGACAAAATGAGAATTATTTAACATTAAACTGCGCTCAATGCAGCTCCTGTTGGATGCAGGGTTGCCAAATCCGCATTCTTTCCACAAAATTGGACTACATTTAAACTGTTGCATGGTGTGAATTTTAGGTATGGAAACGACATATTTTGAGCCTTGATTATGGAATACTGTCAGTGGCAACTTTAGAGTGTTTTTTTTACTGGCATGGGCTAATTTTGTCACGAAGACCTGGCAACCCTGGCTGTACGTAGCTGAGCAGACGCTTTTAGTTTAGAATTGTAGCGTACATTTACTAGGTGAACTAAATCATGCCAAATCACAAGACAGCAGGACCAAGATGACCTATGTTTGTTTTTGAAAATGAAATGTTAAATAAATTACTAATCTGAAAGCAGTGAGCCACTCGAGGCAACGTGTGAATGTGATTTTGCCATTGATTTTACCAGTGGCGTACTGCGTTATTTCACACCAGGATTAGAGCACAACTGTTCATTTTAGAATAAATATAGATTCGCTGTATGCAAGAACAGAAACAGAGCTTTGTGTTTACTCATGGACTTTAGTAGGGCTGGTGATTATTAACATTCGCATGTAAATCCGCGACTCCTGCCGCTCATGCTAATTAGATAATGCTTCACTTCTACTAGCATCACGCACTTGATGAACGCAGTCCTGTGAGATTGATTCTCCAGAGCGCCTGACAGCCCGGATTACCTTGACAAATTAATGGCTCTATAATTTGATTTTCCAAGGATAGCGATGTCTAAGTGACTCCTGAGGTGAGCAGGGAGACGTTTGAAGTCCATTTTCCACAGCCAGCGGATAATCACATCTATATGCTAACGACGTCTCACGCTGGCCTTTCCCCAAACACACACACACACACCATAAATGTCCTTACGTTCAAGCTTGTTGCTCCCTGTTGGAAACATAGATATTCCTTGTGGACAGACTGAAACTAGTGAAGGCTACTGAATGTTTTGCGAACTACAAAATGTTTCTGTCGCCTCTCGAGGGAGCGACTCTGGAGATGCAGATCTGAGATGAGTTTCTCTCTTCAGCTGCAAGTGTTTGTTTTTGCATTTTGGGTTACGAGACAAATAATGATCCCTTCAGAATACAACTCTCCCTTAAACAATCTGACAGCATTTTAGTGCAGGAAATAAATAAATTAAATAATTAATTAATTAATTTAATTAAAAATTATATAATTATATAAAAAAAAAAAAATGTAATTATATAAAAAAAATATTCAGAAAAAAAACAAACATAAATAAGGTTATACTTTATTACAAAAAAATGGTGTACACTGTAAAAAGTTTTTACCAGTTTCAGCCTTAGCAGCTGCTTACAAAAAATTAAGTTAAATCAACTTAAAAGTACAAGTAATTTAAACTTATTTTATTATAGTGAGTTGAAATGACTTTTACTTTTAAGTTGATTTAGCTTAACATTTTAAGGCAGCTGCTGAACTTAAGTTGAAACTGGAGAAAATTTTTACAGTGTAGGTGTAGAAACTATGTAGAAACTATTTTCACTCAAAACTTGCTAATAGGCCTAATTTCAGAAATAATTACGAAGAAACAAGTAACAAATCAAATTGATTGTGAACTGGTTGCAATTTATGAAAATATAGCCGCCTATGTGTATCATGCTGTGCACCATATGAATATCTTTATAATCCATTTTACACAAAGACCTCAAGTATACGTGTTGAAATGACTGTTATTACGCACCTATCATTAGTGATCATATTGACGTGTTTGCTTCACAGCTAGAGTGACTATGGATGCGGTTTGTGAAGAGCAGCAGATCTACGGTCCGCAGGCGTGGGTCGCTCCGTCAGCTGCTCCTGTCGATACTCATTGACTCCAGAAGCACAGCAGACCATCATCATCCCTGACACTCTGCCTCAGTTAGCATTGAATTAACGGGCCATCAGTCAGATCACCGGCCACACAGAGACACAGAGGAAGCGCTGAATTAACACAACATGATGATCAGATCTGAAAGGAAATCCACATTCCTACTGGATTATGCTAAACAATGCCAACTGCATGTGGTGAACGCAGCTATTGTGATGCTACCCGCCTTATTTTGCAATGCAGAAGTAAGCTATTTTCTGAGAACGTGTGAGACTTCTGATTTAAGAATAACAAAAAACTAAAACTTTTTATGCTGCAAACTAGTGTTCTTAAAATTAAAATAATATGTTCAGAAATCAGATCAGAACATAGAATTGCAAAATATGATTTTTGTTTTCAATTCTTTGTTTACGACTCGCAATTCTGAGTTAACGACTCGCCATTCTGTTCAATTCTGAATTCTTACAACTTTCTTTACATCTTGCAATTGAGTTCACAACTCACAATACTGATTCACAGCTCTGAGCTCACATCTCGTAATTCTGTGTTCACAACTCGCAATTCTTTGTTTACAACAGGCAATTCTGAGTTAATGACACGATTCTGTGTACATGACTTGTGATTCTTTGTTTACGTCTCACAATTCTGAGTTCAGAACTCGCGATTCTTTATTTACAACTCACAATTCTGAGTACAATACTCACGATTCTTTGTTTAGGACTCGCTATTCTGAGTACAAGACTCGCGATTCTGTTTACGACTCGCGATTCTTTGTTTATGACTTACGGTTCTGAGTACAAGATTCTGTTTACAACTCGCAATTCTGAGTTCACGACTCGCGATTCTGTTTTCGACTCACGATTCTGAGTACAAGACTCGCGATTCTGTTTACGGCTCGCGATTCTTTGTTATGACTCGCGATTCTGAGTACAAGATTCTGTTTACAACTCGCAATTCTGAGTACAAGGCTCGCGATTCTTTGTTTAGGACTCGCTATTCTGAGTACAAGACTCGCGATTCTGTTTACGACTCGCGATTCTTTGTTTATGACTCACGGTTCTGAGTACAAGATTCTGTTTACAACTCGCAATTCTGAGTTCACGACTCGCGATTCTGTTTATGACTCAATTCTGAGTACAATACTCACGATTCTTTGTTTACAACTCACAATTCTGAGTTCACGACTCACGATTCTGTTTACATCTCACAACTCTGAGTACAAGACTCACGATTCTTTTTTACGACTTGCGATTCTGAGTACAAGATTCTGTTTACAACTCGCAATTCTGAGTTAACGACTCGCCATTCTGTTCACGGCTCGCAATTCTGAATTCTTACAACTTTCTTTACATCTTGCAATTGAGTTCACAACTCACAATACTGATTCACAGCTATGAGCTCACATCTCGTAATTCTGTGTTCACAACTCGCAGTTCTTTGTTTACAACAGGCAATTCTGAGTTAATGACACGATTCTGTGTACATGACTTGTGATTCTTTGTTTACGTCTCACAATTCTGAGTTCAGAACTCGCGATTCTTTATTTACAACTCACAATTCTGAGTACAATACTCACGATTCTTTGTTTAGGACTCGCTATTCTGAGTACAAGACTCACGATTCTGTTTACGACTCGCGATTCTTTGTTTATGACTTACGGTTCTGAGTACAAGATTCTGTTTACAACTCGCAATTCTGAGTTCACGACTCGCGATTCTGTTTTCGACTCACGATTCTGAGTACAAGACTCGCGATTCTGTTTACGGCTCGCGATTCTTTGTTATGACTCGCGATTCTGAGTACAAGATTCTGTTTACAACTCGCAATTCTGAGTACAAGGCTCGCGATTATTTGTTTAGGACTCGCTATTCTGAGTACAAGACTCGCGATTCTGTTTACGACTCGCGATTCTTTGTTTATGACTCACGGTTCTGAGTACAAGATTCTGTTTACAACTCGCAATTCTGAGTTCACGACTCGCGATTCTGTTTACGACTCAATTCTGAGTACAATACTCACGATTCTTTGTTTACAACTCGCAATTCTGAGTTCACGACTCACGATTCTGTTTACGACTCGCGATTCTTTGTTTATGACTCGCGATTCTGAGTACAAGATTCTGTTTACAACTCGCAATTCTGAGTTCACGACTCACGATTCTCTTTACATCTCACAACTCTGAGTACAAGACTCACGATTCTTTTTTACGACCTGCGATTCTGAGTACAAGATTCTTTTTACAACTCGCAATTATGAGTTAACGACTCACGATTCTGTTTACGACTCAATTCTGAGTACAATACTCACGATTCTTTGTTTAGGACTTGCTATTCTGAGTACAAGACTCACGATTCTGTTTACGGCTCGCGATTCTTTTTTACGACTCGCGATTCTGAGTACAAGATTCTGTTTACAACTCACTATTATGAGTCAACGACTCCCGATTCTGTTTACGACTCGCAATTCTGAGTACAAGACTCACGATTCTGTTTATGGCTCGCGATTCTTTGTTTATGACTCACGATTCTGAGTACAAGATTCTGTTTACAACTCACAATTATGAGTTAACGACTCACCATTCTGAGTTCATGACTTGCAATTCTTTGTTTACGACTCACAGAATTGTGAGATAAATCGTAATTAGCTATATTTTTTTATTCTATGGCTGAAATGGGGTTCCATAGCACACTGAGCTATTTTCTACAGCTAAAATAACTGTCTGTAAATGACACTGGAGACCCCACACATTCAAGCTACAAATGACTGCACCGATCTTACGTTAAAAATGAGGTGGATAATCAATCATTCATAACTGGATAACAAACGATGCAGGACGACGCACACGCTCAACTGTAATACTTACTGCTAGAGGTTTTAAACCAACAGTAAGAGTGATGGTTGCATTAGCAAATGCCATTAATAATTCAATAAATCCTGCGATTTCACTGTGATGTTCTTAAAACAACACAATATACCAGCTATTCGACAGCAGTTCTGAACTCGCCTCATGCAATCAGTCAGGACTGCTTTATATTCTCATTCGATCCCACAATGTGTACTTTCCTGCTGTTCCACAATCTCTTTCAAACAATAAATAAAACATGTGATCACTCCTATACAAGCTACATCCAAACTCACTGATCCCAACGCTGTTGAATTATGGAATACAGAATCCGCAACACCGTAATCCCTTCAGAAACACAAATCAATACATCTCATACTAACTGTATGGAGTATGACACTCTTTCCACATCATTTGAAACATGCACACGAGCTATAAAACACATGAGTGCTGTAAATGCAATTGGTTTGGTATCTAAACTGTTATCTAAATCCTGTTCACCAGTAAGTTTGTCTAGAAGTCATGACTGAAAGTCTAGAAGGTTATTTAGGTCTTATATGAATAAGAATACTTGAATACAGAAAAATAAATAAATAAAACCAATCAATGAATTAAAAAAAAATAATAATAATTTTAATAAAAAGTTAAACAAATAAAAATTAAATAAAAAAATAATATTTATTAAAATAAATTAAATATAAATAATATAATAAATACAGAAATTAATTTAAATGTAAAAAAAAAAAAAATTACAATAACAGTAAAATCTCTGTCAAGCCAACATAACTAACTAATCTTTAAAATTTTAATTGCTAAAGACCCACACAAAAGCAGATTCAGAGCTGTGTATGCATATGTATGTGTGTGTGGGCTTTGTCATGGTGCATTATCTAATATAGGGATTTAAGTGGCTTTTAATTTGCTTTTATGGAGCAACAAGCATATTCTCCTGCAAACAATGAGTGTGGGATAATATCAGCTGCCTCACACAATTCACTGATCTCATTTACACTATATTTTTGAGATTATAATGCAAACATCTGCCAACAAACCTGAACGCGAAACAGGATTAAACTGAAATTGAAGCATTTACGTTAAAACCTGGATCATCTCACTGATAGACAAAAACAGATGCAGGTTTGCTCTGATTCTCTCCAGTCTGTATCCAAGCTACAGATAAATAGATTATTCTCTTAACAGAAAAAAAAAAAAAAAAAAAAAAAAAAAAATTTTCACATGAAACAATGAATAATAAAAAACAAAAATAAAATAAAAAAAAAAAGTGTTCAGGTGACATTCCACTCCAATATCAAATAGGAAAAAAAAAGAAATAGTTTGCATACAATTTTTTATGTATATCTGTATATACACTACCGTTCAAAAGTTTGGGGTCAGTAAGACTTGTAATAGTCTTTAAAGTAGTCTCTTATGCTCATCAAGGCTGCATTTATTTGATTAAAAATATAGAAAAAAAAACAGTAATATTGCAAAATGTTTTTACAATATAAAATAATGTTTTTTTTATTTTAACATACTTTAAAATATAATTTATTCCTGTGATGAAAAGCTGAATTTTTATCAGCTGTTACTCCAGTCTTAAGTGTCACATGATCCTTCAGAAATCATTCTAATATGCGGATTTATTATTAGAATGATCAATGTTGGATAATATCAACAGTTGTGCTGCCAAATATTTTTTGGAACCTGTAATTTTTTTTTTTTCAGGATTCTTTCATGAATAACAAGTTTAAAAAGTACAGTGTTTATTCAAAATATAAATATTTTATAACAATGTAAATTATTTATTATTAACTTTTAATAAACTTTTAATTATTAACTTAATACATCCTTGGTGAATAAAAGTATTAATTTCTTAAAAAAAAAAAAAGAAACAATAAAAATGTACTGACCCCAAACTTTTAAACGGTAGTGTATATAAATAATAATAATTTCATATTAAAATAAATAAATAAAAAAAAAAAAAATATTATTATTATTATTATTATTATTATTATTATTATTATTATTATTATTATTATTATTATTATCATCAACAACAACAACAACTATTATTATTATTATTATTATTATTGTTATTATTGTTGCATTTTAATATTTTGATCGTTTTTGTCACTTGTTTTTCTGAATGTGACGGTTCTAAAATTCTCTTTTCTGTAATACTGAATTTTTACTGCATTATGTCAAAAATGCAATATATAAAGGTTAAGGTAAAGTAGGTCTTTTATCTAAAATATTAACCATATAATTTTTTAAAATATTACCTAAAATATTAGCCATAATATTGTTTAATATTTAGGAATATTTGAAAATAAATAAATAAATATATATTCCATATGGACTAATATATTTTACAAAATATTTTACATAATAAACATACAAATAAGGAATAATATTTTCTTTATGTAAAATATTATTCCTTCTATATACATATAGGTGAAATATAACCCTGATTTCTCTTTAAAATTAAGCTTTCTGAAATATAAAAAGCAACATAAACAGCATGTCACTTTAGATCTATAAATTGCATTAAGTAATGTGATTTTTGTCAGTGTAAACAGCAATTAAACCGCTCATTTTGTATTCGATTTTCATCTCAAACCCCGATGATTAACGTCGTTGGTCCGTGTCGGGGTCGGAGAGCGGGCGCCTTACATGAGCGAGCATTAAAATCTGCAATAGTGGGGTCAAACGCTTCCCCTCAGACACTGTCAGCAGATAAACTGTGGTGTGACTGAGAACAAACATGGCAACCCATCTCCAGAGCTCAGCCGACATTTGCCCTTTATGTCTCACAGCCACTCTGAATTAAGCGAACATGATCGCCGCTCAAACGCACACACAGATCCGCTTTTCCAGACGGGAAAACCGACAGGGTTGAAATGTAGAGCAGCATCAGCCGAGAGGTTACGGACGGGTGAGATGATGCAAGAACACGCGAGTCGGACAAACACACACGTCAGAGACGGGCGGGTGTTACAGGAGCAGTTAGGCAGAAAATTAAGCAACCGTGTGACTCAGAACAAGAATATACATGTTTGGAGTGTAATGACAGAGTTTAAAGGGCAAGCTGCTGATTTTATTATTTTTTTTTTTTAATTAACAAAACTGGTTCACTGATACTAAACCTGATATTTTTGGGTCTGTTTTGATGTATAAAAAAAAAAAAAATAAAAAAAAAAAGATTAGATTTTTAACTCTATATTTAGATTTACATATTTTATATATATATATATATATATATATATATATATATATATATATATATATATATATATATATATATATATATATATATATATATATATATATATATACACACACACACACACACACACACATAGGATTCAGACC
>CM070026.1:34563499-34750999 GCA_036247105.1 Cirrhinus mrigala | reverse complement strand
ATATATATATATATATATATATATATATATATATATATATATATATATATATATATATATATATATATATATATATATATATATATATAAATCATATACATTGTATCATGTACTCGAAATAAAAATTGTAAAAGTTTTTTCTAGGTTCATCTTACAAAAGTCCTTCAGAGTCTTCTCTAATAAAAATCATTGTCTCATGGCATTAAATTTTGGGCAGACCAAAAACTACAGACAAATTTAAGCTACCATATGAACAAGACAGAAAGAAAAAGCATGCATTTATTTATTTATTTAATTATTTATTTAACTTATTTATTTAAGTGGTGTAGCTTATTTTCTAAAGCAAACGTCACTTAAAAGAACTGATAAGGGTTTTCTGAAGTATATAGAAATTAATTAAATCATTTTGATTTAACAATGTTGAGATATACTGGAAAAACAAGACAAAAATACTGGTTAAGAAAGTAATTTTTTTGCTGTGTTAACAAATATACTGTACGTTATAACAATGAGTTGCATGTTTATATTATCAAACATTATTGTTACATTTGTAAAATGTTAATCATTCAATCATGTACAATGCTTTTTATATCAAATTGTGCAATTCATCTCAGAGCTGGCCGGTTTGTTTCAGATTCTCTGCATTGAAGAACATTTTCAAATGCCTATAGAGGAAGTGAACGGAAAACCGCTGCAACACGTGTGCTCTATAATCCTACTGAACGCCGCTTCAAAGACGTGCAATATTCCATCCCAGCAACATCCACTTCCTTCTTGTTTTGCATTCGTTTGAACAGAAGCGGCATGAGTCTGGATGATACTTCCAGCTCCGCAGGGAGAGACGCCTGTAAACCTCTGAGCTCTCCGTTACGGGGCAAGAGCGTCCCTTGATACTCAAGAACCGTGTGTATGATCCATTAGAGAAACTCTAAAGGCACTTTAGAGGAAAGGAGGCCGGCCAGAGCAGTAAGTCGACGAGCAATGCATAAAAACACAAGCAAAATAAGTACAACAGTCCAATGTAAAATAATCAGTCAAGTATTTTAGCCTTTTAAGCTTTAAGATCTCCAGCATCCAGACCTGTTTTATCATGTACACTGTGTGGCACTTCAACATGATGGAAATATCACTCTTTCTTTGTATTGAACAACATATTGCATTTCAACTGAACGTGCCACTTGAACGGCAAGGTCATGGGTTTGGTTCCCAAGGAATGCATTTACTAATAAAAAAAAAAAAAAAAAATGCTCACATGCACCAAATGCATTTACTTAGACAAAACGTATACAAAATGTGATTGCAACTCAACAGAAATCAATCAATGCATCTGCATTGCATTGCTTATCTACTCTAACTTGGTTAGCAGGACCGATTTGTTGACAGCTGAACAGTAGGTTTGCCATTTAGTTTCATCTTTTATTTCGTGCAATGGTATTTCCGGACACATCGAGTAGGAGCATCCCACACACGACCGAATGCAATGCAGCATTAATCTGTGCACGGCCCGTGTAGCTGCTGCTGTTAATGAGAGGGACCCGTATGAGGCACCACATCTCTTTTTTTCTACGGTTCATTTGATTTCTTATTCTCTTTATGATATTGTGGGTTGGCACAGGGGCAGGATTGCGATGTTTCCAGCACATCCAGCCCACTCAAGCTCTCATTAGTGGCAGAACTAGAAGCTCGTGTTCTACACGTGAAGTTCATGAGCTCTGTCGTATCAGTATCCCTCGAGAAACGACATGGGAATCGATGCGAAGCCCCTTGTGACCCGGTTCACAGCTGCGGCGTTTGCTGCAGAAGCTCGACGCGCTTCGCTAACAATGCAGCGGCGTAGCTGACGACAGCAGGACGTAACGTGGACGTTTGGGATTAACCGAGTCCGAGATGATCATAGTGAATCCCTCATCAGACCTTCAACACATTTTACATTCACAACCGCACAAGCCTGAATGTGAAATATACATATTTATGCCTGATTCTCCTGCCGAAAAGATGCTGACATGCTTAAGCTGGATAATAACTGGTCATTTAAATATTGTTGTTGTCCCATAAATTAGCAAAGTTGAGAGTAATTAAGTCAAGTTTTGAACAGCGTTGTTTTTGTTAACTAAAACTTAAAACACTTTTGTTAACTGAAATAAAGCTAGAATAAAACAAATATTTGATTTAAAAAGATGCATACACTAAACAAAAATGGAAACTGAAATAAGGTGAAATACTAAAGTTCCTAACTAAAATAAAAACATTCATAAACATAAAACTATTAAACATAAAACCTAAGAAAAATGGCAAAAGCATATAACAAAATGACTTATATACAAATTAAAATATAAAAGTTAATTCAAAATATTAATAAAAAAGTGCAATAGTATATAAATACTGCTAAATATATTAATATAGTAACTTTTGTGCCAATTATAATATAAAGAAATAATCGGACCTTAAATTAATAGTTCACCACATAATTCTGCCATCATTAACTTTCCTTTATATTGTTCCAAACCTATGACTTATTCTTTAACTGCACACAGAGTGAAATTTTAAGCAATATATATATATATATATATATATATATATATATATATATATATATTTTATTTTTTTTTTTTTTACATTCAATTCAGATGATGTTCCAAAACTAGCACAAAAAAATCATAACAGTAATTCACTCTTACTTTATAGTCACCTGAAATCATATTGAAGTTGTTTAATATTTCAGTGTTGGAAAAGGAAACTTTTTAGTATATAAACCATAAATTTGCTTCTGTTTCTGAAACAAAGTTATCATATGATTCCAGAAGACTGGAAACATAGTGCATGAGTCAAATGAACTACTGTAGATTTTCACATAGTGGAATATAGCATGCATTCCCATTCACTTTTAATGCATGGAAATGATAGCAATGAAAAGCAGATGACAAATTCATTAAACTAGAAGCTTCTAATATATTTATACTATCATAAGTGTTTAAAGAAATACACAACAGGGGAAGAGGGTAAAAAAATTATATAATTTAATTGCAAACATTTTATGCTACATTTTCTACAATAATTTTCACAATGTTTAGAAATAAAATGGTAAAATATATATATATATATATATATATATATATATATATATATATATATATATATATATATATATATATATATATATATATATCTCAAACAAATAATATATAAAAAACATTAGTAAAAATCTCCAGAATATAGATGAGAATAGAACTGTAAGTTTTGGTGTTTGTAAGTGCTGCTGAAGTGGATGAAAACTTTTAAAGATACGTATTGGAATTAAGTTCTACAGATGCAAATATATGAAGTAAAATAAAACAATTTAATGTTTATTTTGGATGTTTGTAAATTTTGGTAAAAGTGTGAATATGAACAAAATGATCAGTAAAAACCTTAAAAATTCAGATAAAGTAAACCCTTAAATGTCTTTTCTGGATGTCTGTAAAAATCAGTTAAATGTCTGTTTTGGATGTTTGTAATTTTGGTGTAAATTCAAACATCATCAGACCCCTCAGTAAAAACCTTCACAATATGGAGAAGAAAAAAGTGGTTTTGGTGTTTGTACGTGCTGCTGAAGGGTAGGAAAAAACTTTTAAAGATATGCATTTGATTTAAAACCTACAGATGCAAACAGATAAAGTCGAGTAAAATAAACCCTTAAATGTCTATTCTGGATGTTTGTAATTTCGGTGTATGAAATATGAATATGAGTGTTCAAATATGAATAAACCTCTCAGTAAAAACCTTAACAATATAGAGGAGAACAAAACTAAGTTTTGGTGTTTGTAAGTGGAGGGGGAAAACTTTTAAAACATGTATTGAAATTAAAATCTACAGATGCAAATAGATAATGTAAAATAAGTGCAAATATGAACAACCCCCTCAGTAAAAACCTTCAGAATATAGAGAGGAAAATTAAGTTTTGGTTTGTAAGGAAAAAAGTTACAGATTCAGTAGTAATTGAAATGTACAGACACAGTTAGATCAAGTATAATCAAACAAATACTTGGGTGTATTTTGGATGTTTTCTTTTCACTAGTCTGAACGGTGGTTCAAAATTCTTGTTTGATTATGTTCACATTAGAGTTAAAGGTTTTTTACAGAGGTAATTCTGGATTTCTCTTTTTATCATAAATTACAAAATAAAGTCAACAATCAGACTTTCGACCATGTTCTTAGGAATAAAATGCTGTATTAATCAGTGTGAATGTTATTTTAACAAATCCCTCAGTAAAAACCTTGAGAATATAGAGATGAATAAAACTTTAAGTTTTGGTGTTTGTAAGCGTTGCTGAAATAGAGGAAAAAACTTAAGATATGTATTGAAATTAAAATCTACAGATGCAAACAGATAAAGTAAAATAAAACAAACCCTTAAAAGTCTATTTTGGTTGTTTGTAATTTTGGTGTAAGCGCAAATATAAATAGAACCCTCAGCAAAAACCTTCAGAATATAGATAGGAATAAAACTAAGTTTTGGTGTTTGTAAGTGCTGCTGAAGTGGAGGAAAAAACTTTGAAAGATATGTATTGGAATTAAAATCTACCGATGCAAATAAATAGAGTAAAATAAAACAAATGCTTAAATGTCTAATTTGGATGCTTGTAATTTTGGTGTAAGTGCAAATATGAACAAACCCCTCAGTAAAAACCTTCACAATATAGAGAAGAATAAAACTGTAAGTTTTGGTGTTTGTGTGTGCTGCTGAAGTAGAGGAAAAACCTTTTAAAGTTATACATTCAATAATAATTGAAATGTACAGACACAAGTAGATAAAGTAATCAAACAAATATGCATATTTTGGATGTTTTCTTTTTCCTAGTCTGATCAGTTGTTTTAAAATTCTTGTTTGATTATGTTCACATGTTACAGTTAAAGGTTTTCACAGAGGAGATTTTGAATTTCTCTTTTCATCACTCCATAAAAACTTCAAAATAATGTCAACAACCAGACTTTCGACCATGTTCTTAGGAATAAAATGTATTAATCAGTGTGAATATTATATGAATATAGATAGGAATAAAACTGTAAGTTTTGGTGTATGTGTGTGCTGCTGAAAAAAAAAACTAAAAAAAAATCAGATATTTATTGTAATTGAAATCTACAGATGCAAATAGTAAAATGCAAAATGTTTTGTAAAATGAGAACGTCTTGTGAAACGTTCTCCAATAATTTTAAAGAAATAAGAAACATAAAACAACAATCAACAAAAAAATTAAAAAAAAAAAAATGTAAAATAAAAAAAGACTGAGTTGGTCAAATATACAATGTTTACATAAGCTTGACCTGAAAAAATAAAAAAATAAACAAATAAAATAAAATCCAGCTAAAGAAGCTAAATGTACAATACCAGTAATGTCAGATGTCAGATATTTGATGTTTAATTAAAACGTCAGCTTGACAAAACACCTTCCAGATTTCACTTTTTCTCCCATTCAGACGGACAGAGCCTGAACTTACATGAACTTGATCAAACACGGGCCTGAGAACAGCCTGTCTCAAATCAGCTCTCAATACATGTTTATCATCCATAGAATCACAAAGAATTGAAAGAAACGAACATAGTTAGCCGAAGCAATCATCTGTCCTGAAGCCTGTGAATGGGAAATTTTCCAAAGAGAGGAATTTCACTTCACTTTATTCACTATAAAACCCATCCAAGGTCTCACCTGGTTATGCGAACACATTCAGCACTATGACCGCGATGATTCACTTTACTTCCCACACACATAATTATGAAGCATTCACCATCTTCAGCATGTTATTTACTGATTTTATGAGGTTTTCATGTCTGATCACATAAAGAGAGAGTTGTCTAGCAGGATTGACGATGTCGATTGGACCTTGTCGAATCTGAAGATCCTAATATTGATGGAGGTCAAACATACAAACAAGCACAGAGAAGCCAAGGATAAACGGATATCCGTATAACAGAGAATCATCCCGTTTTTGTGGAGCTGTGAAATAGTCATTTTAGGCAAGTTAGCAAACATTATTGTAGATATCGATTTAACAATCACTTCTGACATTTTTTCTGGCACTGCAAGGCAGGTTTATTTATATAATCACATTTTCAGATGGATATCGGTTCTTTCAGCTTATGGAAGAAACAGTAGAGGATGAGTCTGCTGGATTAAAGAAATGAAATTGAAAATTAGCTGAAAATGTGTTCACGCTCAGACCAAAGATGTAGGCAAGTTTGTTTCTTCATCAGATTTGGAAAAATGCAGCATTGCACCACTTGTTCACCAATGGATGTGAATGAGTGCCGTCAGAATGAGAGTCCAAACAGCTGATGATAACATCACAATAATTCACAAGTAATCCACACCACTCCAGTCCATCAGTTAACATCTTAAGAAGACAAAAGCTGAAACAAATCCATCAAAGACATTTTAACCTAAAATACAAGTCCATAATCCATAATAATGCTTCCGCTTCTGAATCAGGAGAGAAATCTGCACAGATCAAGCACCGTTTACAAGCCAAAACAGCTCCAAACAAATATGTGGCTGGATTTTGATGTGAGAGACAACAGGAGATAGACTTTTTTTTTACTGGAGGAAGCGTTATTACGGATTATGGACTCTGATTTGATTTTAAAAAATGTCTTAATGACGGATTTATTTCAGCTTTTGTCTTCTCAAGATGTTAACTGATGGACTGGAGTGGTGTGGATTACTTGTGGATTATTGTGATGTTTTTATCAGATTTCTGGACTCTCATTCTGACGGCACCCATTCACTGCAGTGTATTCATTGTTGAGCAAGTGATGGAAAGACATTTCTTTTGTTATTAAATGTCAGCTTTTCAGATCATTAGTGATACAAGGTTGGATGAGTTTGTTTGTTCATCAGATTTGGAGAAACGTGTCATTGCATCACTGTTTCACCAATGGATCCTCTGCAGTGAATGGGTGCCGTCAGAATGAGAGTCCAGAAATCTGATAAAAACATCACAATAATCCACAAGTAATCCACACCACTCCAGTCCATCAGTTAACATCCATCATTACGACATTATTAACTCAAATACAAGTCCAAAATCCATAATAACGCTTCATCCAGTGAAAAAAGTGGTCTGGTCTGAATCAGGAGAAAAATCTGCACAGATCAAGTATCACTTAAAAGCCAAAACAGCTCTAAACAAATATGTGGCTGGATTTTGATGTGTGAGACAACAGGAGATGTACTTTTTCACTGGAGGAAGCCTTATTATGGATTATGGACTCTGATTTGGAAAAAAAATAAATAATAAAAAAATAAATGCTGGATTTATTTCAGCATTGTCTTCTCATGATGTTAACTGATGGACTGGAGTGGTGTGGATTACTTGTGGATTACTGTGATGTTTTTATCAGCTATTTGGACTCTCATTTTGACGGCACCCATTCACTGCAGTGTATTCATTGGTGAGCAAGTGATGGAATGCTACATTTCTCCAAATTTGATAAATAAACAAATATTTACATCACATCACTGTCACATGTCAATATGCATACATTAGAATAATCTGGAGTATGCAGGAAATAATTTGGGATTACTAGAAGAAACACAACAGTGCTGTTGAACTTAGCAAGCATGTAAGCACAAAAAATAAAAAAATAAAAAAATAAAATCACATTTTCTGTTACACAAATCTAGTTTTTGGCATTAGATACTTCACCTTATGTTTATTAATTCAAGATATCAGCTGCTGTAATCAAACTACTTATTTAAAATATTAAAGGCATCTGGTTCTAAACACGATAATTATTATTTTTATGAAAATGTACACTGCAGGGTCTGATGTTTATTCTGAATGATCTTGCTGGAAGACTGAGAAACGCTAATAGAATGTGCTACAAATTTATTTCCACTGCTTGAAATGTGGACAGAATAACAATGTCACCATGCAAACAACCCTAGGCGATATAACGTACTTTACGCTTTAGCTAGCATTCCCCATACGTCTGTATGATATCATGCAACTGATGAACATATACATCTTCAAAGGCTTGTGTAAATTGATTGGGTTTTATTCCCAGTGCACTGCAATGCCAAAACTAACCTACGTGGCAGAAATTTAGCCTGTTTTCCTGTGAAGTAAAGGGGAGGGCGACTCAGAAACGCCTGAATTGAATGCCGCAGGTCTGGTGGGCGGCAGGCAAAGTGATTTTTTTTCTTAAGGGAAATGATTTGCATAATGGAAGAGTGGTTTGTGTTGGAGCTGAGAGCTCCTCGCAGTGGAGTGGAAGAACTCAATCAGATAAAGGCCAAACGAAATCTGCTCTGGGAAAAGAGATCCAGCCCCGCTTTCATCTGCTATTCTCATCACAAAGAAAAGGTACCAAAAATTAGCCAAGCGGCCAACAAGCTTTGGACCAGGCATTCTCAACTCCAGATTTTAAATTTGGACATTAATAACATACATTCAATATGTTGCATGCCACAGACGAAAACCAAAAACTGAAATGTAATATATTTTACACATATTGTTTGTGTTTCCCAATGATTAATGCTTAAAATATCTTATGATGAGCATTTGGTTGAGACCAGATTGCAGTTGAGAGTAAGATATTGATTGATAAATGGCAATTTACAAATGTAGACGAACCAACAAAGATAAACTTTGTGCTTTCAGTTCCTTTTAATAAACAATAGTATTAATAATAACAAATAATCATTTTATGAACTTATAACAAGAATACTGGAGTTACATAAACACTAGGCTTGCTGCAGTAGTTGGTGTTACAGTGTTTGGTCCTTTTCACAACTGTACTGCTTAATTTAAAAAAAAAAAAAAAAAAAAAAAAAAAAAAAAAAAAAAGAGAGAGAGAGAGAGAGAGAGAGAGAGAGAGAGAGAGAGAGAGAGAGAGAGAGATCCCAATCTGAACCCGAACTAGAGATCTCGCACTAGATCCCAATCTGAATTAAATGATTCGCGATCTGCGCTCCGAAGTTTCGAACTGAATAATGATTCGCGAACCATCATTTCACATCCAGACTTCGAATCGCAAATCGCGAATCATTCAGTTCATAAAATGTTTTGCGAATCCCCACTGAAGTCCCGATCTGAATCAAATGATTCGCGATCCGCGCTCCGAAGTTTCGAATTCAATAGTGATCCGCGAACCATCATTTCACATCCAGACTTCGGATCGCGAATCATTCCGTTCGCGAATCAAGTTAATCTTGAGTTAAAATCGATTATACTGCATTTACATTAACTGATTTGATCTTAAATTAGGTGGAAATACAGTATAGTCTGAGTTTATAAAAACATCTAGGGAAAAATAAAATAGACTGGATCCCGATCAAATGATTCGCGATCTGCGCTCCAAAGTTTCGATCTGAATAATGATTTGCGAACCATCATTTCACATCCAGATTGGATCGCGAATCATTCAGCTCTTGAAATGATTCGCGAAGTCGCACTGAAGTCCCGATCTGAATCAAATGATTCGCGATTCGCGATCCGCGCTCCGAAGTTTCGAATGAATGCTGATTCGCTACCATCATTTTACAGACTTCGGATCATGGCTCGAGAATCATTCAGTTCGTGAAATGATGCGCGAACCCGCACTGATGCCCCGACCTGAATCAAATGATCCGCGATCCGAAGTTGCGATCTGAATAACGATTCACGAACCATCATTTCACATCCATCCTGCATTCCAATGTGCATACTATCCATCCTAAAATCTATGTGATAGTAGTCATTTTCAATACTATTTAGGGAAGATAGGGTGGATAGTATGCACATTGGGACGCAGGGTCAGACTTCGGATCGCGAATCATTCAGTTCGCGAAATGATTCGCGAACCGGGCCGATGTTTCGATCTAAATCAAATGATTCGCGATACGCGATTTGAAGTCCTGATCTGAATCTAATGATTCGCGATTCGATTGGAGCGTTTCGAAAAAGTGAATCAGTTTCACACATCACTATACGTGCTTTTTAAAATCATTACGCGATTTCAAACATGGAAAATGAAAAGCTCTTTTAGTCTGCTAGTGAATCGCTTGAACTGAATGATCAAAGTCGCAAGTTTGAATCAATCGGAGCGGTTCCAACGTAAATGACTCACTCAATTGATTCGGTTCATCTCTTCCTTTTTTCGCGTCTTCATGTTTACACGACACTGTCAGTACTACTACTGGCTTAGCTCGCTAAGTTTTAATGACATTAACTGAAATAAGCGGGGGAAAATGTAAACACTCCATTAATATGACGAGCTGCACCTCAAAATGCATTTTAGATGAAAACATTGTGCATTATGATGGAGTTTGTAGCTTAATTCAAGATCATAAGATTTTATCCTTAAATTAAAACTCATTATATTGCATTTACATTAACTGATTTGATTAATATTAAACGTAAAGCAATGAATGAGGTTAGGTTGAATAGGTGGAAATACAGTGTAGTCTGAATTTATGAAAACAATGTGTATTTCAGGAGAATTAAGGAATTAATCAACTAGGAAAAAAATAAACTCTACATGGTCAAATAGTCTCTCCAAATAGAGTGTAGTGACCTTTGCATTATATACTAGAGCCACAAGTTTGTGCACCTATATTAAATATAATAAAACTGATAAGGACATTCTATCAACTCCTGTTGTTGTGATATAAAGCTAAAGTTACCATACCGTACATCAACCCAAACCCTGAAAGGAAACTCCAGGAGTTAAACTCTTATTTACTTATAAACTCTTATTAAACTCTTATCTGCTTATAATAAAACTAGAGCAGCAGACACATTAATGATTAATAGATCGAGCAGTCGCGGCACACGCTACAACACCTCGTTTACGGCAGAACCAGTAATGGGGAATTTGAAGGTAACGTTCAAGTTCATTCATTTGTCATCGCAGAACGCCGTTCCTCCAGGTGCACCACACAATTACAGTCTCAGACGATAGAGGTTGTAAACAACACGCTATGCTAGTGTACACTGGACTTAGACACACCGTGTAATTTGCCCAAAGCAAACTAATGTGACCGATGGCAGCTAAACATCAGATAACAGCAAAGCAAAGAAGCGGAAACAGCAAAAGTTCAGAATAATCCATCATAAAGCACAACAAAAAGTCAATAAACAGACCCAGGCATTACACTAAAGCAAATAAACACTGGATCCCAAAGTACACATTCTCAAACGCTGGAAAACACAATCAAAACTGGTTTGGAGAAACACAGCATTCCATCACTTGTTCACCAATGGATCCATTGCAGTGAATGGGTGCCGTCAGAATGAGAGTCCAAACAGCTGATAAAAACATCACAATAATCCACAATTAATCCAAACCACTCCAGTCCATCAGGTAACATCTTGAGAAGCAAATTATTTAAAGAGTGAACAGCTAAGGACTATCCCAGGTAGCAAATTTAGGTTATTAAAAAAATATTGTGAAAATGTTGCTTTAAAATGTTTCTAAAACACTGAAATGTCCAGTTTTCTTGTCATGATTTAAAAATTACAAAATGTTTCTTTTGTACATTTTGTACACCATTCTACAAAATTAATTTTTACCCAAAATATAACGCTATTTGAACAATTATTTTTAATATTCCAAGAAACCTTACTTTTTTTTTTTTTTTGTCAATATTAAAACATTATTTAAAGGTTATAAAAACATTTCTTACAATGTTCATCAAGTACAAAACATCATCATGGTAAAAATGTTCCCTGTTCCTAAATCACCGAATTTTATTACAATGTGGAGCAGCATTCTTGAGAAAGCATGCAGTTATAGTGAATTTGTTTTTTGTTATTTGTTTTTTTAAACATTAAGAACTGTATAAAGGTAGTTTTTAAGGAAAAAAAAAATCAGTTAACATACTGGAAGAATTGTATGTATGCAAATATGCATGCTTGTAGAACTTATATTTTCATCTAGTTGCCAAGGCATTCTAATTTTCATTTCATTTTACTTGATGTACTAAAAAAATAAATAAATAAATAAATTCATAAAAAAAATTAGATGCATTTAAAATTGTCATATGTTGAAACTAATCCCATAAAAATTACTTGAAATAAAAAGAGCTATCAACTGATAAAAAATAAAATACATTTAAAAAAGCAAGACATTTAAAAAGTAAAAAAAAAAAAAAAAAAAAAAAAAATTATATATATATATATTTTTTTTATTATTTATTCATTCGTTCGTTCGTTCGTTAAAAGTTACAAAAAACTATAAAGCTACATATACATATTCCATCATTTTTGCATGAATATGAAATAGCTCAGCAAACACTTATATGTATTTTTGCACACATTTTTCAATACAGCTTCCAAGCTAGTAAGTATAAACTTCTCAAGAAAACATGAAGGCCACAAAACATGCAACAACAGCAGAAGAGATGAGACTCAACATAAACATTTATGATATTTATTCATAAATATAATATAAATATTTTTATTTATACTATTTTTATTTATTTATATATATATTTTTTTAATTTACTTTTCAAGCAACATATACAGCAAATTCCCCTAAATTTCAGTGTATTTAATATAATTGATGTTTCTCCAGTGCACAGTTTTATTTGCAGCATGAATAGACATGTTTAATGGTTTTCTGTAAGGAGTTTTAATTTGTGCTTAAGTCCTCTAGGGAAATTTCTATGTACAGTCATGATTATATGTGATTTTGGTTAGGAAAAAATAAAGAGCAAAAGTTGTGTGTTTTATTATTATCCTTTTGCCAGATAAATCATAAATCAACTAAATGAGAAACATTTTCTGAAAATATAAATTTTTATTTTTCATCAACAGAACACAGAATCTATAATTGTATAGTGAGTAATCATAATCACTTGATTTCATGATTAAGCTTCTGTATCTCATAATTATGATTAATCCAGCAGGACTTAAAGGCAGTAAAACAGTGATTGGTCTCATGCCATTTATTGCAATTTATTATTACTTGTTTATTTTTATCATTTATTTATTAAGTTATAATATGATATTATTTACACTATTAATTTTATTTATTAGTATTTTTTAATAGTCTATATATTTCTTAATGTTTATTATTATTAATAATTTATTTTTATTATTAATATTATTTAATAATTTATCATTTATAATATAATAATAATTATTATTCATTAATCATTTATTTATTATTATTTATTATTTATTAGACTAAATAAAAATGTGAAATGCTGAAATAAAAAATAATCTGAATTTTTATATTTAATTTCAGTTGATGTTTTATAATGTTTTTTTCATGCAAGCCATGGTTTTAGGTTTAGTTTTAGTTAACAACATTGATTTATGAAGAGTTTCCTCCTCCTTTACTGTCACTGCTGCTATTTCTTACATTTTTAACTTTTATTCACAAGTCCATTACAACAAAGCCAGAAGGCAGAATAGGATCTGGTATCGTCACAAGCTGGATCTGATCTGATACCAGCAGTTCACGGCTCTGACAAAACCCAGACCATTATAAACCGCGACCTTCACTGCACTATGAACCGGTTAAATGCACGTCGACCGCATCTAGTCAAAGAATTCTTCCAAGAGCTATAAAATAAATGTCTTTCATCCAGTGTTTTTTGTGTTGAGAGGTGTGATGGAAACGACTAGATATCTGCAATCACTTTAGGCCTTTGTTTCGTCAAATACAGCTACTGAAAGAATTTTTTCAGAGCAAATCAATTCAGCAGAAGGTCTTTCATGCGTGGATCATGAGGACTTTGAGTGAAGGGAAATGATTTATATCGAATGAGAGCCGATCGTTGAGGAGAAACATATAATAAAGATGAGAAACATCTTTACAAATAAACGCAGTTTGAGGCGATACTCGACTAAATCTAAAGCTCTAAAACTCAAATATGAACATCATTCATTCATCAGACTCACAATGACCTTCAGCTCGTCTCTATCTGCTTATATATTTATTGTTCGTGATTTGTGTTAAACTAGTTCTAAACTCAGAACTAAATGTTTAATGTTATGTCATCTTCAATATGATGGTTGATGTGCTTGGATAATTTTTATTCATTAAATAGTAAATTAAAAGATACTGATCTAAAATTAAAAAATACTGATAATAGGTGTCTATACATCCATCTTCCAAATGGCTTGTGCTATACTGGATGATTACTGACATACAGCAGAGTAATGATATCAGAGTAAAGAGGTTAGGAGAATGTCCTGGGAATGTTTCGAATAATGTTAAACGATCATTAAAATTTATCTTGAAAACCTTAAAAAATAACGTTCTGGGAACCAAATATTAACATTCCGGGAATGTTACAATAATGTTATGGAAACGTTAGAATAACGTTCTACAAACCAAAAACTAACGTTCTATTTCCGTTAAGAAAACTTTCCCACCTAACCAAACACAAACCTTTAAAAATAACGCTCTGAGAACGTTAGAATAATGTTAGAATGAAGTTCTACGAACCAAACACTAACGTTCTTTGTCTATTAAAAAACTTTCCCAGCTAACCAAAAGCAGACCTTGAAAAATAACATTCTGGGAACCAAAAATTAACGTTCCGGGAACATTACTATAATGTTATGGAAAATTTAGAATAACATTCTACAAACCAAAAACTAATGTTCTATTTCATTAAGAAAACTTTCCCGGCTAACCAAACACAAACCTTAAAAAATAACTAAATAATAATATAAAAAATAATAATATAAAAAATAAAAAATAATAATAATGTTAGAATAAAGTTCTACAAACCAAACACTAACGTTCTTTGTCTATTAAGAAAATTTTCCCAGCTAACCAAAAACAAACCTTGAAAAATAACATTCTGGGAACCAAAAATTACATTCCGGGAACATTACAATAGTGTTATGGAAACATTAGAATAACGTTCTACATACCAAAAACTAACGTTCTATTTCCATTAAGAAAACTTTTCCCAGCAACAAAAAAATAAACCTTAAAAAATAACGTTTTGAGAACCAAAAATTAATGTTCCAGGAGCATTACAATAATGTTATGGAAACGTTAGAATAAAGTTCTACAAACCAAAAACTAACGTTCTATTTCCATTAAGAAAACTTTCCTGGCTAACCAAACACAAACCTTAAAAAATAACATTCTGGGAACCAAAAATTACATTCCGGGAACATTACAATAATGTTATGGAAACATTAGAATAACGTTCTACATACCAAAAACTAACGTTCTATTTCTGTTAAGAAATCTCTGTTGGGCTAACCAAAAACAAACCTCAAAAATAACATTCTGAGAATGTTCTGGGAACATTAGAATAATGTTAGAATAAAGTTCTTCAAACCAAAAACTAACGTTCTATTTCCGTTAAGAAAACTTTCCCACCTAACCAAAAACAAACCTTAAACAATAACGCTCCGAGAACATTCTGGGAACATTAGAATAATGTTAGAATAAAGTTCTACAAACCGAAACATTCTATTTCTGTTAAGAAACTTTTTTGGGCTAACCAAAAACAAACCTCGAAAATAAAGCTCTGACAACCAAAAATTGTGAGCTGGGCTTGACAGGGAACATTTTCACAACTTAGACTAACATTTTTTAAAAGTTCTATAAATGTCAGGGCAAAGCATTCTTGGAAATATTATTCTTATTTGATTTATGTTCTCATAATGTTAAGAGAATGTTCTTAGAACAGCATTCTCAAAACGTTCTTATGATGTTTTTTTGCATGATGATCATTCTAAAAAATATTTTTGGAACCTTTCAATAGCGTTCTAATTACAATAAGAAAACTGGACCTTTTTGTGTTCTTAAAATATTAAACAAGCATTCAAATAATGTTACGTTTTGGCTGAAAATAAAGTTAGTTAAATATTGTAAGAAATATTTTTGTAACCTCTAAATGCTGTTCTAATCAAAACAGAAAAAGCGGACATGTTAATGTTCTTAGAATATTAAAAAATAAACATTTAAACAATGGGTGAAATAAATACAATGGAATACAATGGTGTAAGCAACATTTTTGTAACCTTTAAATAACGTTCTAGTCACGACTAGAAAATGACATTATAATGTTTTTAGAGTATTAAAAATAAATGTTTGAAGTATTTTGGATAAAAATAAAGTTAGTAGAACATTGTAAGAAAAGTTTTTGCAACCTTTAAATAACATTATAATCACAAGAAGAAAACTGGACATTTTATCATTCTATGATATAAAAATGTATTTTTAAATTACATATTTTTGGTAAATAAATAAACAAATAGTAGAATTTTTATTTATTTATTTATTTATTTATTTGTAACCTTTAAATATTGGACATTTCAACATTTTAGAAACATTTGTGACCCTGGACCACAAAACCAGTTTTAAGTATCACGGCTATATTTGTAGCAATAGCCAACAATACATCGTATGGGTCAAAATTATCAATTTTTCTTTTATGCCAAAAATCACTAGAAAATTAAGATAATATTCCATGAAGCTATTTTGTAAATTTCCTACCGTAAATATATCAAAACTTAATTTTTGATAAGTAATATGCATTGCTACAAACTTTATTTAAACAACTTTAAAGGTGATTTTCTCAGTATTTAGATTTTTTTGCACCCTCAGATTCCAGATTTCCAAATATTGTCCTGTCCTAACAAACCATACATCAATGAAAAGCTTGTTTATTCAGCTTTCAGATGATGTATAAATCTCAATTTCAAAAAACTGACCCTTAGACAGGTTTCTAAAACCTAGATTTGTTACGTGGGTATCCAGCTTATTTTTCCCATAAGAGCGGGCACGGTCATTTGTAAATTTAATGTGTCTGGTTTCCAGTCTCATCCGCTTCCAGCTGTTTTTAGCTGTACAAAACAGCTTGTTTTGCTGCTTGATATTGCAAACTGGCATGTCTTACCATATAATTTTAATGTATCATCTTAATTCTGAACGCAATGGAAAAACAGTTTCACAGTTTACTGCACTTGGTTATTCTTCTCGTTATTTCCCTACAGCGGCTTATGAACCGGAAGTCTAACGCATTACCAGAAAACAGCTTACTTCCGCACTGAAAGTTCCTTCCACCAGACATGAAGATTTTACATCCGATATTCATCTTTTTATTCTCCATCTCTCATCATTCAATGCATCTGTTCAGTGCCTCTTTTTGAAGATTCTTCACTAAGATTCATAGATCAATATTTGGCTTTGTCACATCATTTCCCTTAAAACGCGCCGCGTCAGATGGCGTGACGTGACGTCTTCTGTCTGCTTCTGTTCGGTCTTTCCGATCACTGACACATCAAGTCGCTGTGTGTCTTTCTCCTAAAGTTGAGCAGAAAGTATCAGAATGAGTTCTGAATCGCCCTCGTAATCCACATTTTTCTGGAGGATTTGAATATTTTACTGACTGATGAAATTTAGCCTCCGTGCAAATTGATTTGGTTTTCAAATTTCACCGTGGGATCTTGTCTCTAAGCTTCTAACATGGCTGGCAGCTGTGAGGATTTGCGGCTTTAGCGTCTCCCTGCATATCATCCCCGCCGGCCCGCGCCGCGTGTGCGTCCGACGGCGTCATACGTGCCGTTACGCACACCTGAATTCGTACCGATTCATGCAGAATGAGATCAGCTCATCAAGCGTGCATCATAAAGCAAATCCTATTCTCGTACAGTTTCTTTATCTTGTTTTACGGTAAAAACAACATGCATTTAGATGAATTAGATGTTAAGATTTCAATGAATGCACCTTATGCAAAACAAGGAGATGCATTAATGCATTGGGCATTTTCAGCATTATATATTTTATTCGTGGTGTTTGTTCAAGTTGCACTAGATTTGGCCTCTCTACGCTATCTGTGGCTGAAACACTAAACTCATCCCACATCACGACCCACCAATCCGTACTGGAGACTGCACTTTCAGGACTGCAGTTGCATGTGACAGCAGCACCTAGCCAATCCTACTTCAGTAGAGAATACATGAAACAAACAGGTGCAAAGATGGGTTGTGATCCATAACTAAAAATAAAATCATAAAATAGCACGTTCATTACACTGTTAACTGAAAATAAAATATTTAAAAAACTTATTTTATTTCAACTAGTTGTCAAGGCAACATTTCTCTATGTATTAAAAACAACTCAATCTCAAAACTTTGAAAAACTATAGATATAAAAAAAAGAAAAATGACAAAAACAACAATATTACTAAAGCTTTACCTAAAATTGAAACGAAAACAGATGTTTTTTTTTTTCCAAATGTTAAATTTATTTTTATATTTTAATTTATTTTTAGATTTTCTGGTTTCATTTTAATTTTAATGAAAGTTTTAGTCATTTTGTTTAGCATTTTTGTTATTTGTTTATATATATATATATATATATATATATATATATATATATATATATATTAAAATGAAAACTAAAACGGAAAAAGTTATGTTTAGTAGTGAAAAAGTGTTAGTTTAGTACATAAAAGTAAACAAAATGAAAATGAGAAATGTTGCTCAGATGTTGTTCAGTTAAAAAACATTTTATTTCAAGTAACTTTTTAAAGACAGTTTTATAATAATAATAATTTTAAATTTATTTTTATATTTTATTTTTATTTTCTGGTTTCATTTTAATTTTAATTAAAGTTCTAGTCATTTTGTTTAGCATTTTTGCTATTTGTTTTTGTTGTTTGTAAATAATTCTATATAGTTACTAATATATATTAAAATTAAAACTAAACCAGAAAAAAAATAAATAAATAAATAAATATAAATATATATATATATATATATATATATATATATATATATATATATATATATATATATATATATATATATATATATATACATATATATATATATATATATACCAGTTTTAGTGTTAGTTAAAAAAAATAGTAAAAAAAATTACAATTTAGTTCATAAAATTACACAAAATAAAAATGACAAATGATGCTTCAGAAACTAGCCAAAATAAGTTTAAATTAAAAAGTTTCAATTTTTATTTTTATTATTCTTTTTAAATGTTATTTCAGCTATAACTTATTATTATTTTTTTGTTTTGTTTTGTTTTGTTTTGTTTTGTTTTGTTTGTTTGTTTGTTTGTTTGTTTCAGTTTTAGTTTTAATTTTAATCACCCTGTTTGCTTCCATTTATTTGAACAAAAAGTCTGTCATGCTGCTTTGTATTTGTTATTCTATTATTTTATTTATTTTTGTCATTTTAAACATTTTACTTCATAGTGCAGATAGTTTTACCTTTGACTGCACTTTTGCACATTTATATATATGCATTAAAAAAAATCATTTCTAAAAAAAAAAAAAAAAAAGAAAGAAAAGAAAAGAAAAGAAAAGAAAGAAAGAAATAATAAATGGACTACTGTAATAAAAAATAAATAAAATAAATAAAAAAAACTTAAAATTTTCAAGAAGGTTACCAATGGTTATGTTTTGAGTTAGAGCTTATTAGGAGAATATATAAATTAAATTTCACTCATTAAAACAGCAAATTCCTGAAAACTAGTGTCCTAGAAATGCAGTCCTGAGAGGATCATATCCAACTCATATACTATACATAAAAAGACATGAATGATTCCTCAAATCACATTTGTTGTTGAGGAGAGCTGTGCGGTTACTTACTAAGCGATCAGATGCACATAAAACAGCCGAAACGTTCTATTAAAGAAATATTTTCTTGTTTATAGCTGGTGATAAAACATTATAGGGCCCATATGCCATTGGCTCCTCTCGTGCATTATTTATCATAAGTGTACACGTGTTTATCTCACACATCCTGATCCGTTAGAAGCACTAAAGCAGCTTATAACATGAAATAAATGACCTTCCTCTGAAATGTGTTGACAAAAAGTGAGTTTTACCACCTTTCAGATCCTTATAGGAATATTTAGGGAGGAAACATAACAGCAAACAGGGAACATTTTCATGACGTTTTTTAAATGTCAGGACAAAACATTCTTTACTTTATAAACTTTATTAATATTTGATTTATGTTTTCATAAAGTTGAGAGAAAATGTTCTTCTCAAAACATCCTTATCATGTTATCATGTTATTTGTACTTGATGAATGTTTTCATAATGTTGAAGGAAAACGTTCTTAGAATATTAAAAATAATATTTAAAATATAAGTTAGTAGAACACTGTGAGAAATGCTTTTGTAACCTTTAAATAACTGGACATGTCAACGTTTGTCTAACCTAAATTTGTTACCTAGGTTTGGTGTTTTGAGGCTTGGGCTTTCGTTGTTTACTGCTGGTTTTCTTTTACGGTAGTCGCTCGCGTTCGTTTTCCCGCCAGCATAAAGTCTCGACTCAACAGATGGCGTGTGCAGTTGGTCTACATTAGCGCTCTAATCTACATACAGCGCTCAGAGAAACAAAACAATGCATAAGTTGTGTGCGAAAGCTTCCTCCGATGGATACTAAAGTCCTGCAAACTCAGTCTGCTTATTCCCCATCTGTTCTGAGCCTCTTTTATATGGAAAACAGCTCTTATATTTCCACCTGAGCGACAGATCGTCGACCGAAGGCGGCTCACCGCAGATCCATTACAATGAATGATTCTGACATTTTATTAATAGAGAAGCTGTCGGAGAGCAGCGATGAGGTTTTTATATTCAATAACGGCACCCGGGTATGATTACACTCCGGACGGAATGACACAATAATATGGAGGAATGGAGAGGCGTGTAAAAATAAATACATGCGTCTGTGACTCTGATGAGGAGCTACTAATTAATGCTCTTGCCTCGTGAAGGTCATTAAACTACGTTCCCCTGGTTTGTTATGAGCGGATTTTGGATGTTCACACTTTGCAAATTACAATAATTATGCATGTTACATTTTCATTGATATACCCTGAAAAAAATCAGGCAGGATTTATTCAAGTTTGCAATCATTCAGATTTTTTAATGTTTCTGAAAGAAGTCTCTTCTGCTCACCAAGACTGCATTTATTTGATCAAAAAATGACTGTGAAAATAGTGTAATATTATTAAGATATTATTATTATTACTATTTTCCTTCTAAGACTAAAATTTTCAACTCTAACTTCTCCAAACTCAGCCCAGATCTTCAGACTGATCTGACTGAGTGTGCTGTATCTTTTCTGACTGATCAGACTTACGGTTTTCCTAAAAATAATGATTAAAACTAGGAAAAATCCCAAAGACTTACATTGACTGAATGTTCAAATGAGCCAAAACTATTCAAACTCCAATCTATCTATCTGTCTATCATTAGCCAAGCCATCATGTTAAAAACAGGCTAATCATCTATTTAATATTCCTAATCTAATTTGCTAATCACACTACAAACATGTTAGTAACTTGTTAATGTTAGAAAACATGCTAGCAACCGGTGTTGGGGTAACGCATTACAAGTAATGCGAGTTACGTAATAACATTACTTTTTTCAAGTAACTAGTAAAGTAACGCATTGCTTTTGAGTTTCTATGAAAATATCTGAGTGAGTTTTTCAAATAAGTAACGCCAGTTACTTTTTTTCCCCATTTATTGATTGACAAGTCTCCTGTGGGGAAATTGGGAGTAAAGATGATGTTACTGTATTCTAGACTAAATGTGAACATGCATTAATTCATCTCATTCACAAAAAACTGACTCAGTATTCCTCAAAATGAATAAAAATGGTGAAATGCAAACTCAGAATATGACGCAACCCTGCAATAATTAAATATGTTAAATAAAGCAAATATGCTTTATGTATTTAATCCCATTTTATTAACCAGTGTCTTTGCTGCTGACCTTCGATGATCCAATTCAACCATACTAATAAGAAAAAATTACTTTAGATAAACTAACATTTGTGCTTCATTTTTTATATAGCTGAATAGTGATCTCCTGCATAAATGTACTTTTCTTTCAGCCTGAGATGAATTCATTTCACTTCTGGTGTAAAAGGGCTTTTACATTAGAATTGTTTTATAGGGACCTTTCTCACATTTCTGGGCATCTCATAGCGGAAGTCGTCATAGCAAAGTCTGAGAGCAGTGAATGGGACAGTACCACAAATATATTTTTTGTTCCCATTTGCTCAAATAACAAAAGAAAAACTCCACAGTAGTGTTTTCACGACTTTCAATCAAAGGAAAAAAATCAAAAGAGAATCGGCAGTCAGAAGAGAGAACGATGTCGAATTTACCGTCCCTCCCATAGACGCAGCATTAGAAACACCCTCGCATTAGTGTTTTGTAACTTGATGAAAAGGTGATATAATACAAAGTATAGTGTTATAAATGTAAATACATTTTTAAAAAAAAATCAAAATATGAAAAAATTTCAAGGATTTATGATGATGATGACCATTAAAACACGTCATCACAGTCTTGTGAAAAGGGTCCATTAAAAACAATGAAGCAAGCCCCACCCAGATTTAAAAAGTAACGCAAAAGTAACGTAACTCATTACTTTCCATAAAAAGTAACTGAGTAAGGTAATTAGTTACTTTTTCAGGGAGTAACGCAAAATTGTAACGCATTACTTTTTAAAGTTACCTCTCCCAACACTGCTAGCAACATGCTAGTAACTTGCTAATTATGCTAGAAAGATTAGGTTACTAGATTAGTAACTTGCTAATCATGCTAATCATGTTAAAAACATGCTAATAACATGCTAATCATCTATCTAATATGTCTAATCTAACTTGCTAATCACACTAGAAACATGTTAGTAACTTGTTAATGTTAGAAACATGCTAGTAAGTTGTTAATCATGCTAGAAACATGCGGGAAACATGTTAATCATGTTAAAAACATGCTAACAACATGCTAGTAACTTGCTAATCATGCTAGAAACATGCGGGAAACATGTTAATCATGTTAAAAACATGCTAATAACATGCTAATCATCTAATATTTCAAATTTAACTTGCTAATCATGCTAGAAACATTATAGTAAGTTGCTAATCATGCTAGAAACATGCTAGCAACATGCTATTCATGTTAAAAACATGCTAATAGCATGCTAATCATCTATCTAATATTTCTAATCTAACTTGCTAATCATGCTAGAAACATGCGGGAAACATGTTAATCATGTTAAAAACATGCTAATAACATGCTAATCATCTAATATTTCGAATCTAACTTGCTAATCATGCTAGAAACATGCTAGCAACATGCTATTCATGTTAAAAACATGCTAATAGCATGCTAATCATCTATCTAATATTTCTAATCTAACTTGCTAATCATGCTAGAAACATGCTAGTAAGTTGCTAATCATGTTAAAAACATGCTAGCAACATGCTAGCAACTTGCTAATCATGCTAGAAACATGTTAGCAACATGATATTCATGTTAAAAACAGGCTAATAACATGCTAATCATCTATCTATCTAGCTATTTCTAATCTAACCTGCTAATCATGCTAGAATGCTAGTATCTTGCTAATCACATTAAAACATACTGACAACACGTTAGCAACATGCTAAAAACATGCTAACAACATGCTAGTAACTTGCAAATCATGCTAGAAACATGCTGGCAACATGTTAGTAACTTGATAATCATGCTAAAACATTCTATCTATCTCTATTTATCTATTTGACAGACTATTTTGCCTTCAAAACATTCAAGCTTTAAGCTACTTTAAACTTCTATTTCTATTTTTCTATTTCTATTTCAGACTGAAAATCATCTCACTTTTAAAACGTATAAAATGTTTTAAAACTTTTAGAAACTTTTCGAACTTTTTTTCAAAGTTTCTGGTCAGGCTTTCTCAAGCAAACTTCAAAGTTTGTCTTTACAAACTTTTTTTTTATCAAGTTATGATTTAAAATAGCTGTTTTGTATGTGAATATATGGTAAAATGTCATTTATTTTTTGTGATCAAACCTGAATTTTCAGCATCGTTACTCCAGTCAGAAATCATTCTAATATAATGATTTGCTGTTCAAGAAACATTTATGATTATTATCAATAATATTTTTGTGAAAACCATGATACATTTTAGTTTTCAGGATTCTTCAATGAATAGAAAGTTCAAAAGAACATCATTTTATTTTATATAATTCTAATTTCAAGTGTTATAAACCAACTTTTTTTTTAAGTTGTTGGTTTTCTGTAATATGTTATATTATGTCAGTAATATGCAAAATAGATTGCATTTGTTTACTGCATTTTTATTAACCTTTGTATAGTTCATAATTGTGTTTTTTTATTAATTGTTATTATTATTGTTTATTATTGAATTCAGAATACATTTAAATTTAATCACCAAACAATTTAAATTAAATGCAAACAAAACAAAATTCAGAATAGCTATTTGAATATAAGGAAAAGTGCAATTAAAATTAATTTAAATTCGAACATTTAAAATTCAAATTTAAATTTTGATGAGAAAAGCAACAAACTTTGAGTGCTGGCTTAAAACTTTTTTGTCTACATGTTTTACAAACAGGACGAGTGATAGATAAACGAAAAGAGCTTAGATATTTTGCATAACCCTGATATTAACACTTGCAAATGGGAGTCGATGTGCTTGTGTTTAATTTAAAGTGTTTTGAAATGACTTCTAGTGGATAATTATGCAGCCATTGTGAGTCAGTCACCAATTAGGAGCCCTGTGATCACCGACCAATCAGATGCAGCGTAGATTTGCTCACGCACAGCGGTGTGGTCTGGGTTTAATGTATGTTTGATAATAAATAAAGACAGAAAAGCAGCATGAGAGTCTGTAATTGCATGCATGAGTCAGATTTGCATTGCACACACATACGAAGCGCAGAGCGGAGGGATATACCACTGAATTGCTATAAACACTGTACATTTATGAATATTCTATCGTGCCTTTTAACTTCAGCGCATGAGGCAGGAATGCATTAAATCCCATGGTTTTGCACTGGACAGAATGCTAATGCTGCATGTTGCTTATATAACACATCTTATATAATACACACACACACACACACACACACACACGGTAACTGTCTCTCTGTGTGAATGAAAAGACAGTGATTGCGTCTTAAATAATGTAGTTCAATTCTAACAGAGGTTTGATGCTTGATGTCGTTTTCAGGTCAGTTTGCATGAGCGGTCTGAGAAATATAAATATTGCATGTGCTAGAATTGTCTTTACTGTAATTCCCTTATCACTGAAACTGGAAAAAAACTACAAAAGGATGTAATGAATGAATAAAACAACAAAGGCGTGAATGCTAATCAGATTTTTTGTCTTGTTTTAGTTTTAATATCTTCAGTGGTGCTGCTGTACAGGGGGTAATGCATAAACACAGTTTCTCAGAGAGAGCTAAGCGTGTTCACAGCACGTGCTGATATCACACATCACACCCGGTTATGAAGTATCATCTCTGAATTTATCCTCTAACAGGAGACGTTCTCAGAATGTTCTCTCATGTTATGAACAAATGTTCTTCTGTACGTTAAGTTTCAGTTATCATATATATATATTTTTTTGGTTTGTATTTTTCCAGTAATTTTAGTTAAAGTTTTATCATTTATATAATTAATTATTAATATATTTATAAATATATTACTATCCATAGTTTTTATACATTTTTATTTGAGTTTTATTTTAGCATATCAAGTTAAACTAAATAGAAATGAGAAAGGTTGCTTTAAGGCTGAAATAAAATGTTGTTATATATATAAAACATTTTATTTCAGCCTTTAACTTTTTTTTTAAAGCATAAAAACAATAAGTATAGTATTTCTTTAAATTGTTATTTTTCAACAATTCTGTTTAATTTAATTAATTTTTGTTTTTGTTTTTCTGAGCAAAAAATAAATATCAAATACATTTTCCCTAATTTACAGAAGACACCCAGTGTAATAAAATGTCATTCAGTGTAACAATCTTGTCAGGCATATTTACAACAAAAATCAATTTATAACATATTAAAAGACTAATTACTTTCACTCCACATACTACTTAGTTATAATTCTACATTTTTAAAATTTGCCACTGTCCTAGGTTTTGCCAGTTTGTCAGTGAGAATTTTTTAAAACACAATAAAATTGAATATGCTCCCTTATTCTTTTATATATTTTAATAAGTCAGAATAAGCTTGTTGTTTTAATTTTTACATAAATATTGTTACACTGAATGACAATGTAACATTATTTTTAACTAAACTGACATTTTGTTCTCCAAAAACTTATTTGAAACCTTAAAAGTAAACACTTTACTTACATTTAATGTGCTTTCTATGGACATGAAATCACTTTTGTAAATTTCTTTTGATGTGGACATCTTAACGTCTTTGACCCATATATGTGACCCTGGACCACAAAACCAGTCTTAAGTCGCTGGGGTACATTTGTATCAATAGCCAAAAATACACTGTATGGGTCAAAATTATTGATTTTTGTTTTATGCCAAAAATCATTAGGATATTAAGTAAAGATCATGTTCCATGAAGATATTTTGTAAAATTCCTACTGTAAATATATCAAAACTTAATTTTTGATTAGTCATATGTATTGTTAAGAACTTTATTTGGACAACTTTAAAGGTGATTTTCTCAATATTCTGAATTTTTTTTTTTTTTTTTTTTGCACCCTCAGATTCCAGATTTTCAAATAGTTGTATCTCAGACAAATATTGTCCTATCCTAACAAAAACATACATCATGTATAAATCTCAATTTGGAAAAATTGACCCTTATGACTGGTTTTGTGGTCCAGGGTCACATATATGTATGTATCATGCAACATTTTTCTGAAATGTTTCAGCTGGGCGTTCACCTAACATTTTTAAAGGTTGCTGCTTGTTTCAGAATGTTTAAAAGTGTTCAAAAGTAACAAAAACAAAAAGTTCAAAAACATTCAAAAGTAACATTCCCATAAAGTTTGTAAGAATTCTAAAATAGAATGTTCCCTTAAATTTGCATAACCAAGAATAAACCTTTTTTAAACATCTCAAAAAAAGGACACTTTATTTTGAACACTCTGACATTAACAGTTTCACAACTTAAGGAAATGTTAAAAAAAAAACAACAACAACAACAACAACAAACAAAAATATTATTTATACGTTGTTCATGGAACTTTCTTCTGGATGTTCATTTGGATGTTGTTGTTTTTTTCTCATTTCAGAACGTTCAGTGAAATTCAAAAGTAACATTCCCATAATGTTTTCAAAATGATACAATAGAATGTTCCCTTAGCAAAAGACTGGCCGTTTTGAACATTCAAAGAACATTACGTTTTAAAAACTTAATGGGAACATCAGCAAAACATTCTTAGAACATATTTCTGTTAGCTGGAAAAACAAACCATCGAAGCAGCAGAAGCTCCTTGGTGAGTTACGAAGCTCTGACTGATTCCATCCATTCATAAAATGCACATTGAGCTTCTCGTACTGTAATGAAAACAGGCCAGAATCGGCTCGTGCTTGTCTGACCTGTGTGTTCAGCGACGCTCCAGAGAGCTGGACGAGAGGAACCAAAGCATGAAAAGCGGCCTGATTATCTCCAGTGTGAGTGTGAAGCTCGTGTCCATTCGGCTGTAGTGAAGCAGGTGTTGAGTTCGGGCGGCGTGCCGCTTTGCCGCAGGTGCAGCGCCTTTCACTGCTGCCTCTCTGAACACCACAGTTCCCATGCTGTCCGCACAGACGCCAACAAAGAGTCTGATTATGACCACTTATGAGACACTGTACAAACTCATATGATCAATAATTCATGGCAACATGTCATCAAAACAATTTAAACAACTTCAACTTCATTACGTTCTATAAGATTATGATTATACTTAAAAAACTGAAAATATGTTTTAATGTCACTGTTGATAAGGATTGTATGATCTTTATTTAAAGTGTACATAAAATATACTTGCAATAGTTCCACTTTAGCACAATCAAATATACTTAAGTATATCTTTAGTTGGACTTCAGCACTATTTTGCACAATTAAAGTGCATTAAGTACAACTTTAGTTGCTCCAATTCAGCAGACTTTAAGTATACCAGTTTAGTATACTAAAAGCACAATTTTAGGGGATTTTTATTAAGTACATAATGTGTATACTTTGCATGAAATAAATTTATTTTAAAAACATTTTAGTATATTTATTTTTCACTAGGGTATTTACTATATCTGCACTCTTATTTTGCATTTTTATGCATAATTAGTTTGCACTGTGATTTAAAGACAAATGTGAAAACTAGCTTAATAGCATATATAATAATATATTTAATTTTGCTATTAATGCACAGAAAATAATTAATAATGTCTATTTTTTATAATCCAGTGATTAAAATATACAAAAATGTGCACTTCATTATTGAATGTATCATATTAATAGCAAATTAATTTATCAAAGACCAGTGCTATTTTAGTATCCCTGAGATTGTAGTTTTATTAATATTTTAAAATTGATTATATTCTATTTTTTTTTTTTTTTTTGCTTTCATTAAAATGTTCTTTTTTGTATCATTTTCCAGTAATTTTAGTTACAATTTTAGTAATTATGCTGTTTTATATTTTATATATTATTCATTATTAATATCATTCTTATTTTCTATGCAATTTTCATTTTTGTTTTATTTTAGTATATTAAGTTAAACTAAATTAAAAATTAGAAATGTTGCCTTGGCAGCTAGCGGAAATAAAATAAGTTTAAGGTTTAAGGCTTTCTTTTATACTACTAATAAATATTATATATATATATGTATATATATATATATATATATATATATATATATATATATATATATATATATAATATTAAAAATAAATATTAATTATAACAATTAAGTCTGAAAGAAAAAGTTTTTTTATACTACTAATAAATATTATTTATAATATGAATAATAAATATTAATAAAAACAATAATAATAATGTTTATAATACATTCTAAAATATGACATATTTTTATATAACTATAATAACCCTCTTGAAGCCTCAAAACAGCCAAATTAATATTAGAAAACAAATCAGAATCTAGATTCTGATTGGATGGGTTATATTTTACACTGATATAAATACGCCTGTTATGCATATTGGATAAATTACATATTCGTGCAAGAACACTGTGATATTTCTCTGCATAATCATAACCAAACTCTACATTTTTTTGCTCACAAAAAACATTCAGCATCACCTCTTTGATACATGTTTATTTGCCGCTGTATTTTCACATTACTTTATCACTTGCATGCATAAATAATGCAGTGTAGTCCTGCCACTGACAGCCATATAAACATCTACATCGCAGTATAAATGATTGCCATGATTCTATCATCATACCACCCATGCTGAAGAGATAATATGTTTTAACAGTTAATTCTGTTCATTATGCAGCTGTCAATAGGCAGTTCCAGCAATGCCTCATGGGAAGGTGTTTTCTATACCCATGAGAAAATACAGTATATTAGCGTGAGATTGCTCAATGGTTCAATCAGCTGGATAATGTCCGTAATGCAATTTCACTTACTCAGGGGCTCACAGGCTGACAAAAACAGTCTGCAGTCCATGACTTGTTAACTAACCAGTTCCCTCCGGATGGAGGCCGCCGTGTGAATGTAGACGGCAACTGAAACGCTCTGCTGGTCTGATCGATGACCGTCAGTCTGTGCTCGCTCTCAGTGCTGACTGAATGCTTATGTGTGGCACGTGGGTTTAATGTCATCACTCACTGGATGATTCAGCTTGAGAGTCGAAATAATGACAGATTTTGGTTTTCTTCGTAAAAACCTAACAGGTAACAAATTTAAACATTGTGGAAACATTGCTTTGGAATGTTTCTGAAATGTTATTATTCAAAAGTTACAATGTTATTCAAAGATTACAAAACGTTTCTTACGATCAATCACAAGATTCCTGTCGTAGTGATTCGATTCAAACACACACTTTGAACATAGTGTTAATTTCGTCAACAAAAACAAAAAATATGACTATCAACATGCAATTTTGTTTACATGCAAAGACGAGACTAAAATGTATTCAAAAAAATAAAAACTTGATGTCACAACGCAAGACTGCACAGAATACACAGTCAGATCACTAAAATCAAATCATATGAATATGATTTTAAATGTTCAGATTTGTTAGCAAAACAAAAAAACACTAGAACATTACAATAAAAATAATATTTTATATTTATTTAAAAAAAAACACTCAATTATTGAATATTTACACAGTTTTGAACAATTACATTTTTTTCATATAAACTAGTAAATCTACACGTTCTGGACAATTTTGTTTTTAAGCAGTGTATATGAAGTGATTATTCTACACTTTAAGAAAAGTCTGTAAAATAGAGCAGAATGTACTGTATTAAATTAGAATGAATTTTATGTTTTGATTTTTTTTTTTTAAATTACACATTGTATTTTGTGTTTTCAGGTTTCAACCTAATAAATAATGTCCTGGCAGAAAATTACCAGTACCTTTTCAATTTTTTTAACATATTTTTAACTCATCAACAAGTGCAGGTACAAACTAATAACAATGTGTTATAATCATAAATTAAAGGAGAAGTCCACTTCCAGAACAACAATTTACAGATAATGTACTCACCCCCTTGTCATCCAAGAAGTTAATGTCTTTTTTTCTTCAGCCGTAAAGAAATTACGTTTTTTGAGGAAAACATTTCAAGATTTATTTCCGTATAATGGACTGATATGGTGCCTCGATTTTGATCTTCCAAAATGCAGTTTAAATGTGGTTGTAAATAATCCCAGCTGAGGAAGAAGGGTCTTATCTAGCGAAACGATTGGTTGTTTTCTTTAAAAAAAAAAAAAAATACAATTCAAATACTTCTTAATCTCAAACGCTCATGTTGTGTTGCTCTCCCTGAACTCTGTGTATTCTGGCTCAAGACAGTTAGGGTCTGTCGAAAAACTCCAATCGTATTTTCTCCCTCAACTTCAAAAATCGTTTCAAAATCATCCTACATCACTGCAGAAGAACCGACCCAGTGTTTGCAAAGTGAACATGCAAAGAAGATCAAACACCCTTAACAAAAAAGGTAAAACAGTGATACAGGACGATTTTGAAGCGGAGGGAGAACATGAGATGGGAGTTTTTCAACATACCCTAACTGACATGAACCGGAAAAAAACAGTCCAGGCAGAGTAAGACAAGACAAGTGTTTGACATTAAAAAGTATATAAATTGTATTTTTTTTTTAAAATGAAAATAACCAATCGTTTTGCTAGATAAGACCCTTCTTCCTTGGCTGGGATCGCCTGAAGCCGCATTTAAACTGTTCAAACTCGGGGCACCATATCAGTCCATTATATGGAGAAAAATGCTGAGCGGTTTTCCTCAAAAAACTATTTCTTTACAACTGAAGAAAGAAACACATGAACATCTTGGATAACAAGGGGGTGAGTACATTATCTGTAAATTTTTGTTCTGGAAGGGGACTTCTCCTTTAAAATGTTGTTTTATTTGTAAAGTAAATTTATCTTGATTAAAGGAATAGAAAGCAAGACAAAAAATACTAAGAAAATCATTTTTTGCAGTATGTGCTCTTGCACAGGATTTTCTTTATAAAAGTGGAAGATTACATGTACATGCATGACCTTTATTCCACACGTCGCCTCCTCGAAATAACCATCGGCCTACATGAAGCTTACAACAGCTTTTATATTATGTATGACCTCATCTACATATAATTTCCATATGCATGTTTCCATCCAGACACCATACATTACTAACAATAAGAAAAACCCCTTCTCAGAATAAGAGTTTTTTAAAAAAAATATTGATACTTTCTAGTTTCATGGACTATTTAAAAAGTATGTTTTAATTTTTTTTTTGTTTGTTTGTTTTTTAAACTGGACGTTTTAAACATCCAGAGAACATTCTGAAACAGCCCAACATTTTCATAACTTAATGAGAAATATTTTTGTTAGCTGGAACTAATAAAGTGAACTCATATGACTTTATACTGTAAACATATAAATGTTTGTGCATGAACACACTTTTATAGCTAATGAAACACCTTATGGTTTAAATAAAAAAGTCATTTAAATGCAAATCAGTGGTCTATACACAACGCTACTTTATTAAATAAATGAATTATATCATAATATCATGACTGTATTCATATGCCTCCCATTCACGTCCACATTCCCCATCCGCGTGTCCTTCCGGCCCCGTTCTTCCTCTAGACCATCAAGCTGCATTTATTTATTTATTCATCAGAGTTCAGTACAGGAACAAGGCCACAGCGATCACATGGGGAACTTTTTAATCAAGCCGATGTGAGCAGCCGACTGAATGATGCTCGCCGACGCGTGCTTGTTTATCCGGGCCACAGCTGCCAGAGGGGAAGCGCTCCGGGAAAAAACACGATCCCTGGATGAAGAACCGGGCCATCCCGTACGGATAAAGAACAGCGTCAGCCATAGTTCCTATTAATGACGGGCGCAACGCTGCTTCATGTCATTTGAGATGGAATGAGGACAATTAGATTTGGAGTGACAGGAGATTTTCTCAAGTGTTTTCTCAATTCAAACCGTGATTGGCTGGTTCCCAGCTAACAGAATATGTTCTAAGAACGTTTTGCTAACATTCCCATAAATTATAACAAATGTTATTTCTGAATGTTCTCTGAGAGTTCAAAACAGCCAGAGTGTTAAATGTTTTTCTTTGTTATGTGAACATTAAGGGAACATTCCATTTCATAATTTTGCAAATATTATGTTCTCTGAACGTTCTGACACAAGTAGTAATGATTAAAAAAAAAAAAAAAACTAAAACATTCCATTTACAACGATTTTGTGTTAAAGTTTTGGGAAAATTATTAAAAACCAGATAACTCCCAAAGTGACCCTGGACCATAAAACCAGTCATAAGGGTCAGTTTTTTGAATTTGAGATTGTGATTGAAAAAATAAGATTTCTATTGATGTATGGTTTGTTAGGATAGGACAATATTTGGCTGAGATACAACTATTTGAAAATCTGGAATCTGAGGGTGCAAAAAAATCAAAATATTGAGAAAATCACCTTTAAAGTTGTCCAAATGAAGTTCTTAGCAATGCATATTACTAATCAAAAATTACGTTTTGATATATTTACAGTAGGAAATTGACATATCTTCATGGAACAGGATCTTTATTTAATATCCTAATGTTTTTTGCCATAAAAGAACAATCTATAATTTTCCACCTATACAATGTATTTTTGGCTATTACTACAAATATACCCGTGCTACTTAAAAATGTTTTTTTAGTCCAGGGTCACAAATATGTTCTAAGAACATTTTGCTAATGTTTCATTAAGTTTTAAAATGTTATGAAATAGTTTTATCTTGGATATACACACATTAAGGGATCTTGAAAACATCATAGGAATGTTACTTTTTCTGAACATTCTGAAACAAGTAACATTTAACCCTTTAACTGTCACTTCACCATATTACAAATAAATCCTAATCTAATCTTGACAAACTATACATCATTGGAAAGGTCTAAGACTCCTAAATAGATATTTTACCATATTTTTGTGTTACAAATTATGTAGGAAAAGTAACAGATTAATATATGTCAAGAGTGCAACTTAAAAAATCTACATCATAACATGAGTTCTGACATTTGTCACAAAAGACTTTCTTTGTTGCCTTTTTCCCTTTCACACTTTAGAAATCATAAGAAATGATATATCAGTTCAAAACTTAAAATCTCAAAATTCTTCCTTTGAACGAAAATCAGACATTGCATTACCACGGAAAATGTACATCAAAATCATATTACGAAATGTTTTCATTCATGAATTATAAAAAATTAAGTCTGGATGCATTTTTATGTCTGTGTTCAAAACTGTGACTGACAGTTAAAGGGTTAAACCATTAGTAGTGCATGAGTAGAGACCAGATAACTTGTTCTGTTAACAGTACTGGAGGAACAATTGTTAATATTTTATGGCTAAGTTAATACTTGTTTAACTTTGTACTATTTTCTATTACTTCTTTCTTAGCCTTTTTTTAAAAAAAGTTAAGATTCTAAATGGGCTTTTAACAGCGCATGAAGAAGATCTCATAATTTAATATGGCTTTACAGTAACAATAAATATATTTGGTAAAATAATATTATATTTTAAATATAAAATGTCTATAAATATGGTCCAATAACATCTCTAAGGTGGGCACCCAAATTAATAATGGTATTAACCATCATGGCAACTAATGGAAAAGCTGATATTTTATTATCATGTTTATTATTTTGTCTTTACAACAGGGGCACTTTTTTCACTCCAAGTAACATATATTAACATATATTCTTCAGTTATTAAGAAAAACTACTGTTTTAAAAACCTTGAACAAAACTGAAAATCATTAACAAGACTTCTTGTTATAACTGTCTTATATATAGTTTTATATTTGGATTCAGACTAATCTAAGTTTCTATGCAACCGAATTTTAAAAATGTTAACCAGAAAAAAATGAATCTTTTAAGACTAGTCTAAAACTTTTAAGCATCCGGTTCCACAGACATGGCTTAGACTAAGCCAGGATTAAGCCATAGTTCAGTTAGGACATTTAAGTAATTTTTTATAATACATGCCTTAGAAATTTTTAGTAATTTTAGTAATGTAAAATTTAGTAATTTTACATGCCTTAGAAAAAACACTACTGGTGTGCATCTTGAGACAAAACAAAGGCACTTATTTTAAGATACGTCAGTGCAAGTTTATTTCAGCTGAAACAGCTCAGACTTACATTTTAGTCTAGGACTAGGCTTAAGCCTTCACTGTAAAAAACAATTTGTTGAGTCAACTTAAAATAATTTGTTACCCTGCTACCTTAAAATTATAAGTTCAGTCAACTTGAAATGTTAAGTTGACAACTTAGACATTTGAGTTGATTCAACTTCAAATTTTAAGGCACCCGGGTAACAAATGCAGCTTTTAGGTTTAACAAACTGAACTTTTAGTTTAGTCAACTCAAATATCTAAATTGTCACTTAGTGACTAAACTTATTGGAGTTGAATAAACATAAAATTTTAAGGCATGCAGGGTGACAAATTATTTTAAGTTGACTCAACAAATTGTGTTTTTTTGTTTTTTACAGTGTTGTCTGTAAAACCGGGGGTAAATATTACATAAAATTAGCAAAAAATCAACTTCAGCGTATGGTTCTGAAAGTGCTGTGGTTTGTTTTTCTGTAATCTAGTGCTAAATCTACAGGAAAATAAAATCAAATGCACATTTTGCCCTGTTGCACCCCTTAAGTTTTGACTATTTTGCAAACTGCATTTTTCCGCTTCCAGTTTTATTTTCATAATGGCTTTTGTTACTGATAATATCCTCACGTGAGTTCAGCTCTTTTCAATCCAGGAGCTCTACACACATAATTACAGCATGGAAATGAAGGGGTCAATGTGATATAAACTCATGCAATGATATGCTAATTGCTCATCAGCCCCAAAAGTGCAGTGTGGGAGCTCTTTGTAATGTATTAATGTGATCCATCTAATTTATGCACTGCACATTAATCTCTATTCCATTCTGGAAATCGTTTGGCATCACCATTAGCCAGCAGGTAATAGCATAACGGACGTGTCACGCGAAGAAAATGCAATATGCTAATCTGTTTGATTTGCCATTTTTATCACGGTCAATAAACTTCAGGATGATTTGTGTACTGGGGATTAAATCCAAAAGTTCTATCCGAAGTTCTCAGTACTTCATGAAATGCAACAATCTTGGATGTTTGTGTGTGTGTGTGTGTGTGTGTTTTGTATTTGCCTTACTGTGATGAAAAATTGCTGTTATATCACAGTCGTCTTGGAGCACATCTTCCCTGGTGATGTAGGACGAGCTGCTCAAATGGAGCATTAAAAGCATCGTGATTGCCTTTAGACAAGATCACTTACCACACAAGTGCCGCGACCGCCGCTGAATGCATCATTCAAACCAATTCATTTACACGGCCCTTTCAATCCACGCCAGCTCACTGTGAATATTAAAAAAAAAACTCAGGTTTAAATCAAAAGAAAATTTCATTTTACCATTAATTTCTGTCTCAAAAATAAGACAAATAACATCCAGCAGCATTTTCTACTAACAGCAAGTCGGAGAACAGCAGCAAAAATGCTTCAATTTAGTATCTTTGTTTTTTCAGTTCAGATTATATTATTGCTTCGGTATTTTATACTGCTTTAAAAACAACAGCAATTGATCCTCTACAGTGAATGGGTGCCGTCAGAATGAAAGTCCAAACAGCTGATAAAAACATCACAATAATCCACAAGTAATCCACACCACTCCAGTCCATCAGTTCACATCTTGAGAAGACAAAAGATAAAACAAATCCATCATTAACTAAAATGCCATAGTCACTGGAGGAAATATTATTATGGATTATGGACTCGTATTTTGGTTAAAAACATCTTGAAGTGGATTATTGTGATGTTTTTATCAGCTGTTTGGACTCTCATTCTGACGGCACCCATTCACTGCAGATCCATTGGTGAGACAGTGATGGAATGATGCATTTCTCCAAATCTGATAAAGAAACAAACTCATCCTAATCTTGTATCACTAATGATCTAAAAAGACGACATTGAATTGCAAAAGAAATGTCATTCCATCACTTGCCCACCAGTGGATCCTCTGCAGTGAATGGGTGCCGCCAGCCATCAGAATGAGAGTACAAACAGCTGATAAAAATATCACAATAATCCACAAGTAATCCACACCACTCTAGTCCAGTCCAACACTTTGGACTCTCATTCTGACGGCACCCATTCACATCCATTGGGGAGACAGTGATGGAATGACACATTTCTCCAAATCTGATGAACAAACAAACTCATCCTAATCTTGTATCACTAATGATCTAAAAAGATGGAATTTAATAGCAAAGAAATGTGTCATTCCATCACTTGCCCACCAATGGATCCTCTGCAGTGAATGGGTGCCGTCAGAATGTCCAAACAGCTGATAAAAACAGCACAATAATCCACAAGTAATCCACACCACTCCAGTCCATCAGTTCACATCTTGAGAAGACAAAAGCTGAAACAAATCCATCAAGACATTTTTAACTAAAATAACATAATCACTGGAGGAAATATTATTATGGATTATGGACTCGTATTTTGGTTAAAAACATCTTGAAGTGGATTATTGTGATGTTTTTATCAGCTGTTTGGACTCTCATTCTGGTGACTGGTGGCACCCATTCACTGCAAAGGATCCATTGGTGAGACAGTGATGGAATGACACATTTCTCCAAATCTGATAAAGAAACAAACTCATCCTAATCTTGTATCACTAATGATCTGACAAGATGACATTTAATAGCAAAAGAAATGTCATTCCATCACTTGCCCACCACTAGGTCCTCTGCAGTGAATGGGTGCCATCAGAATGAGAGTCCAGATGATAAAAACATCACAATAATCCACAAGTAATCCACACCACTCCAGTCCATCAGTTCACATCTTGAGAAGACAAAAGCTGAAACAAATCCATCAATAATAATAATGCTTCCTCCAGTGAAAAAGTCCATCTCCTGTTGTCTCTCACATCAAAATCCAGCCACATATTTGTTTAGAGCTGTTTTGGACTGTAAATGCAGCTTGATCTGTGCAGATTTCTCTCCTGATTCAGACCAGACCACTTTTTCACTGGAGGAAGCGTTATTATGGATTATAGACCCAATGTATTTTAGTTAAAAACATTTTAATGATGGATTTGTTTCAATTTTTGTCTTCTCAAGATGTGAACTGATGGACTGGAGTGGTGTGGATTACTTGTGGATTATTGTGATGTTTATATCAGCTGTCTGGACTCTCATTCTGACGGCACCCATTCACTGCAGAGGATCCTTTGGTGAGACATGGAATGATACATTTCTCCAAATCTTTCTCCAAAAGTTCAGAAAATGTAAAAATGTAGTTTTAGATATATGTATAAAAAAAAATGCAATAAAAAGAAAAAGGACAGAAAAAAACTGCAGGGTTTATATAGTAAAAACAGCACTAACATCGATAGTGATACCGGTAATACTAACAGCTAAAATATTAGCCTTATGTGATATAGTATAATGATGAAGCCCAGTCTATCTGTCACTGTTTGAATTAGTTACATGTGTTATATAGTTATCTGAAGGTTACCGCAGTACTTATGCAGCTGTGGTTCAGCGCACCAGAGTAAAATGCCACATTACCATATTGATTAAAGGTGACGCTGCGGCCTGAAACTACACACATCATCGTTACCGGCTGAGAATAAGCAGATAAAGCTGCTCTTGATACAATATAAAACACGAAAAGAAGTTGTTGCACTGCACATCATTTTAGATTTAGATATGCGTGATGAAAATAACATTAAAACTAGAATGAGCATGCATGTGCATGCGCTGCAAAAGATTTGCAAATGTTTCATATGCAGGATGCACATGAAGTGGTCAGTGTGCTGATGAGAGTCTAGAACCAGGCATTTCTCATTGCATTTGTGTCACATTGTGCCAAAAGTCACTGGCACACATTCAAACACTCTTCATCTCAGTTTCACATCAGCAGATCGGCTTGTTTTCCGGGAATCTGTCAGCTTCGTCCGGCGCCCGACGGCACGTCATCTATTTGAGGGACTAAATTATTTTCTGTGGTATCAGCAGCTTGAGACAGACGCACGTAGACATGAGTTGTATAAGCTAAATAATGCATGAAATGGTGACAGAATCTGCGCAAACAATGAAATCTGTCCAACTATATTTTTGCATCCTATCAGCATCTGATAGCAATTCTAACTTACGATATCAGCTTTAGATTTTATACCCAAATCCTTCACTGGATTATGGCCGCCAAATAAGGGTCTCGATCTGGTTATCAAATCACTGATTCAATAGAGAAGCTGTTTCCATTGACCTTTAAATGATTGATCTATTCATAAGTTTCAGTCGTGGGTTCACCAGATGCTGCCTCACGCTCTGTATTTATACTCTTTATGCTTCTCGCTATTTCTTTAGATCAAACCAATTCACTGCTTTTCATGATTCAGATAAACTTCTATTTTTAAAGCAAAACTTTTTATTTTTTTAACTCACACTTGATCGAAAGTCATAATTTGAAGATTTTTTATAAATCAGATGCTTCTGAAAGAAGGCTCTTTTGCTCACCATGGATGCATATATTTATTCAAAAATACAGTAAAAATTGTGAAATATTTTTACAATTTAAAACAACTGTTTTCTATGTGAATATCTGTTAAAATATAATTCATTTCTGTGAACAAATCTGAATTTTCAGCATCATTACTCCAGTCTTCAATGTCACATGATCTTTCAGAAATTATTCTAATATGCTGATTTGCTGCATGTGTTTAGAAACAAAGTATTTGCATGTCTTTTGTGTTTTGGTAAATACTGATCTCATATTTTTGTTCTATAATTTCAGTTGCCTTCTTAAATGTAGTTAGCAGACTTATTTTTCCTGTAAATTTCATAAAGCTGATAAAAATATTTTTAAAATACCATTCCCTTAAGCATGGTGTAGCAGTGATTCCTATTTCAACCACAGAAATGAGGTATTTCATTTTCATTTTAATACAGTTATTCCTATTATTGGTCGCACCACATGACGTGTGGTCGCTCCAAATGACACAAAGGCCTTATATCATTCAGCGGTCTGTCAGGACACATTAAAGAGCCACAAAACAGTATTTGTTGTTCGAATTTCTTTAAAAAATGTTTATTTCATACTAAAAGTAATCAGCTCTGTCTTGTATGCTGGTGCGCTGTCACTGTCCTCTTTGCTACATGATGTATTTTTCACTGCATGAGAACATGATGTGCGGCGTAAAAGTGCCATGGTTTGTCGGACGTAGCAACAGTAACTAAGGGGGGCGGGTCTTTGCGAAGTTGCTGGCTCAGATTCTGAGATCACAGCATGAACATCTTTCTTACAGTAGAAAATAAAATCTGGAGTTTGTGCTTGACTGCAGGGTCAGAATTAACATGTTGCCCATGGCGATTATTTATTTTACTTTGCTTGACAGTGAAATCAGGTAAAATAGATTAAAATTGTTATTAATAAATAAATATTAAATTACTAAATGCATAATTACCAAACTAAAATGACATGCTCTAAATTATTTATTTATTTATTTATTTTTTTTGCATTTTTGCACAATAAAATTTTTTATACATAAACCATCTAAAGTTACCCAAATTGCATAAAAATCTTTTCCAAATGATACTAAAATAATAAGATACTAAAGTATAAATCATCAATTGAATATAAAAGCACAAAAACTGCCAATCTGGGACATATATCTATAATGGAAAACACTCCGCAGTGGTCGCACCACATGATATTTCAAATTCAGTCAAAATTTACAAGCACAGAATTGGCCACCTAAACAAAACAAGCTAGCTTCCCACAAAAGGTCACTATGAAATTTATAATAAAAATAAATACTTAAAGAAATAACTTAATATTCAATGTTTTTTTTGAGGTTATACCATGTGATATCCAAATATGGTAACTACACACCAGCGGTTAAAAAGGTTATTTTTTTTCCAAATTTGAAAGAGAGTTACAAACCTGTTTGATGCTTCAAAGGGTCATTGGCAAATTGGTATATGATGCAAAGTCCTATCTTTCAATCGATTTCAACATAAAAGCCCCAAAATGGCAGTTTCTTGCTGGTCGTACCACATGACATTCATAAAACGGAAATCATCGGACAAAGTTTGTTTGTGTATTATGATGGAAATATAAATACAAATGCTTTGCAATTTTATACAGGATTGCAAAACACTTTAAAAATCTTGCCAAATAGTGCAGAGTAGTTTTATCATTTTAAACTAACCTAACATTAAATGCAATGTTTACTGCTAAAAATGGCAAACCCACATACTGTAAAATAAAGGTCAAATGAAGCAGCTCACATAATACAGTTTGACCTTCTAGGGTTGAGAATCAACAGTTTCAGTAAATGTGAACTGACTGTATTAGCACACATTAGGTCTGTGAGCTCTGGGTGAGTTTCAGGCTTTATGAATTACACCAGGAACACGCTGGGTATGAATAGGCAATTAAAATACAAATCCGCACCTTTAATTACCTTCATCATGGATCAGAGAGCCAAATAGCAGGACTGGAGCTAACGCTCGACTCGGGATGCGGCGACACACATTATAACGGATCCGGCGCTCTCGCACAAACAGCTCTAAATCCTTCTCGCTTATTCATCTCTGTATGCTATTCAGCCGACATTTCACACAAGTTCAGACAATGAAAGAGCAAGGTCGAATTTAGTACTCACCGGTTTTGATTTACAATATAATTTTGGACCGCAGGACATGAACTATAATTTGGAACGGCCATACGCTTGACATTTTATGACTTTGGGCAAAGTCTACTCATTATTTTTACATTCATATGCCTATTTGTACTCTGGGATCAAGCTGCCATTGAGAAAAGTAACAGGTTCAGGGGTCAGAATGACCTGAATTTCAGTAGAATTGCTGTTGTTTTTCTTGCATTATGATATTATTTTCAGGAACTTTTTCTTTATAATTTTTTTTTTTTTCCCACAGAATCATAGTGGTTGTAAGAATATAGACTTAATTTTCTTCATGTAAAATATATGATGGTATATTTATTTAATTTAATTATTTACACAAATGCCCTGCTGATTAAATAGTATAAGCATCTAAACTCAATAAAGAATCATAAAATAGCATTTATAATTTTTGTATAAAACTGTAAAATAAATAAATAAATAAATAAAATTATCATCATCACTTTCACTATACTTTTCACCATAAAATATTTAATTTAATTACTTATGTATTTATCCTGCTGATTAAAGTCTCAAGAATCGTAAAATATAATTTACTATTTTTGATATTGATTTTTGATTGGCACTTTTAAAAAAAAAGAAAAGAAAAAAAAATTATGAAATTGTTAAAATAATAATAATCTTCAGTATGCCTGAATGTAAAAAATTTAAAAAATGTAAAAAAAATTGAATTAAATTGAATTAAAATATTTCAACTGAATTAAAATATTTACATAATTGCCCTGCTGATTAAATACTTATCTAAGCATCTAAAGAAATGATATGATTTTTTATGATTTTTAAATTTTGACATTGATTGTGATTGGTACTTAAAAAAAAATAAAATAAAATAAAAAAGGATAATCTTCAGTATGGCTTTCATAATGGTATATCTAATTTAATTATTTTCATAATTGCCTTTTCGATTGAATAGTCTAAGCATCTAAACTCAAAGAAATGCAAAACATGATTTGTTGTTTTTGACACTGATTTTGATTGCCACTTCCACAAAAAATAATTGTAGAAAACTGTAAAATAAATAAATAAATAAATAGTAAATAAATAAATAAATAAAATCATCCTCATCATCATTTTCAGTATGCCGATTTACAACAAAATATTTAATTTAATTCTTTACATATTTATCCTGCTGCAAATGCAAAATATCATTTACTATTTTTGAAACTGATTTTGATTGCCACTTCAAAAAAATTTAAATAAAGTTGTGAAAATAATAATTTTCAGTATGCCTTTCACCATGATAAATTTTATTAAAATATTTACATAATTCCCCTGCTGAATAAATAGTCTGAGCATCTAAACTCAACAAAGAATTGCAAAATATGATTTATCTATCTAAAAAAAAAAGAATATAAAAAATTATTTTTTTTTAATTATTTTTGACATTGATTTTGATTGCCACTTAAATAAAATAAATATATAACAATAATAATAATAATAATTACCTTGTTGACTGAGTAGTCTAAGCATCTAAACTCAACAAAGAATTGCAAAATATGATTTATTATTTTTTGGCATTGATTTTGATTGCCACTGCCACAATAATAATTGTATAACATTGAAAAAATATGAATAATAACGTACAGTGTGCCTTTCATGGTAGTATATTTAATTTAATTATTTACGTAATTGCCTTGCTGATTAAATAGTCTAAGCATCTAAACTCATCAAAGAATCGCAAAACATGATTTGTTGTTTTTGACAATGATTTTGATTGCCACTTCCTCAAAAATAATTGCATAAAATTGTAAAAATATCATATTTAAAGTATGCCTTTCACCGACGTGATATATTTAATTAACTGCATTATTAACATAATTGCTTTGTTGATAAAATAGTCTAAGTATCTAAACTCAACAAAGAATCTCGACTACATCAACTTCAAGCCGTCACGTCTTGACAGGCAGCATATTCTGCTTGAAAGCCGCCATCAGTGTAATCCAGCACATTTGAAGTCGAAATAAGAAGAGACAAAGTCAGTGTGACTAATAATTCCAGCACTTTCCTCATAAAAACACATGACAACTCGACTCTGAAGTGTGACGCTCGCACTGTGCTCGAATTCAAATCTTGTCGGGCTGTAAGAAGCTCATGAATAAACATGAGGCGCGTTTAATTATTGCCCCAATTTGAGAATTTCGGCAGTCTGGGGAAGTTAATCTGCAGAGGAGGGGATTATGATATTACACCTGCGAGATGAGACGCGTATCTCAAGCTGAGGCAGAAGCGCGTCCAACCAAAGCCTTTAATTGGGACGATTTTAGTCGTACCTGCTCAATCCGGTCCGAGGTTGAAGATGTCCAGATGTTTGTGTTCGCCACCCATCTTATCAGAATCCGTAGAGGCTGATTACAGACTGAGGAACAGGAACAGACTAAATAAAATAACAAAAAAAAACAGCATCAGTAGAGCACAAACTGAGGTCAGATGGAGCTCTGATGCTCGACTGCGAAACTGATTTAATGAGCTGTTGATGTGACTCATGTCAGACTTTTTACATTTTCAGAGCTGAGAGTCTGGAAAAAATCTGAAATTCTTAAGAAGCATGTCAAAACATTGCACATCTAGGCTAAATATTTAAGGCAAGACACTGCAGGTGAATAATATAAAAACATACCAAATAAATATCAGCTTACACATCCTCTTGATTGCATTAAGAACTGCAAACAATTTAAGTTTAAGTTTTCTTAAATGTCATGTTTAAATATGAAAATGATGCATTAGCTATGTAAATATGCACTGATTTGCAGACATTTCCAGAACAGAAAGTTTCAAAATTGACATGTTTTTACAGAGGAGACTTTGAATTTCTCCTTTTATCACTCCATAAATCAGAAAATTGTCAAAGCCCATTTCTACCACAGGATAAAAAAAAATAAATGAATAAATTAAAAAAAATAATAATAATGATAATAATAATAATACAATTGTTACTTTTTATTTCAACATTAGGAAAAAAGTAAAGTAAAAGCTGCAATTACCTTTATTATTATTTTTATTCTGTGGTGGGGGAAAAAACTATTGAGAGATGTAAACTTAGAATTGCAAGAAATAAGCTCGCAATTATGAAAAAAAAAAAAAAAACAGATTTTCTGAATATGTAAGAAAAAAGTTAGAATTGCAAAATTTAAACTCAGAATTGTGAGCAAAAAGATTTTTTTTAGCTGTGAAAAAAATATGCAGTGATTCGCATATATTTCCAAAACAGAAAGTTTCAAATTTTTTGTTTGAATTTGTTGACATATTAAATTATGAAAGCCTGTTTCCACCACAGGATATAATAATAATAATAATAATAATAATAATAATAATATAATTGTGACTTTTGTTTTTAAAATTAGGACTTTTTTGGTCAATTCTGAGAAAAAAAGTAAAGTAAAAGTTACCTTTTTTATTTTTTATTATGTGGTGGTGGCGGTGTAACACCCACACCAGGCTCCACCTTCACAGACTCGCAGCGATCAAAATCACCGGTGTATTGATTCCACACACCTGTCATCATCACCTGTTCCTGATCCCAGCACCATTCACTTTCCTGATCCCAGCACTTTCGCTACCTACCCGAGTGTGTACAGTTCTGACAGTGCTAAAATAGGTTATGTCATTTCATGCCTCACAGGATCTGCTTTAAGATGGGCAGAGTCGGTTTGGAGTCAAGCGGGACCAGCAGTCAGCTCATTCTCAGCATTCGCTCGACACTTTATGGAAGTCTTTGGACGCACGGATCATGAATCATCCGCTGGTGAGGAATTATACAACTTTCGCCAAAATGATCTTTCTGTTCATGAGTACACTATCAGGTTCCGAACTTTGGCGGCCGCCAGCGGGTGGAACGAGAAGGCTCTAGTAACTACATTTCGTCAAGGATTAGAACCAAACCTACGTCTCATGCTGGCTCCCTATGATGACTCGATCGGTCTGGAACGATTCATCCAGCTGTCTCTCCGCTGTTCCGCCCGAGTTACATCTTACAGCCTGTCTCCTTCAAGCACTGCAACGAATGTTCCCCGTCCGCCAGAGCCTCTGAGCCCTCTAGTTACCCATCCTGAGCCCATGGAAATTAATCGACGACGTCTTACTCCGCAAGAACGCCAACACCGAATCACCAAGGGACTTTGTTTATACTGTGGACAATCGACTCACCTGTTAAAGGATTGTTCTCTTCGTCCTCCAAGACCAGTGGTGAGTACGATTCTGCCTATGAGTGAAAACTTGCAACCATTTTCTACTCCTGTCACTCTTACTGCCAATGATGTGTCTATTTCTGTGGCCGCTTTAATTGATTCAGGATCTGCTGGCAACTTTATCGCCGGGTACCTGGCACGGCGTCTGAAGATAGAGACCTTCCCCACTAAGTTGATTTATCGTGTGCAATCCATTACGGGCAAACCACTATCTGAACGTGATGTGAGACGCCGTGCAGGGCCGGTAGGGGTGCGTGTGGGTCACAAAGAGGAGATGTCCTTTCTGGTACTGGAGGGCTCCAAAATGGATCTTGTATTAGGGCGTCCGTGGCTGGCTAGGCACGAACCCATCCTCTCCTGGGGCACCGGAGAAATCCTCAAGTGGGGGTCACAATGCTGGCCCGAGTGCTTCCCCAACTTACCACTCCAACCATCACGTCACCTCCAAGTATGTACTACTTCTATTGAGAGTCCCATTGATAAACAGTCTATTGAAATTCCTACAGAGTACTCAGACTTCCAGGACGTTTTTTGCCCCAGGAGAGCAGCGGCTCTGCCGCCACATCGCCCGTGGGACTGTGCCATTGATCTGCTCCCGGATGCCCAAGTGCCAAAGGGAAGGATCTACCCATTATCTATCCCAGAAACCAAAGCTATGGAGGAGTATATCCAGGAGGCACTGGCACACGGCTATATTCGACCGTCTACTTCCCCTGCTGCTTCAAGCTTTTTCTTCGTCGCCAAGAAGGACGGCGGACTCCGTCCATGTATCGACTACAGAGCTTTAAATAAGGTAACGATACCCTTTAAATACCCTCTGCCACTAGTTCCTGCTGCCTTGGAGAAGTTGAGGGGTGCTAAGGTGTTCACCAAACTTGACCTGAGAAGCGCATACAATCTCGTCAGGATAAGGCAAGGGGACGAATGGAAAACGGCCTTTATAACTCCCACTGGGCACTACGAATATCTCGTCATGCCGTATGGGCTTGCTAACGCTCCGAGCGTTTTCCAGGATTTCATGCACGAGATCTTTCGTGAGTACCTTGACAAATTTTTAGTAATTTACATTGACGACATTTTAATCTATTCCCCTAGTCTCCAGGACCATCGACTTCATGTGAGGAAGGTCCTTTCCAAGCTCAGGGAATTCCATTTGTTTTTAAAAGCCGTTTGTCGTAGAGGTGGATGCCTCTACGACAGGAGTTGGCGCCATCTTGTCCCAGCAGCAGGGGAATCCACCACAACTCAAACCGTGTGCCTACTTCTCCAGGAAATTCAACCCAGCGGAGAAGAACTACGACATCGGCAACAGGGAGCTCCTTGCCATCAAGCTGGCTTTGGAGGAATGGAGACATTGGCTGGAGGGGTCAATTCATCCATTCCAGGTTCTTACCAACCATAAGAACTTGCAGTATCTTCGTGATGCTAAAAGACTTACCCCCCGTCAAGCCAGATGGGCTTTATTCTTTACCCGCTTCCAGCTCTCCATCTCCTATAGACCTGGCTCCAAGAATGTGCGTGCTGATGCTCTCTCTCGAATCCATACTCCTGATGAAGAACCTGAAACCACAGAGCCCATCCTCCCTCAGCACATGTTCGTCTGTCCCATTCAGTGGGTGACCCCTCCAGCCGCAGCCGACCCTGCTCCAGCTCCTCCGCCGGGTTGCCCACCAAATCTCCGTTTTGTGCCTGAAGCTGAGCGCATCCCACTTATTCATACTACCCACACGTCACTGGGCACTGGGCATCCAGGGACCAACAGAACCCTCTCGCTCCTGAAAAATCAGTTCTGGTGGCCTCGCATGGAACAAGATGTACAGCGGTACGTGAGAGGGTGTCGGGAATGCGCCATGTCCAGGACTCCAAGACATCTGCCTGCAGGAAAACTATTACCTCTCCCGACACCTAACCGCCCCTGGTCACACCTAGGAGTAGACTTCATCACCGATTTGCCCGCCTCAGAAGGTAATACTTGTGTCCTGATTATAGTCGACCGTTTCTCGAAGTTCTGCCGTCTCATTCCCTTGAAAGGTCTGCCTACTGCCTGGGAAACCGCACAAGTACTCTTCAACCAAGTGTTCAGAACCTATGGACTACCTGAGGATATTGTGTCCGACAGAGGGCCACAGTTCATCTCCAGAGTGTGGCGGGCATTCTTCAGGCTCCTAGGTGTGACTATCAGTCTGTCCTCAGGTTATCATCCACAGGCTAATGGACAGACTGAGAGAAAGATCCAGGAAGTGGGGCGGTTCCTCCGTACTTTCTGCCACGACCACCAGGACACCTGGAACCAGTATTTAGGCTGGGCCGAGTATGCACAGAATTCTCTGCGTCAAGCCACCACTGGACTCACTCCATTTCAGTGCATGCTCGGTTACCAGCCCCCTCTCTTCCCGTGGTCAGGAGAGCCCTCGGATGTTCCTACAGTCGACTACTGGTTCCGGGAGAGCGAGAGAGTCTGGGACGAGGCTCACCAACACCTCCAGAGGGCAGTGCGTAGGCACCAGACCAATGCAGACACCCGTAGATCCAACGCCCCAGCCTACCAGGTAGGACAGAAGGTATGGCTGTCCACCCGGGATCTGCGTCTACGCCTGCCCTGTAGAAAACTGAGTCCCCGGTTTGTTGGTCCCTTCAACATCGTGGAGCAGATCAATCCGGTTACCTACCGTCTTCAGTTACCTTCACACTACAGAATTCACCCTACCTTCCATGTGTCCCTGTTAAAACCCTGTCACGATCCTCTTGTCCTCCCCACAGAGCCTGGTGGAGAAGAACCCCCTCCTCCCATGGTCGTCGAAGAAGGGACCATCTACAAGGTCAAGGAAGTCTTGGATTCCCGGCGTCGTGGTGGCCAGCTACAATATCTCCTAGACTGGGAAGGATATGGCCCAGAGGAAAGGTCTTGGGTACCCAGGGAGGACGTACTGGATGACATGTTACTTCAGGAATTCCACACGACTCACCCGGAGCGTCCTGCACCCCGAGGCAGGGGTCGGCCACCACGGCGTCGAAGAGGTCCAGCCTCGGGAGGGGGGCCTGGAGGGGGGGGTAATGTAACACCCACACCAGGCTCCACCTTCACAGACTCGCAGCGATCAAAATCACCGGTGTATTGATTCCACACACCTGTCATCATCACCTGTTCCTGATCCCAGCACCATTCACAGAGCACTATAAAACCACACACCACTGTTCACTCACTGTCCGAGCTCGTTCTACGTATGTGGACTCTAACCATTGTTTCTTATCTCCATACTTACCTAACTCCTTACCTGTTTCCACACAGAAGGCTCCGTGATTCCTCTCCTTCGTCTCCGTGTATGCAAGTGGTGTGTGGCGGTGATCGTTTGCTCTTTCCCGAAGTGGGTACCTACAGGAAACCAACCAAAAGACTCCTTAGTTCGTTTATAGTACCCTGTATTGGAAGAAGTTAAGTTTGCTCTCCTTTGTTTGTTTAAATCTCCTGTTGAATAAAGATTGTTGACTTTCATACCTCCTGAGTCTGTCCGCTGCGTTACAGGCGGGGGGGGGACTATTCAGAGATGTAGACTTAGAATTTCAAGAAATAAGCTCGCAATTATGAGGTTAAAAAATCAGATTTTCTGATTATGTACGAAAAAGTTAGAATTACAAGATTTAATCTCAGAATTGTGAGGGAAAAGCTTTTTTTTAGCCTGTGGCAGAAACAAGCTTCCATAGAAAATTATGTCATCAGCCAGAAAAAAAATACATTTTCACAATGTTTTTAGGAATAAACTGTTGTATACATCAGTGTGAAAGTTATATGAACAAACCCCTCAGTAAAAACCTTTAGAATATAGAGAGGAATAAAACTGTAAGTTTTGGTGTATGTAAGAGCTGCTGAAGTGGAGGAAAAACGTTTACAATTATGCATTATAACTGAAATTTACAGACACAGACATGTGTAATTTGGATTTTTTTTTTTTTTTTTCTACTAGAACATTGGTTCAAAATTCTTATTTGGTTTCATTGACATATTAGTGTTGAACGTTTTTCCAGAAGTTTTTCCAGAACGTTTTTCCAGTGTTGAACGTTTTTCTCTTTTTATCCCTCCATAAATCAGAAAATACTGTCAAGAGGCGAAAAATCACACTTTCACCTAAAATGTTATAAAATGTTATAAAAAAGCAGACAAATGTTATATTACCAAACCCCTCAGCAAAAACCTTCAGAATATAGAGAGGAATAAAACTGTAAGTTTTGGTGTATGCAAGTGCTGCTGAAGTGGAGGAAAAACGTTTAAAGTTATGCATTATAACTGAAATTTACAGATACAAGCAAATGCTTACATGTGTAATTTGGATTTTTTTTTCCTTTCTGGTAGAACATTGGTTCAAAATCCTTGTTTGGTTTCGCTGACAAATTAGAGATGAAGGTTTTTCCAAAAGGGATTTTGGATTTCTCTTTTTATCCCTCCATAAATCAGAAAATACCGTCAAGAGGCGAAAAATCAAAATACACTTTCACCTTAAATGTTATAAAAAAGCAGACAAATGTTATATTACCAAACCCCTCAGTAAAAACCTTCAGAATATAGAGAGGAATAATACTGTAAGTTTTGGTGTATGTAAGAGCTGCTGAAGTGGAGGAAAAACGTTTAAAGTTATGTATTATAACTGAAATATATAGACACAAGCAAATGCTTACATGTGTATTATGGATTTCTCTCTCTCTCTCTCTACTAGAACATTGGTTCAAAATCCTTGTTTGGTTTCGCTGACATATTAGAGATGATAGAGGGATTTTGGATTTCTCTTTTTATCACTCCATAAATCAAAAAAATACCGTCAAGAGACGAAAAATCAAAAGTCATTTTTAGCTACAATGTTATATTGTTATATAAAACCAGGAAAATTATATATGAACAAACCCCTCAGTAAAAATCTTCAGAATATATATAGGAATAAAACTGTAAGTTGTGGTGTATGTGTGTGCTGCTGAAGTGGATAAACAAACTTTTAAAAATATGTATTGAAATTTAAATTTACAGACACAAGTAAATGTTTAAAATGTGTGTGTGTGTGTGTGTGTGTGTGTGTGTGTGTGTGTGTGTGTGTGTGTTTTGATTTGTTTTTTTTTCTTTCTACGAGTGTGAACATTCAAAATTTTTGTTTGGTTTTTTGACATTTTAGAGTTGAAGGTTTTTCCAGAAGGCATTTTGGATTTCTTTTTATCCCTCCATAAATCAGAAAAATACTGTCAAGAGACGAAAAATCAAAATACACTATACACTTCATACACTTACACTTCATCTAACATGTTATATAAAACCAGACAAATGTTATATGTACAAACCCCTCAGTAAAAACCTTCAGAGTATATATGAGAATAAAACTATGTTTTAGTGTATGTAAGTTCTACTGAAGTGAAGGAAAAACTTTTATATTCACTGAAATTAAAATCTACAGGCACAAATAGATAAAGTGTAATAAAATAAACACTTAAAACTCAATTGTGGATGTTTTCTTTCCACTAGTCTGAAACACACATTACAAAAAGCCAAACAATCTCCAAATTGACCAGTGTTTGACAAAACAATGTTTATGCCTGTAGTGTCTTGCTTTAATAAACGAAAACAAGATTTAGAAGATGTTTAGAGCATCTTAAATGATGTTGCAGTTCTGTGGATTTTTTTCAGTGTTTTTCTGAATTCCCTGCAGGATTGGTTGGAGCATTTTTGGGGCTTTAGTTCAGTTCTGCTGCTCGGCAGAAAATTCTGCTTGATCTTGTTGGATGGCTGTGTTTTTTTGTTGTTTTGTTGTTTTGTTGTTTTTTTGTTTTTTTTTTTTTGTTTTTTTCTTTGCACTGAAGCCAAACAAAACGGTTTTGAAAAGCTGCTTGTCTGGAAATAAACAGGCTTTGGAGTGCGTCCTGCGTTCTTCACATCTCATACTGTACATCAAGTGTGCATGAAGTTTTGGTGGTAAATCCAAAGAGACAAATACTTCAGAAAACATCAGCTGTGGGTGAAACTCACCCTCATGACACCAGTGTACCGCGGTACAAACCCAAAAACACAGTCTGGAAGAAACCAGGGGAGCAGGAGGAGGAAATCAGATCAAAAAACACTGGAAAAAGATGATATATATGATATGAACAAAATCTACGATAATATGATAAATTTGTATATAATGATGAATATATAAGACATGGTTTGTTGGATATGGCATATGCTTTGATGTGGTTCACCTATCCTCATTTCTCAAGCCTGTTCTCTGAAAATTGCAGGGACTTTTTTCCCATTTTCATTTTAACTTTAGTCAGAATTTTAGTAGTTTAGTTGTATGTTTTTGTCATTTTTATAATTTTTAAAATATTTTTTTTTGTTTCTATAAATGTTTTATTTACATAGTACAGTTAAACTAAATACAAATGAGAAATGCTGCCTTAGCAGCTAGTTGAAATAAAATAAGTTCATGTGTATTTATTTATTTCAGTTAACTTTTTTTTTTTTTCAAATAAACCGTTTTTTCAGATTTAATTCTAGTTATTTTAGTAAATCAACTAAACTGCATGAAAATAATAAATGTTTTTTGAAAACTAAATAAAATAAGTTTATGTGAAGAGTTCATTTGCAAAAACAGATTTGAACAGTTTTCAAAAATCATTTTTCTTTTTCATTGCATTCCAATTAACCTCAATTAAACTGCAATTGGGTTATTTTTATTAAGTAAATACAGCTAACCAACACAATAAAACATGATTTTTAAAAATGTAAAAAAAATAAAATAAAAAAATAAAAAAAAACATAATAAAAAAATAAATTAATAAAAAACTGAGTTATCTGTTTTGCAAATAAACTATTTATATATAAAAGTAAATATAAAATACAACCTGTATGTGTATCTATCTATCTATCTATCTATCTATCTATCTATCTATCTATCCGTCTATCTATCTATTTATTTATTTATTTATTTATCTATCTATACACACTACCACTCAAAAGTTTGGAATCAGTAAGACTTGTAATGTTTTGTAATTTTTTAAAGAAGTCTCTTATGCTCATCAAGGCTGCATTTATTTGATCAAAAATACAGAAAAAAACTGTAATATTGCAAAATGTTATTATAATATAAAATAATAGTTTTTATTTTAATATATTTTAAAATATAATTTATTCCTGTGATGCAAAGCTGAATTTTCATCAGCTGTTACTCCAGTCTTAAGTGTCACATGATCCTTCAGAAATCATTCTAATATGCTGATTTATTATCAGAATTATCAATGTTGGAAACAGTTGTGCTGACAAATATTTTTTGGAACCTGTGACTCTTTTTTCAGGATTCTATGATGAATAACAAGTTAAGAAGAACAGCATTTATTCAAAATATATCTTTTTTTTCTTTTTTTTAACAATGTAAATCTTTTTTCTATTAATTTAATACATCCTTCGTAAATAAAAGTATCAATTTCTTTCAAAAAAGGAAAGAATAAAAATTTACTGACCCCAAACTTTTGAACAGTAGTGTATATTGTTCAAAAAGATTTCTGTTTTAAATAAATGCTGTTCTTTTTAACTTTTTATTAATCAAAGAATCCTGAAATATTAAAAAAATATTAAGCAGCACAACTATGATATGATATGAGTTTTCAACTATGATAATAAATCAGCATATTAGAATGATTTCTGAAGGATCATGTGACACTTAAGACTGGAGTAACAGCTGATGAAAATTCAGCTTTGCATCACAGGAATAAATTATATTTTAAAGTATATTAACATAAAAACCATTATTTTATACTGTAATAACATTTTGCAATATTACAGTTTTTTCTGTATTTTCTTTTGAGTGGCAGTAAATATATACATAAATGTCAAGTTTTGCCAAACCTTTAATGATGCACATGTGTAACGTGTAAGTATCCCACAGTCCAAAGCGCTGGACCTGCCTTTCCTGTGTGCCGAATACCAGCTGACTTATGATCAGGCTGTGAAAAGAAAAAACAATGATAGAAAAAACAATCCAATAATTGTATTTATATGATTGTATTTATATGATGACATGTGGACTGCCTGCATTAAACATGCAACACACTGAGGTGATTTGACAACAATACTAAATCCTACTGTTTTATCACATACTGTAGCTGGATGCAAATTATTTTTTGGTGCAAACACTTGACTTAATGGCATCTAGTAGACAAGACGATGAACATGAGCTCTCTGTAATTCTGCGGCTATTTCATCTATTGTTTATTAAACCAGCGACTACATGAATGCAGAGACACACAAGTGTGTGACACGACGAAGGCTTGTCAGTGACATTTCACATTTAATTGACTGTAATTCTCTTTCCTTGTACCTGCGTCACATTAACAGAGACATCAGCCTAACCTGTCAGCATGCAAAACACAATCACTGTCTCATTATGGGACCTTGTACACCTCAGATTGTCTGGAAACGTCAGCCGCCGCGGCCTGTGTGAAACTAAAGCCGACTCCAATTATACAGATAACGCCTTCTGCTTTATATGACAACTAGTAGTACATCAGTGTCAGAACACGTCTGTGTTCACAGGACGAGCGGCGCTGCAGGTGTGATGCGTCGCTGCTGCAGGAGAGAAACTTCTGTCATCTTTTACTCTCCTTCATGTCGCTCCAAACCTGCGTGACGTTCTTTAAGATTCGCACAAGATGTTAGGAAGTATATTCATGCTGCTCTTTTTAATAAAAAAAAGGGCAAACTTCAGAAGTGACGAAAAACACTGAAGGTATCACATCAGAAGGCCTGTATCACGGCGCTCGCAACGCCAAGGTCATGGGTTCGACTCTCAAACAATGCATGAAGTAATACAACACCTTAAATACAGTGTAAACTGCGAATGTAAATGTATACTGTAAAAAATGATTTGGTGTTAAAACATGCTTGTATTCCGTTAATCATGCTAGAATCATGTTAGTATCTTATTCATGCTAACAACATGCTAGTAACTTGCTAATCATGTTAGAAACATGCTAGTAACATGCTAGTAACTTAATAATGGAAACATGTTAGTAACATGCTAATCATGGTACAATCATGCTAGTAACTTGTCAATTATGCTAGCAACATGCTAATCATGTTAGAAAACATGCTAGCAGCATGCCAGTAACTTGTTAATAATGCTAAAAAGATGCTAATAACATGCTAATCATGTTAGAAACATGCTAGCAAAACATGCTAATCATACTAGAAACATGCTAGCAACATGTTAGTAACTTGCTAGCAATCATGCTAATATGTTAATAATGCAAACAACGTTAGTAACATGCTAATCATGCTACAATCATGCTAGTAACTTGTTAATTGTGCTAACAACATGTTTATAACATGCTAATTACGTTAACAACATGCTAGTAACATGCTAATCATGCTAGATTCATGTTAGTAATTTGCTAATCATGCAAGAAACATGCTAGTACCTCATTAATCATGCTAACAACAATGCTAGTAACATGCTAATCATACTAGATTCATGATAGTAACATGCCAATTATGCTAGAATCATGCTAATAGCTTGCTAATCAAGTTAGAAACATGCTAGTACCTCATTAATCATGCTAACAACAATGCTAGTAACATGCCAATCATGCTAGAATCATGCTAGTAACTTGTTAATCATGCTAGCAACATGCTAGTAACATGCTAATCATGTTAAAAACATGCTAATAACTTGCTAATCATGCTAACATGCTAATCATGTTAACAACATGCCAGTAACCTGATAATCATGCTAGAATCATGCTAGTAACTTGCTTATCATGCTAACAACATGCCGGTAACCTGATAATCATGCTAGAATCATGCTAGAAACATGATTAACAACATGCTAATCATGCTAGAAATGTGCTAGCAGCATGCTAACTACATGTTAATCATGCTAAAAACAGGCTAATCATGTTAAACATATGATTAACATGTTGATTAGATTAGCAACATTTTCAAACTTCAAGCTTTTATAACTGTTTTAAACTTTCAGGCAAGGTTTTCTGAAGCCAATCTACAGTTTGTCAAAAAAAGTGCCATTTGTGAATTTATCACATCATTTTCTCTCACTCTGCTGTCACTGTTGACATACACTTCAAAACATGTTGATTTTTGTGAATTTTATGCATTAAATTTTTCAGTTTAGCTTTATCAAATAACAAAATAACAAAAAAACCTCCAGATGCATTCTCAAACACTTTTAGAACCGTTCTTCTATATTGAATACGAGATCAGATGCTGTTTGAAGAATATTCAGAGGTCTGATATTGACCGCTTTTCGAGGCCTGCGGCTTTCATCTGCGCTTTCCTGCGGCCCGATGCTTTGCCGTTTGTCACGAGGAGGCAGCGACATGAACAGGGTTTACAGACCGCCTGCGGAGGAGGTTGAAGGGATCGTGAGGAATCAAAAGGATCCTTCCCACAGGACCGCAGCTGGAGCTCTCGGAGCGGCGGATGAGTTACTGAGAACAAAAATAGAGTCCGGTGGGAGACGAGGTGAAGAGCCGCCATACACATCAAACGGGCTCCTGAGATCCTGTGTGATAGTGGCGTAACGTCGCTGCTTTGAACTTCATCTTCCTCAAACCCTTCATTAATTAAGTCCAGTGGGCTGCGGAGTTAAAGAAGATGAATGCATGTAGAGGCCAAATGGATACTGAAAAATGAAGCACTTTGAGGGTCAAGTTCTGCCTCCAGAGCATCTTCATGAATCCCTTCTCAAATTCATCATTTATTGCTCTTTAGTAAATAGACACTGAAGGAATAGTTCAGCCAAATATTATATTTTTTTGACATTTTACCCACCCTCAGGCCATCCAAGATGTAGCTGAGTTTATTTCTTCATCAGATTTGTAGGAATGTGTCATTCAATCACTTGCTCACCAGCGGATCCTCTGCAGTGAATGGGTGCCGTCAGAATGAGAGTCTAAACAGCTGATAAAAACATCACAGTAATTCACAAGTAATCCACACCGCTCCAGTCCATCAATAAACGCTTATAAGCTTGGACTGCCGACGGCACCCATTCACAGCAGAGGATCCATTAGTGAGCAAGTGATGGAATCACACAGAAAAGAGGCATTACGTACAACATCATCATAAATACTGCAGCTGTTTGGTTATTAGCTATTATTCAGTTAACATTCACCAACAGATTGTGTGGCTCTGGGTAACATCAGAAAGAAGGAAAAGTCATTTCAGTGAATGAGAACAATATATATATATATATATATATATTTTTTTTTTTTTCAGAATAAGACCAGGAACATGAATTAAAGTAAATATAGTCGATGTTAATTTCATCTGACATTAATAGGACAAAACAAACAATGGTTTCAGTCGATACCAATTTCAATACAACATCAACAGCTTGACCTTCAAGCTCATCTGAATGAACAAAACATTGTTTCTCGGGTAATTATTCGAGGCGAGAAAGAAACCACTTACAAACAACAGAACAAAGAGTGTTTCGGGTCTAACGGCAACAAGTGTTAACATTCAGAAACTGGAAAAGTGCTAAAGCAATCCAAGTATTAAATGACTGCCATTGCTCAATGTATAATTATTAATTACTATTCACTCAGATTTGCTGCTGTTGGAGTTTGACTAAAGCTGTGAGCTGTATGAGCTGTAGAGTCCGTTTCTTCAGGCCAAACTTTGTATTTATGTTCAACCACAGATTATTACAGATACTAAAGTGATTCAGACAAAATCAGTGAGCCACTGTCTCTTTTTTACTTATCAATATTCAATATTAATGATTAATAATTCAGCATCAGCTGCATTTGCAAAATAAGATCTAATGCATAGTTAGTTGATGCATTCATTTTAATACAGAACTATGTTTACATTCTCATATTTCACATTACATAAGAAATATGAGAATTTTAAACAGGATTTAGTAGTTACTTGATTTACTGATCTAATGGTAAATGAGGAAAGACATATTTACTGCACATGCATGTCTCTGTTTCACAATCACCAGGGTTCAGATGTTATTTATATCCATACATTATTAGTTCAATGCTATCATATATATATATATATATGAAAGAATAATGAAATGGAACATGCAGCAGCATGTCATTAATCACAAAGCAATAAACATGTGCATGCAGTGATCTAATCAAAGAACAATGCCAAACGCTTTCATTAGTGTCATTTCAAAGTGCTGTCATTTTAATCACTGTTAACAAGGTTCCTGCAGAGTTCTTAAAATTTAAGACCTGATTTGCACTGTCTGTTTGGTCACGTTTATCTGCTTCTCTCATTTGCTCTTTTTACATTGATTCTCACTCTGTATAGACTAATATAATCAGATACAACTATCATTTCTCATATATTAATTACAATATATAGTGATAAATGGAAGATTGACTTGAATGGTATGAGATGACTGGATGCTTTCAACTGATTTCCTATTGAACTGTCAGCAACTGAACTGCAGCTCAAACTATTTCAAATATAGTGAATTAAGCTACAAACTCCATCATAATGCACAATGTTTCCATCTAACATGTATTTTGAGCTGCAGCTCGTCATATTAATGGAGTGTTTCACTAGTTAGCAGTAAACCGGTTACCTCACCTCAATATGGAGTAGATTTGTGTTGGATGTTTTCTTTGGAATGGAAATGTGGATATTTCATTTGTAAACATCATACTTTTTTGCTTATTTTAGTTTATTTTCAGTGAAACTAGCAAGTTACGCCAGTAGTAGTACTGACAGTGTCGTGTAAACATGACTGAAGACGCAAGAAGTGAAGGAACAGACAAACCGATTCAATTTAGTCATTTTTTTTTATTCAATTCAAGCGATTCACTAGCAAAAAAAAACAGATCAAAAGAGCCATCCAAACGAGCTTTTCGAAGCGCTCCACACGGATCGCGTATCGCAAATCATTTGATTTAGATCGGAACTTTGAATATCGCAAATCATTTGATCGGAACTTCGGAGGGGGTTCGTGAATCACTTCTCGTAAATCTTTTGAATCAAACCGGAACTTCGCGAACTGAATGATTCGCGAATCATTATTCACGTATCGCGATTCATTTGATTCAGCTCGGCAATTCGCGAATCATTTGATTTAGATCGTAACTTCGGAGCGGGCTGGTGAATCTTTTGATTCAGAACTTCCGTTCGCGAAATGATTCGCGAATCGTTATTCACAACGGAACTTCGGGCGCGGAACACGAATCATTTGCTTCAGATCAGGACTTCAAAGCGCGTATCGAATCATTTGATTAAGATCGGGACTAGTTCAGAGCGGGTTCGCTAATCATTTGATTTAGATCAGAACTTTGCGTATCGTGAATGATTCAGATCGGGACTTTGAAGCGTGTATCGCGAATCATTTAATTTAGATCGGAAATTCAGAGCGGGCTTGTGAATCTTTTGAATCAAATCGGAACTTCGGAGCGGGTTTGAGAATCATTTCGCGAACGGAATGATTCGCGAATCATTATTCACAACGGAACTTCGGAGTGGGCTTTGGATACAAGTTTCCATGTATTTGTCCAGATCAACTTTGAACAAAGAAAAGAGAGATTTAGAGCCAGATTTTTGTTCATGTATGTGAAATTTAACAGTCAGGAAACAAATGAATTTAGTTATATTACTGTTGTCTTTTTAGTTAAACAACTAAAAGAAAACAATTTTAAAATGGTAAGAAGAGTCACTTATAAAATGAGATTAGACAAATTTAAATAAATCAGACCAAAATATTTCTGTGTGGTTCATTGGCAAACGAGTGAATGAATCTTCCTCAGAAAAAACAAAAATAGCAACTCACTTCACTGTCTGGCTTATATTATAATTACGTCCATAAGCTTTTGTGAAATTTGGATGAACTCATGAATCCGTGGTTTGACATATTCATATTTAAGGAGAGCTAGTTTCCAAAGTCGGACATTACATATTTAAAGTCTAATAATTATATATTCATATCGTGGCTACTCTGTTTTTCCATCCCTAAATATAAAACCATTTAAAATGATAATGAAGACTTACTAAGACTTGATCATTTTATAAGGACCTGCAAAAACCCTGGATGAAACACCAAACTCTTCTTTCAAAGTTCTTTCACGAACACCAAACGCACAGGATGCATCCTGAGAAATCGCACATACAGATCCATGATTTTAGTCAAGCCTGAATTGAGTGACATTCAATCAGCGCAGCGTTTGCTGACCGACAGGCCCGTCTCGTGTCACGATCAGAGAGAAACACACCATCTGCTCCTCACGGCCTGGATGCGGGTTCCTGTCCTGGAACAATATGCGCCTGCTGCCGTACAATATAAACACAAGCTGCCGCTGAGAGACAGACAGAGTGCTAAACAGGGACTGAGACTCAGTTTCAGCTGTCAGGAGGGCATATGGAGCCATTCCACGATGAGGAAAACACAGACAGAATCTTGGAATCCAGATATGAAAATGGATATAACTGCACGAAATGTTACAGAATTTGTTTGTTCATCAGATTTGGAGAAATGTGTCATTCCATCGCTTGCTCACCAATGGATGTGAATGGGTGCCGTCAGAATGAACAGCCCAAACAGCTGATAAAAACATCACAATAATCCACAAGTAATCCACACCACTTAAAGGAGAAGTCCACTTCCAGAACAACAATTTACAGATGATGTACTCACCCCCTTGTCATCAGAGATGTTCATGTCTTTCTTTCTTCAGTTGTACAGAAATTGTGTTTTTGAGGAAAACATTTCAGGACTGATATGGTGCCCTGAGTTTGAACTTCCAAAATGCAGTTTAAATGCAGCTTCAAAAGATCCCAGCCGAGGAAGAAGGGTCTTACCTATCGAAATGATCAGTTATTTTCATTTAAAAAATACAATTTAAGTACTTTTAATCTCAAATGCTCATCTTGTCTTGCTCTGCCTGAACTCTGTGTATTCTGGCTCAAGACAGTTAGGGTATGTCAAAAAACTCCAATCGTATTTTCTCCCATTTTTTTTTTTTTTAAATGATTATTTTTACTTTTTTGCATTGTGATGATACTGTATTTCTGCAAAAAGTACAGTAATAAAATTATTTATTAATATTTTTATGAAGAAAAAAGAGCACAAAAAATATTGAATTGATCAATTTAAATATTTCATTATTTTTCATTACTATTTTCGCTTCATTTGACAACTTAATATCATGAAATTATGCATTAAACTGCCTAAATTACATTTTACCACATAAATCAAAAGGATCAAAAGGAAGAAAATGAAGCCTATTATTGATACTATTTTCAGTTTTTTGCTTTGTGATAACTTCAAAAATCATTTCAAAATCATCCTGCATTGCTGCAGAAGTTCCGACCTTTGCAAAGTGAACATGCAAAAAAGATCAAACACCCTTAACAAAAAAGCTAAAACAGTGATATACGTTCTTAAAAATAAAGGTGCTTCACGATGCCATAGAAGAACCTTTGGTAACACTTTAGAATAGGGTACACTTATTCACTATTAACTACGACTTTAAATTCCTAATTTGCTGCTTATTAATAGCTAGTAAGGTAGTTGTTAAGTTTAGGTATTGGATAGGATTAGGGATGCAGAATAAGGTCATGTAGAATAAGGCATTAATATGTGCTTAATTTTGCTAATAAATGGCTAATATTCTAGTAATATGCATGCTAATAAGCAACTATTTAAGAAACCGTAAAATAAAGTGTTACCGAACCTTTTTGTCTAAATAGTTTTATAAAGAACGTTTAACATCTGAAGAAACTTTCTGTTTCACAAAAGGTTCTTCGTGGCAAAAGAAGGTTCTTCAGATTATAAAAAGGTAAGAAAGAGATGGTTCTTTAATAGAATCTTTGTCTGAATGGTTCTTTGTGGAACCAAAAATGGTTCTTCTATGGCATCGCTGTGAAGAACCTTTTAAAGCACCTTTATTTTTAAAAGTGTAGGACGATCTTGAAGTTGAGGGAGAAAATGAAATGGGAGTTTTTCGATATACCCTAACTGTCATGAACCGGAAAAAAAAACAGAGGTCGGGAAGAGCAAGACAAGAGGTTTGACATTAAAAAGTGAAAGTGAAATTAACTGATTGTTTCGCTAGATAAGACCCTTCTTTCTCGGCTGGGATCGTTTGAAGCCGCATTTAAACTGCATTTTGGAAGTTCAAACTCGGGGCACCATATCAGTCCATTATATGGAGAAAAATCCTGAGATGTTTCCCTCAAAAACACAATTTCTTTACGCCTGAAGAAAGAAAGACATGAACATCTCTGATGACAAGGGGGTGAGTCCATTATCCGTAAATTGTGGTTCTGGAAGTTTAAATATGCAATGTCCGACTTTGTAAACTAGTTCTCTCCTTAAATATGAAAAGGTCAAACCACAGATTCATGAGTTCATCCAAATTTCACAAAAGCTTATGGACGTAATTATAATATAAGCCAGACAGTGAAGTGAGTTGCTGTTTTTGTTTTTTCTGAGGAAGATTCATTCACTCGTTTGCCAATGAACCACACAGAAACATTTTGGTCTGATTTATTTAAATTTGTCTAATCTCATTTTATAAGTGACTCTCCTTACCATTTTAAAGATGTTTTCTTTTAACTGTTTAACTAAAAAGACAACAATAATAAACTAAATTCATTTGTTTCCTGATTGCTAAATTTCACATACATAAACTAAAATCTGGCTCTAAATCTCTCTTTCCTTTGTTCAAAGTTGATCTGGACAAATACATGGAAACTTGTATCCAAAGCCCACTCCGAAGTTCCGTTGTGAATAATGATTCATGAATCATTCCGTTCGTGAAATGATTCTCAAACCCGCTCCGAAGTTCTGATTTGATTCAAAAGATTCACGAGCCCGCTCTGAATTTCCGATCTAAATTAAATGATTCGCGATACACGCTTCAAAGTCCCGATCTGAATCATTCGCGATACGCAAAGTTCTGATCTAAATCAAATGATTCGATACATGCTTTGAAGTCCTGATCTGAAGCAAATGATTCGTGTTCCGCGCCCAAAGTTCCGTTGTGAATAATGATTCGCGAATCATTTCGCGAAAGGAAGTTCTGAATCAAAAGATTCATCAGCCCGCTCCGAAGTTACGATCTAAATCAAATGATTCGCGAATTGCCGAGCTGAATCAAATGAATCGCAATATGCGCTTCAAAGTCCCGATCTGATTCATTCACGATACGCGAAGTTCTGATCTACATCAAATGATTCGCGAACCCGCTTTGAAGTCCCGATCTGAAGCAAATGATTATAAAAAGGTCATAAAAGGTAAGAAAAAGATGGTTCCACTTTTTGGTTCCACAAAGAACCATTCAGTCAAAGTGGACTTCTCCTTTAACATCTTGAGAAGACAAAAGCTGAAACAAATCCATCATTAAGACGTTTTGAACTAAAATACAAGTCCGTAATAAGGCTTCCTCTACTGTAGATTTCAATTACCTGTAATAAACCTGCTAAAAAGCAAAAACGGAAAACATGATGCTGAACACATCTGATGTTTGACGTGCATCTGGTTTGACCGTCTTGTTTGTTTGCGTTGACGTTGATCTCAGCATCAGTAAATCAGTTTCCCGCCTAATGATTTGTGACCCTGTGAAACGCGTGCGCCGCTAAATCACAGCCTCCATCGCGCCTCGTCCTGTGTCAATCTACATGAAATAACCCTGTTCGGCGTGTCCTTCTGCAGATGCGGGTCTGATGAACGATCCGCTAAAGTGCCTGTGTGAGGGCTGAGCTTTGAAATGACTTCCCATCGCCCGCGGGGAGAAACACGCCGTATCACGCCTTTGATCACACGTTTGGGGCTGTGGATTCAGCTTCAAATATTTCCCGTTTCTATTCAGCAGGTATTTGAAGCGAAAGCCAATGTGGGATTTTTCCTGCTCTTTGAAGTTAAATAGTTCGACATTCGCTTATTAACATACGGCCGCATTTGCATATCAACACCCGTTCAGCATTCAGCGGCGTGACCCGCACACGGAGAGGTCAACCAATCACAACAGACCTCATTAACATAAACTCTTAAAGGCGCAGCAGCAGAAACAGGGTCAGAGAGAGAGCAGAAAATGATTGTGCAAGAAAAACATGTCAAGAATCTCAATAAGGGTCAGCAGTTTAAAGCACTTAGTCGAAAAATGTGTTTTTATAATGTCATTCTCTTGCGTTTGTAATTGCATCTTCTGAGGCATTTAAACAGGAATATGTTGTGAACTGCAAAAGATTGTCTTTTAAAATGAGGTCAATTATTGCACTGCAGCAAGTGAAATGATCCCAAAAGACCTGCGACTGTTTCATAATCACTTAATGAGCGTCTGTGTGTGTAATGTGATGGGAATCGATCTTAGTAATGCAAAATAGATAAAAGACATCAAAAGTTTAAATGCATTAAATGAAAACTTGTCTAGACCATCTTTCACGCACAAAATCAGAAGGAAAAAATAAATTCTATTTTGTTTAAAGAAAATAAAGCCTATTTTTAGGATTATTTTTGCAGTGTGACATTATTTTCATTATGGTTAACTTTATTTATGTGTATGTTTTCATTGGATTCTCATTACTGTGATACTGTATTTCTGTAAAAAGTGGGAAGAAAGAACAATGAGCAGAAAGCATTTCAGCATTTTTCATTACTATTTTTGCTTTAATTGCCAATTTAATGTCATGAAAATAATCCAATAAATGAAAACTGGTCCAGGTTTACTTTATTTTTTTATTTTATTTTTACTTTTTTGCATTGTGATGATTTATGCGGATGTTTTACTTCTTTTTAGTGATTTTTCTTTGGATTCCCTTTACTTCACTACTGTATTTCTGCAATAAGTACAGTAATAAAATTACTTATTAACATTTTTATAAAGAGAAAAGAGCACAACAAATACTAAATTGATCAATTTCATTATTTTTCATTACTATTTTTGCTTCATTTGACAACTTAATATGATGAAATTATGCACTAAACTGCCCAGATTACATTTCACCACATAAATCAAAAGGAAAATGAAGCCTATTACTGATACTATTTTCAGTTTTTTGCTTTGTGATATTTTCATGATGGTTAAGGTCATTTATGTGGATGTTTTTATTCGATTCTCATTACTGTACTACTGTATTTCAAAAAATAGTAACAAAATTATTTATTAAAATTTTAATAAAGAGAAAAGAGCACAACAATTACCAGATTGATCAATTTAAATATTTACTTATTTTTCATTACTATGTGTGCTTTAATTGCTAACTTAATGTCATGAAAATTATGCAATAAATGAAAACTGGTCCAGATTTTATTTTTGCAACTATTAATTAATTTATTTATTTTTACTTTTTTCCATTGTAAAGATTTATGTGGATGTTTTACTTCTTATTAATGTTTATTCTTTAGATTCTCATTACATTACTACTGTATTTCTGCAAAAAGTACAGTAATAAAATTATTAACATTTGACATTTATTTATTTATTTTTATTTATTTATTTTATTTATTCATTTATTTTTATTTTTATTTTTTATTTTATTTTATTTTTTTTTTTTTGCATTGTGATGATTTATGTGGATGTTTTACTTCTTATTAGTGATTATTTCTTAAATATTGCCACTAAAATTGAAAGGATTTTTTTTTTTTTTTTCAAAAAATTAAGCCTATTATTGATACTATTTTTAAATTTTTGCTTTGTGATATTTTCATGATGGTTAAGTTCATTTATGTGGATGTTTTCATTCGATTCGCATTACTACTGTATTTCTGCAAAAAGTACTGTAGTAAAATGATATTTTTAAAAAAAAAATTGTCTTTATGCAAACTACACATTGTATTTCCTGGACATGTTTTTTTTTTTTTGTTTGTTTGTTTGTTAGTTTTTTCCGATGAGTTTCACCCAAAACATCATAAAATGGTGAACCAAGCACGGTGCAAAACTGGAAATAAATTCAACAAGACTTCAAAACACGTTTGAAAAAAACGTTGCACTGAAAGAAAAAAAGCTGTAACTTCTGTCTAATGATGTCGAGTTAAAAGGAAACTCCTTCAATTATTCAACCCGGTGCAAGCGCTCGCGCCAGAGACACTCATCAAAGCAGCGTTCACCACAAACACACACTCGTCTCCAGCCCAGAAATGTTTGTCGATTCATTATCAGGGAACTCGATGAGCGTAAATGACATTAAAATACCGTCGAGAAGCAAAACATAGCTGGGAATCTGCGAACGGCACGTCAAAAAGATTCATCTGGAGTAAGTGACAGGCATTAGTTTCATAAGACGCCTCTGCGGCGAGCTTTCATTGGGCGTCTGTTTGCGCGTCTCCCGTCAGCCTCAATCACGCCGATGTTGGGATTTCACACAAATCTTTCGGAGGCTTTTTCACTTGAATATTTCAAAGCCATCAGAGAGAATCGCTGCGAGCAGATAGTGGGCTTTCAAATGCCTGCAAACGCTTTCTCTCCAAACACCATTTGCCATCCGTGAAAGACTTTTCAGATGACTGTTTCTGGCTGCGCTCGGCCCTCTGACGCCGGTTTTGTGCTCTGTGTTCACGCGTCGGCTAGACGAAATGGACTTCTGTGGGATTTTCTGATGATTAATGCTGTTTGCCAAGTCGAGCATCACTAGAGCTACACTTGATGTCGCATTCACAGCACCGCATGCCCTCTTTTACCTTTAGTACTCAAGTATGCACTCAAGTCAACAACCCTCTACACACGCCTTGATAATACAATCGCCATTAGCAAGTAAACTTTTTGCTTACTTCTCAGTGTGTGTGTGTGTGTAGAGTGGCAACTCTTAGGGAGCTTGAAACATCCAAACATAAAAAAAAAAATTATCCAAAACATATAAATATATTACCAAAATTAATAAAAAAGTTATGTATTAAATAATTCAAATATTTAATATATTAGATTCAATAAAAGTTAAAATATTAAAATGCAAACATCTTCTGTGGCATTGAAACTGAATATGTTGTGAACTGCAAAAGATTGTCTTTTAAAATGAGGTCAATTGTTGCACTGCAGCAAGTGAAATGATCCCAAAAGACCTGCGACTGTTTCATAATCACATAATGAGCATCTGTGTGCGTAATTTGATGGGAATCGATCTTAGTAATGCAAAATAGATACAAGACATCAAAAGTTTAAATGCATTGAATGAAAACTTGTCTAGATCACATTTCACCCATAAAACCAATAGAGAAAAAAATATTTTGTTTAGGGAAAATGAAGGCTATTTTTAGGACTATTTTTAGATTTATGCATTGTTATGTTAAAAATATATATACGTTTGTGTTGGACATTTACGGAGCAACAGATTTTGTGTGACAATAAATCATAAAAGTCGTTTATTTTGTTTTAAAATCTTTTAAATGTATGAGGTGGGAAGGTGGGTCTTTTTTTTCCCCATGCACAGGGTTTTTTTGTTGTAGTTTTTTTTTATTACATGCAAGAAAGTGCATGTCGCAACTTCTGCATATTGAAACTTCATGCAACAAAATGCATTTCACAGTTAGATGCAACAAAATACATTTAGCAATTGCATGCAATAAAACGCATTTCCAATTGCATGCACCAAATGGATTTTCAAATTGCATGCAACAAAGCATTTCACAACTGCATGCAACAAAATACATTTTGCAATTGCATGCACCAAATGCATTTTGAAATTGCATGCAACAAAACGCATTTCACAATTGCATGCAACAAAATACATTTTGCAATTGCATGCAGTAAAACGCATTTCACAACTGCATGCACCAAATGCATTTTGCAATTGCATGCAACAAAACAGATTTAACAATTGCATGCAACAAAATTCATTTTGCAACTGCATGCAATAAAACGCATTTCACAATTGCATACATCAAAATGCATACCGTAATTTCATGCAACAAAATGCATTTCGTAACTTCATGCAACAAAATACATTTTGCATTTGCATGCAACAGAATGTGTTTCACATTTGATATCTAAGTTAATACTTGTTCAGAACAACCACTTTAGCAAAGCTTGTACTGTTTTCTGCTTATTATTTATTATTTAATAATTATTTTTTGTTCAATAAAATATGTTAATATAAAAAATGTATTTTAAAGTACAGAATGTACATGCATGTTTTTAAATAAGATGTTTCATTATAAAGATGGTGATTATCTCTAAGATGGACACCCAACATAATATATGATATTTGCTATCTGAATCTAATCATGTCATGTCAACAAATGGAAAAGTCAGCCTTCTATTAATTATCATGTTAATTATTATGCCTTTTAGCCCCAACAGCAGGGGCACTTTTTACCCCAAATGCCATACTTTTACATATTATTTCGTTATTTAAAAACCGGTGCTTTAATTATCTTAAACAAAACTGAAAATCATTAAGAAGACATTTGTCTCAAAATATATGCATTCATTTTAGTGATTCTCGTCTACAACATTTTTAAAAACATTAAATATTAGATCAAGCAAGCATCAGACAAATTTGCATGTGCATCTTGAAAAGCAAACTTTCTGGAAAGTGCTACGCCACTTTTTAGTGCCATCTAGTGGTTTAGAGGAAAGTAATATTTCTGTAAAAAGTACTTTTTTAAAAATTCAGTAAAGACGTACTAGATACTCTTATTGTAGACGGTTGTAAAAGCACTTGTACTTCATTGAAACACATCCACAGACTCTGTCCAGGTTTCACTCTCAGGTCACATTTACTCTTCTCCTGATCCAGAGAGACCACGTTCCCTGAAGCAGATGGCGAAGCTACGCAGAGATGAAAAATATCCCATTAGCTCCTGGAAATTAATGGATTTTGCTCTTTAGAGCCGAGCCTGGAATGAACCTGCGCAGGATTCAGGCCGGCTCTGTGTTTAATCAAAGCTCCATCGTGTCACACGCTCCCAAATGTCAGCGTGACCTCATACGCACCTCCATTACACCTGGACCGTCGAGCAAAGCATCAGGTGCGTCTGAGAGACACTGAGGACAAGATGGGAACAGCATACTAACATACTGCACATATATACACTACAGATCTTTAGTATGCATGGGTTACACAGATAACAAGCACACTGCACTGAATACTATATTCCATGATGCAATGCATGCAATTTGACCTTCGATTTCCATTATATATAATATTTGTAATTTATTTATTATATTTTTAGAATATGTAGAATTAGAAGTTTTTTTTTAATTAAATAATTAATAATTAACACAATAAAATTATGAGTATATTAATATTCTACCACATTATATTTTATTTGTAATTTTTATTCATTTTATACTTATTTTAACATTATAATATTTATAATATTTATATTTTATTTATTGTGTTTATTATTTATATTATTTAGAACATTATATATATATATATATATATATATATATATATATATAAAACACTTTATTTATATACAGTACTGCAATATTTATAATATTTTTGATCAAAATATTTAATTATTAAATAATAATATTTCTATTCATTATATGTTTATATTTTTATATAACATCTAATTTATCAGTTTTTTAATAAATTATTTTATACTCAATTTTCATTTTTTATAACTGCTTATTAAAATTGTATTTAATATTTGTATTTTATTGATTAGATTTTTATAATATTTAGAATATTTCTAATGTTTTTTATAATATAGATAGCTAGACAACAATGTTAAAGTAATAATAATAATAACAATAATAGAAACAGGACAAATTGTGAAACTTACTAAAAATACTTTGATAAATATTTTAGTTATTATATTTTTATAATATTTAGATTTTGATTTTTTTTACATATTTAAAAAAATAATAATATATTAATATTGTACCATATATATATATATATATATATATATATATATATATATATATATATATTACACATTATTTATATAAGGTACTACATTCTAATATTTGTAATCAAAATATTTTGTTATTTTAATATTAGAAATTATAATATTTGTTTTTTATTCATTATATTTTTATATAATATTTAATTTATCATAAATTGATCAATTATTTTAGAATCAAATATAATTTTTTATAACTACTTATTTAAATCTAATATTTGTGTTTTATTTATTAGATTTTTATCATATTTCCAACATTTTTTATAACATAGATAGTTAAACAAAAATGCTCAAGTAATAATAATAACAATAGAAACAACAAAATGTGAAACTTACTAAAAGAATAGTTTGATAAATATTTTTATATATATATTATATATTTATATAATACCTATTTATTAAATATTTTACTACATTGCTATTGCTGCCAGGTAATTATTATAAATGCCACTTTATAAAAGTGAAACAATAGATAGCTCCACTCTTGGATAAACAATAAAAACCCTGCTATAAATGACTTTTTTAATGGTAAATGTTCCTCATGGTCTATTTTGACATATATTTCCCATAATCCCATCTGAACTAAACTTTTTAGTCTTTGTCTGCTTCTACTATTATGCAAGCTCATCTCCATTTGTTTGTCAGATCACCGCAGTGACATGATGCTCTATTGCCACCAAAACTATGAAAGCTGTGCCACCAATTCTACATTTTCACCCATTAAACCAGAATGCATTCAAATGCACATGCAGGCGTTCGTTAAAGAAATGCAAACGAAGCAGTGGGTGCCGCTGCAGTGGTTTGCAGTGAGATATCAGTGGGATTTTCTAATTAAGACACACTCATGTCTGGATAACCGGGTTGCGATTAACCTTTCCTGCAGATTCGGAGCTAACTAGACAGAGGCGTTCATCTGAGAGCTTCATGTTTAAACATGCACACATTTTGTTTTGAAGTTATGATGAAAATGTTACACTGTTTGAGAAATCCTGCGGAAAATAAGCTGCCGTTGTTTGTAGAAACTTCTGCCTTCAAGTCACGCTGGAACGACTGTGTTTACGCACACGAACGAAGCCGCGACGTCGTAATTACTAGTGGGAAGCTGAGTACGTTATTTAAAGAAGTATTCCCCAAATATGATAATTAGCTGAAAATGTGCTCACCCTAAGGCCATCCAAGATTAGGATGAGTTTATTTCTTCATCAGATTCGTAGAAATGTGTCATTGCATCACTGGATCCTCTGGAGTGAATGGGTGCCGTCAGAATGAGAGTCCGAACAGCTGATAAAAACATCACAATAATCCAAAAGTGCTAAACTTTGTGTATACATAAACAAAAATACGATTTCAAACATACTGTATGGGCCATAAACTCATCCGGAATCTCATTCAAACAGTATAAGATTCGTTTAGACTCCTTTTGTCGTTTTTCTGAACTCAACAAGACGCATGATTTGAGGAGAAGCGCTGCAGGACGCGTGGGGTTTGTTGAGTGATCGCGGTAGTAATGCTTGACTTGGCTTTCTTTCCAGCAGGAGTGATGTGCTCTCAGCGTTGTGTTCATCAAGCAGACGTGTCCCCATCTGTGATCCAGATCCGTATTGTTTTTCTGCTGTGCTTTAAAAATCATAGGAGGAAAAACATTCCCTGGGGAAAAACTGCACTTGACCCTTCCTGATATAACCCGGCGTGACTCGATCTGTCACTCTCTCACATCGCTGGTGAGAAAAACATCATTAAAAGCTCTGAGCTTTATTCTCTGGGGTCCTGAAGTACGTAAATACATGTCCAATTGCTTTGTACTTTCAGATGAGCAGTGTAAATATCCACATCACAACCAAACCATTAGTGTAAATGAGTGTAAATTAAAGGCTTGCTGCGTTTATTCCTACGCGCTCAGAAAAAAAAGGTACAAAAGCTGTCACTGGGGCATTACCTTTTAAAAAAAGTATACTTTTGTACCTTATTAACCCCTAAAGGGTGCATATCAGTTAGGGACTGTAATCTGTATTTGTTTGTTTTCTACTGTTACGTATGCGCTGCTACGTAAGTGTTTTCTGCATATTCTTGCATATCTTTGGGTGTGTGTCTGTGTGTACTGTTTGTTTTAGGTGTGCAACCTGATTGGAGGAACTGCCTGTCAATCCGGTGACGCAAGACAGCGACGTACGGGATCGCGCCACCAATCATTGTTCATAAAGAAAAGTTACACACCTGTTCGGATCAGCTGAGGATGGTTTTTGCTCTGTGAAGACGGTTTTCTCTTGTGAGAAGCCAGTCTGAGAGACTGTGTGATGTCTTTGTAGTTTCTGTATTTTTAGCTTGTGGACTGCTCATTGTTGGAAGTTTATGTTGGTCACTTTGGTGACGGTTTCTTTTGGTCTTAGTGTGTTTGCTGTACTTAAAACCAAGCGCCGCTTCTGGTAAACAATTGTGTAGAACATCATGTACTGGCGGGAGGGGTTGTGAGCCAGGTAAGCAGGTCGCGACCTACATGTTTTCATCACGTAGTGTTTTATTGTATAGACACACTAGGCTTAGAGAGATGGTGCTTGTTATGTATCTTTTTCGTTTGACAGTAAGTATAGTTTAGTTATGGCGTCCTGTGCGCTGAAGATGTTTTGTTTTGTATCTTTTGTTGATAGCTAGCTTATGCTGGTTTAATACTATAGTTAGTTGGGGTTCTTTGTTTTGTTTTTGTTAAGTTTCTTTCTTTGGCACCTCTCTTTCGCTCCTCCCTCTCCGCCTGAAGTTCCGCGGAAACCAAAACGTTGTATCTTGTCACTGTTTTTAAACACTCTATTTCACTTTATTGCACAAGTAAAAACAATTGTGACTAAGCGTGGTTGTCGGTGGCTCTGTTTGTTTGTTTTCTTTTTGGTTCTCCCCTGTTGTAAAGACTTTTTTTTTACCGTTTACAAAACACACACGCAACTATGGTGTGGTGCGTCCAATAAATCTCCTAGATAATAACGAGGGACGTAACATCTACTTTAAAATAAAATGTAATCATCAAAAAGAATGTTTAATGAATTGCAATCATGAAACTTTTATTATTTGTTTTAAAAGAAATATTAAAAATGACTATTTTTAGGGCTGTGAAATATTTTCTTTTTTTTTTTATCAATTTCTGTTTTAGTTTTTACCAAATATAAACTCAAAAGTTTGGGATCCGTAAGACTTTTAATGTTTTTTAAACAAATCTCTTCTGCTCATCAAGGCTGCATTTATTTGTTCAAAAATACAGAAAAAAGTTGTAATATTGCAAAATGTTATTACAATATAAAATAATGGTTTTTATGTTAATATACTTTAAAATTGAATTTGTTCCTGTGATGCAAAGCTGAATTTTCATCAGCCGTTACTTCAGTCTTAAGTGTCACATGATCCTTTAGAAATCATTATAATATGCAGATTTTTTTTTTTATCAATGTTAAAAAATAGATATTTTTTTGAAAACTGTGATATTTTTTCAGCATTCTTTGATCAATAAAAGGTTAAAAAGAACAGCATTTATTTAAAATATAAAGGTTTTCTAATAATATACACTACTGTTCAAAAGTTTAGGGTCTGTACATTTTTATTCTTTCTTTTTTTGAAAGAAATTAATACTTTTATTCACAAAGGATGTGTTAAATTAAAAAAAAAATGATAGCATAGATTTACATTTTTGAATAAATGCTGTTCTTTTTAACTTGTTGTTCATCAAAGAATGCTGAAAAAAAGAATCATAGGTTCCAAAATATTTGGCAGCACAACTGCTTCCAACATTGATAATTCTAATAATAAATCAGCATATTAGAATGATTTCTGAAGGATCATGTGACACTTAAGACTGGAGTAACAGCTGATGAAAATTCAGCTTTGCATCCCAGGAATAAATAATATTTTAAAATATATTAAAATAAAAATCATTATTTTATATTGTAATAACATTTTGAAATACAACTGCTTTTTTCTGTATTTTTGAACAAATAAATGCAGCCTTGATGAGCAGAAGAGACTTCTTTAAAGGACATTACAAGTCTTATTGATCCCAAATTTTTGAGCGGCAATGTACATTTTTTCCATTTTAATTAATCTGCATTCCATCTTAATGGTCTAATTAAATTTTAATAATATAAAAAAAATAAATCAACTGAATTCATAAAAACAGCTGGATTTGTTTATTTGATTATTATTTATTTATTTATTTACAATATTAGGGTCCTGTGTTTTGTGTGTGTGTGTGCGTGTGTCTGTGTGTGTGTGTGTGTGTGTGTGTTTAAACTTTTCTAGTAAACAAATAAAGGCATAAAACATTAACAACTGATTATTATTATTACATTAAGAGGTACATTCTGCGGTACAATAATAATAATAATATATTTGTCACAATTTGTTCAAGTTAAACTGAACGTTTATTTTGAAAGTTTGCCATGAAGGTCTTAAAGCTTCTTTGTGTATATGCTATGACAATAGTTTTTCTCAAATTAAACAATAAAATGTCCTCATATTTTGAGACGTAGATGCTAAAAAAACCACTTTGTGCATCACGTGTTTGAGTTTGTGCATCAGACGAACACACAGAACAATGCAGACTTATTAATCATGTTTAATTCTGCTGTTAGATTAAGCCATATCAGATACAAAAAATATATATAATATTTAGTAAATTGTAAGCCACTGCTTTATTTGTATAAATATGTATGTTAGTATGCTCTTTCAATATTGTCTCTAGCTAAACTTATAGTAAGTTCTTAAACGCGAAGACTAAATGTCACTCGCGTGTGAGTTCATGTTGTATTTTGCATTCCTTTATATAGTATAAGGTAAATGTTAACGTAGGCTATATAGGCAGCACAAAGGTGCAGTATGCATGAAGCAGTGCACTAGTCTGATCATCCACGCACTAAATTCTCACCTTTATTAAGAATCTGCTTATGCTGATTATGACGACTGACAGGAGGCGACAGCTGCTTTCAATCAAACGCAATTACATTTGCTGTCAATCATGCACAGCAATAACAAAAGCACTGACAACCGTTTGTCATTTCAAGCCAAAGATCCCAGATCTCCTCATTAACAAGCCGTAGCTCTGATTTTAGATTAACACATTAGCTTTCCATCGCTACCATCAATTACTCAGCCAACTACTGCTTGAGTTTTCCTTTGAAAAGGAGGTTGTTAGTAATGCTGCTCATGTCCTGAGGAGACGCAAGTATTATGATGTGACGAGTGATTTTGGTCAAATTAAAACGGATGCGTTGGATAATTTCACATTTTTTTCTTCTTTCTCCTCTTTGATTAGCTTTTACTATCTTTTTTTTTTTTTTTTTTTTTTTTAAAGAATAGCTCAGTCAGAAATGAAAACGTGCTGAAATTTTACTCACCCTCAGGCCATCCGAGATGTAGATGAGTTTGTTTCTTCATCAAATTTGAAGAAATGTAGCATTCCATCACTTGTTCACCAATGGATGTGAATGGGTGCCGTCAGAATGAGAGTCCAAACAGCTGATAAAAACATCACAATGATTCACAAGTAATCCATAAAACTCCAGTCCATCAGATTCATTCAAGAATTTTTAGATATTTATACTAGAAAACAAGACAAAAATACTAAGAAAATCATTTTTGCAGTGTGCCCCTGATTAAAAAAATGTAAAAAGTAATTACAACTTTTTATCTCACATTTCTGACTTTTTTCTTGCAATTCTGACTTTTTCCCAGAAATACAAGTTTATATCATGCAATTCAGAACTGTGAGCAGAAAACTCACAATTGTAAGAAAATAGTCTCTTTTTCCATTAGAACTGGACTTTATAACTCAGAATTGCAAGTTAATATCTCACATTTTTGAGAAAAGTTGTCAGAATTGCAAGAAGAAAAAAAAAGAATTTTTTACATTGGACAATTTCACATTTCTTTCTTCTTTCTCCTCTTTGATTAGCTTTTACCATCTTTTTATTTATTTATTTATTTATTTATTTATTTATTTTTCAAAGAATAGCTCAGTCAGAAATGAAAATGTGCTGAAATTTTACTCACCCTCAGGCCATCCAAGATGTAGATGAGTTTGTTTCTTCATCAGATTTGGAGAAATGTAGCATTCCATCACTTGTTCACCAATGGATGTGAATGGGTGCCGTCAGAATGAGAGTCCAAACAGCTAATAAAAACATCACAATGATTCACAAGTAATCCATAAAACTTCAGTTCATCAGATAACATCTTGAGAAGACAAAAGCTCAAAACTATGAAAGCCCATTTCTGCACTGTAAAAATGGTTTTCTTACTTAGTATTTTTGTCTTGTTTTCTAGTATAAATATCTAAGCATTCTTGAATCAAGATGCATTTACTTGACAAGTAAAATCATTTAAAATATTAAGTCTTGTTTTCTTAAAAAAAAAAAAAAAATTTGTTAGCTTTTGCTTAAAAGCAAGCAAAAATATCTGCCAGTGGGGCAAGAAAAATAATCATGTTTAGCCTTTGAATTAAGATGATTTTGCCCATTGTTTTAAGCAAAAACTAACAAAATTTTGATCATTTCTTGAGAAAACAAAAATCTTAAAATCTTAAGTTGTTTTTCTTGTAAATTCATCTCGATTCATTCAAGAATTTTTAGATATTTATAGAAAACAAGACAAAAATATCATTTTTCCGGTGTGCCCCTGATTAAAAATTTTTAAAAAGTAATCACAATTTTTTTATCTCACATTTCTGACCTTTTTCTCGCAATTCTGACTTTTTCCCAGAATTGCAAGTTTTATCATGCAATGCAGAACTGTGAGCAGAAAACGTGCAATTGTAAGAAAATAGTCTCTTTTCCCATTAGAATTGGACTTTATAACTCAGAATTGCAAGTTAATATCTCACATTTTTGAGAAAAGTTTTCAGAATTGCAAGAAGAAAAAAAAAAACGAATTTTGAGATAAAAAGTTGCAATTACCTTGCAGTTTGCAGTTAAATGGACTTCTGTACAAAACACTAAAGTATCAGAGCATGTTTTTCACAGGTAACACCAATTAAATTTTTTTCAGAATGTGTAAAAACTGAGTTAATACTTAAATCTTTCATCAGAACAACACCTTGACATCAAGTTGTTGTACTGTTTAAAATTCAGTAAGAGTAAACAACATAAATTTTTTATTATATTCTCATTCTCAGCACAAAGCAAACTGTAGTGAGCAGCTGAATGACCTGCAATAACCACTAAAGCTTAAATCTTACATGGCCTAAACTTTAAAATCCCAGTGCAAACGCAGGAACACGTGTTAATGAATCAGTGTCATACTTATTTTGGTCCCTGCTGGGCTCATTATGCCGATGTGTTTGTCTTTCTCTGCACTCATTTACTATTATTGATTTGTTCCTACGCTTTCAACCTCTTTTCCAATATCAGTTAGTAAGCAGCGCCTATTAAGCCAGAGTCTTTACAATGAGAAACTCCCCGTGGTTTTGGCGAGCAGCCATGTGCGCTACATATGGGAATAAAACCAATCCGCGCACAACGTGGGTGCTTGCGATAATAAACTAGACCGAATCCAAACTTCATTTCGTTTCATGAGGTTTCTGCACTCCTCCTTTTCACAAGAAAAAGAGGCAAAAGAATTGAAAGAGACGTATTAATTTGGGCCTCCTGCCGTGAAACTGACAACAGCCACACATGAAAAGCTTCTCCCGTCCCTGTCATCATTATTCCGTCATTGAGACGTTTTTGCCTGCGCAAAGCAATGTTATTACTTTCTGATATAGTTTGCAGCCATTCAGTGGGATCTTGAACAAAAGGTAGAGTAGCACGAGCTCTCTTGTAATTCTTCTCCACATCTTCAGAGTCAGAGACCTTCTTCGCTTTGTGCTCTTTATTTTGTTCAGAGCATTACAAAATAAATCACAAATGAATGAATATCAAGTGGAGTATTGTGTTTTATCACATTAGACTCTCTTGTCTAAATGTTTCACTGACCCAGTAGACCAGATCTTAATGAGATAACTTGATTCATTTATTTTTAATATAGAAATAGATTTAGGGCAATAGACTGTAGGTGAATACAAATGAACTGACATATATCACCATTTTCCAGAATTGTAAGTTTTATGAAATGCTGTTTAAATGTGCACTAATTTGCATAAAATGCCAGCGAATAGATCTGAACACTGGATAAAGCCAGGTTCAAAATTCTTGTTTGATTTTGATGACATATTAGAGTTAAAAGTTTTTACAAAAGGGATTTTGGATTTCTCTTTTTATCATTTCATAAATCAGATAATATTGTCAACTGACAGAAAACAAATACGTTTTCAGCTGTTTTTAGGAATAAATGTTATATAAATCAGTGTGAATTATATATGAACAAATTCCTCAGTAAAAACCTTCCCAATATAGAGAGGAATAAAACTGTAAGTTTTGGTGTCTGTAAGTGCTGCCGAAGTGGAGGAAAAAACTTTTAAAGATATGCATTTTCAATGAAATCTATAGACGGAAATAAAGTTCAATAAAATGAATGCTAAAATGTGTATATTTTATGTTTTCTTTCCATTAGTCTGAACAATGGGTGAAAATTCTTGTTTGATTTTGTTGACATATTAAGAAGGGAGTTTTTGAATTTCTCTATGTATTACTCAATAAATCATAAGATACTGTCAAAAAATACATTTTCAGCAATTTTTAGGGATAAAATGTTGCATAAATCAGTATGAATGATATATGAACAAACCCCTCAGTAAAAACCTTCAGAATATAGAGAGGAATAAAACTGCTAAGTTTGGTGTATGTAAGTGCTGCTGAAGTGGAGGAAAAACTTTTTAAAAATATACATTGTAATTAAAATCTATAGATGGAAATAGATCAAGTTCAATAAAACAAACGCATAAATGTGTATTTTCAATGTTTTCTTTCCACTAGACTGAACACTGGTTCGAAATTCTTGTTTGATTTTGTTGACATATTAAAGGTTTTTAAGAAGGGGATTTTGCATTTCTTTTTTTGTTAGCTTACAAAATAGTGTCCAAAAATACCTTTTCAGCTATTTTTAGGAATAAAATGTTGTATAAATCAGTGTGAATGATATATGAACAAACCCCTCAGTAAAAACCTTCAGAATATAGAGAGGAATAAAACTGTAAGTTTTGGTGTATGTAAGTGCTGCTGAAACAGAGGAAAAACTTTTAAAGATACGCACTGTAATTGAAATCTATAGATGGAAATATATCAAGTTCAATAAAACAAATGCTTAAATGTGTATTTTTGATGTTTTCTTTCTACTAGACTGAACATTGGTTCAAAATTCTTGTTTGATTTTGTCAACATATTAAAGTTTAAGAAGGGAATTTTACATTTCTCTTTGTATTACTCTATAAACTATAAGATACTGTCCAAAAATACATTTTCAGCTATTTTTAAGAATAAAATATTGTATAAATCAGTGTGAATGATATATGAACAAACCCCTCAGTAAAAACCTCCAGAATACAGAGAGGAATAAAACTGTAAGTTTTGGTGTATGTAAGTGCTGCTGAAATGGAGGAAAAACATTTTTAAAGATATTCAGTGTCACTGTAATATACAGTCGCAAATATATAAAGAGCAATAACATACACACTTAAATGTGCATTTTGATGTTTTCTTTCCAGTAGTCTGAAAAAACAGCCAAATAAGCCCAAAATCTCAAAACCGGATGAGTACTTAAAAAGAAGTTTTTGCCTGCAGTGTATTAATACACTAAGATGGGCCACTACAAACCAGTGTTATTTTAATATCATTGAGATGTAGAGTATTGAGTATTAAAGTTTTGGTTAATAATTTGAATTAGATTTTATTTTTATATTTTCTGATTTCATGTACATTTTGTGTTTTTGTTATTTTAAATAGTTTTTATTGTTTTTAAATGTCTACATAGTATTTATTCATTTTTACTTCGCTTTTGTGTTCCACAAAAAAAAAAAAAAAAAAGCGTTTTTGTTTCTAACCAAAAACCAACTGAGCAGATCATATGCAGAAAGTTTTCAATGAACAGACACTGTATGGAAAGTTAGAAATGTTTATTGTCCCCTAGATCCATCTGAAATTGTATTACGAGATTCTCACAGGCTCGCCGGCTGAATATTAGATTTCTTGAAAAGTCAATAGAGGGCCCTCATCATTAAAGTGAATAAATATTCCCACCCCTTGAAGCGATCTCAAATCCTGCATTTCTCAAAAGATTTTCTGAGTTTTTTCTTTATTATCGACAGGATAATGTTGACACACACTGTTCTGCCTCGTGGCTTTTGATATGAAAGTGAATGTGTGTGAACAGAGAAACTCGCCAATAACTCAATAGCTGAATGACTTTATTAGACAAGATTACTTCACTTCGCCGTCTGCGCTTGGAAGCCAGCGTCTCTGTAGCTGCACTACATTAATTTTATATTTGATTGATCTCGGAATATTTCAGCTATGGTGGAATACAACTCCACCCTGCTAACCACAACCCAACTTTTTTGGAGATTTCTTTTGATTTTAAACAACAACAGCTGCCACAGATACATTTATACACTGTCATTTGCAAGTTGCACATAGAGATTACTGAAGAATATTTTGCTTTTTCTTATACTTAAAAAAAATGTCATGTTTATTTCCATGCATTACTTAACAACTGTTTACTAGCAAGCAGAAATGGTTGCAAATTACTTTTAATCTACTTTTTACAAATTTACATTTAACAATTTTCATTTATTATTCACCTAGTATCTAATAATTACAAAAAAGAAACTGCAAGTAAAACATTGAATTCATAATTTTATTAAGTATATACAAAAAAAATATATTTTACAGTGCTTACATTAACTACAAAATGGCAAGAAACAGTTAAATATTACATTTTTAAGTAAAAATAGTGAAACTGTATTTTCTATTTTAAAAATTGTATATTGTTTTATATACAACTTTGAACAATACATTTTTTAAGGTCCATTTACAATGTGAAATAAATTTGGTGTAGAAATCATTTTCTCCTAGAAATTGCTAGTAAATTTAACAAGTAATTGCAAAGAAATGGCAAGTATATTGAATTAAATGTGAAAATTATAAGTACAAATAGTATTTTCTTGTAAAATGTATTTCAGTAATCTTTATTTACAACTTCAAAATTATCTTTTACAGTGTACACCAATTTTTTTTCAGTGCATTGACACATTTGTCAGACACTGCATTCAGTGTATATACATTTGACCCGTTTATGCATTCAGAACACGCATTAATGGAAACTCACAACTCTCCATATTGACAATTATTCTGGCTAATATATCAGTGTGTCGCCCTTAAAATCGTGCAGTGACTGTTGTGCAGGGTCTCGTTCTTCAGTCGCATCTGCAGAGATGTTTGCCTTGAATTTCTGCCGCTCTGTGCATCTTAATTATCTGTATTATTCTCACAGCGGTGGCACAAACCCGTGACGCCCAGGGATCTGATTGGTATTTCTGTAAGGTTTTTAGAAGCTCTGGAGACAATTTACTTCCTCTCCTCAAGTTAATTCATTTATTTATGTGTGGCGAATGAAGATTTAGCATTGTTAGTTACACAAACACAATGACATCTCAGGGAGATTAAAGCGTCCCGTCCACCGCCGCGCATGCTGTGAATTAATTAGCTGGTTAGGAACAGAATGATCCCTTAGAGTAGTAAACACAGCTCAAACCAGCACATCTACGCTGACCTGATCTCACACACACACACACATGTTCCTGAAGTGCAAACAAGCAGCAGAAACATTCTCAGAGAATGCATGCATTAAAACAATATCCTGTATATACTGCATTACCAGAAATGCAATGCAAGTTGCACCGAATTAAAACATCTGCCAAATGCATTTAGATTCATAATAAAAAAGAAGGAAATAAAAGCATTTGTTACCCAATTTAAGAGCTTTTTAGCAGCCAGATCAAGAAAAACATGGTCTTTTACTGAAAGATTAGTGTACATTATGCTGCAGTTTTATTTTAGAAAAACTTATATACTATTATAGTATTATTAATATCAGTATTTTTATATCAATATACATGCAGAGTTTATTTGCAAAAACAGATAACTATTTTTTTTAAATGTTTAAAAAGCTTGTTTTTTATTTTATTTATTTATTTATTTATTGTTATTTTTTACTTTAGTTGGAGATTAGTTGGAATGCACAATGAAAAAAACATGATTTTTGAAATTAACTGTTTTGTAAATAAATTCTTCACATATTAAATATTTATTAATATATAAATATTATACTCAGTAATAAATGAAATTAGATTAAATATTTTTTCCTAATTTTTGTACTTTTGCATTTTTTTTAACATTACTATTTAAGTTATATTTATAGCTTATTTTTATATTTATAGCTTATTTTTATTTCAGTTTCAAGGGTTTTTTTTTTTTTTTTTTTGTTGTTGTTGTTGTTGTTGTTGTTTTTGTTTTTTACCATATAGCAATTATTTACTTTTTGCATCATTTAGCTGAAGCTTTTCATTGAATATTTTAGTTTTAGTTTAGTTTTAGTTAATAATAATCCTAGAATGTACTATCTTTTCAAATTAATATGTGGAAAACTACACATTATGTAACAAAAAAAAAAAAAACAACTTCCAGTAAGTAAATATTGACATTTTGGTACAAGGAAAATGCTAAGTAAAATATTTAATGATTACATTAAAGAGTAAAATTATGGGTTTTACCAGGGTTATCTTAGTTAATTCAATGCTAAAACATTTAAAAAAAAAAAAAAAAAAAAAAGTACTTTAAATATTTATTTTGGTTATCTCAGGCAACACTTCTCATTTATTTTAACTTTACTAATAGAAAAAAACACAACAAAATTACTAAAACTCTAAAAACAGAAAATACAAAACAAAAAGTATTCAGAATAAAAACTATAATACTATTTAGATAGTAAAATAACACAGATGTAAACTCTACACAAGAGACTTTACAAAGCTTATTTCAGGCAAAAATCAGATCTTAACAGGCTAATTCAAAACAAGCCACATTTTCAGTAAGAATCCCCATGAAAACTGTAAATGATGACGGTAAACTCTCAGCAAATGATGGCATGTTGACAATCTACTCCTGAATAAGCTCAGCTGTGGCGTTTCCAGTGTGGAAAATGGACTGGAAGTGCGAATTTTTCTTGCCACTACAGATGGTGATGGACTCTTGTGTTACACTGAAAGGCGCGATAACAACATGTAAAACGCACAGCTGAAAATCAAACACTGCCAAGAGAAGCTATCGAGGCTGATGAAGCCGCAGAGAGCCAATTTAAGGCCAGGTATTTCAATGTTTGCCAGAAAATGCATCAAGTCATTGAAAAAAGAAAAAAATGAGAAGATGCAGCACCTAAATCCATCCACTTCTGAGATAATGTATGTATTTGAGCGCCGGCTTGTATCTTAGCAAGCGTGCAGTCTAATTAAAGGCTTTTGGATTTCTCCCAACGGTGCCGACTTGCACTTTTCCAGCCTTCAGTCAAGTCGTAATGATCATGTTTATGGGAAGAACGCATGCGAACGCTTTCCTATTTGGAGGTGTATCAAATAAAGGAACAGGCAAATTGGTCAAAATGGTAAACATATTCAATAAATAAATACGCGTGGAGCAAGGGATGTGTGGAGCTGTCAATGAAGGTTGGTCTTTTTATTTTTTCTTTACTATTGCGACCATAAATCTAAACTTTAAAAGAGTAGTTCACTTGAAAATGGTCATCAGAGATGTAGATGCAGATGCACTTGCTCACCAATGGATGTGAATGGGTGCCGTCAGAATGAGAGTCCAAACAGCTGATAAAAACATCACAATAATTCACAAGTAATCCACACCACTCCAGTCCATCAGTGAACATCTTGAGAAGACAAAAGCTGAAACAAATCCGCCATTAAGACATTTTTAACTAAAATACGAGTCTATAATCCATAATATGCTTACTTTGCAAACTTTGCAAAATAGCACATAAAAATTACTGAAGAACTTTTAGCAAGAAAATATTTCAGTTTTTTTTTTTTTTTTTTACTTAAAATATGTCACATTTAATTCAATGCAACAATTGTTTGAAATTTTTCTAGCAAACAAAAACTTTAAAATTACTTTTAATCTACTTTTAACAAAATTAAATTTTTACAATTTTCACTTATTATTTACTTAGTATCTAATAGTTACAAAAAGAAACTGCATGTAAAACATTGAAATTGGTGTGGAATTTGTATGTAAAACCGAAGTACATGGTAAAACGTACACCAATAATGTTTTACTTCTATTTTTTTTTTTTTTAATTATTAAATATTTACAAATATATATTTTACAGTGCATAAAGACATAAAAAATGGAGTAGAAACAATTTACTCTGAAACTGCTAGTCAATTTCACAATTAAGTATGAAGAAATGGCAAGTAACAATGAGTTAAATATTACATTTTTAAGTCAAAAATACTTAAATTGTATTTTGTTTTATAACTTTTAACGACTTTGAACAATACATTTTTAAAGTGCATTAATGCACTGAAAGAAATTTGGTGTAGAAACCATCAAAACAGTCCAAACCAGCTCTAAACAAATACGTGGCTGGATTTTGATGTGAGAGACAACAGGAGATGGACTTCACTGAAGTAAGTGTTATTATGGATTATAGACTTGTATTTTAGTTAAAAACATCTTAATGATTGACTTGTTTCAGCTTTTGTCTTCTCAAGATGTGAACTGATGGACTGGAGTGGTGTGGATTACTTCTGGATTATTGTGATGTTTTTATCAGCTCTCATTCTGACGGCACCCATTCACATCCATTAATGAGCAAGTGATGGAATGCTACATTTTTCCAAATCTGATGAAGAAACAAACTCATTTACATATCAGATAGCCTGAGGGTGAACACATTTTCAGCTAATTTTCATTTGTGGGAGAACTGTTCCTTTAATCTTTCTAATTTGCTTAATTGGTAAGAGCTATTGCACGTTGTACTGAACAATATCGGCACAGCTTGTCTCTCACTAATGACCTCTGGGTGTTACACGCTTTTGTTCTCCAGTGTTCAGTCCAGACAAACTAGCTGACCAACCCATAACATTTCAGCATCTGGAAGGTTTGTAAACGTTTTGGGTCGTACGGCTGTAAATTGTACACAAAGTATGTGTTTTCTTGGCTCATTAAACACATTTGTCTCTTAACGCCGCTCGAGCTGATTGATTTTTTGTTTGCGTCTGTAGCAATTTCAGTCTGCTCTTGTTGACTGACCTCTATCAACTGCAATTACGTTCAATGGCCAAATTTTCCTGACACTATATTTTTTTCACTCAAAATGTGAGTGCTGCAGTTTATACAGCGATTGATGTTTTGTCAAGTGAAATCAGCATTATAACTTCCTGCAACAAACACCAAAACAAAGTAGATTTTGACAAGCATTGCCAAATTCACATGAACAAATTACTCTCATTATTTCTGACATATGAGTTAATCTGTATGCTAGCGTACTCATAAATATGACTTTTATCAATACAAATTGATCAGTTTAAGCACTAAAGCACTAAACTAAAGTTACTAGACATGAACTGAGCCACAAAACTTTCATTTTGATTTCATGGCCCCTTAAAATGAGATACTGAGTTGTTTTTACAGTATTAGATGAAATCAAATCAACTGAATGAGTAATTTGCATATATTTCCGGGGAAAGTCATTAACTGGATTACTCAAATACTTAATTCTCTTAATTCTGTAACTTTTATGAGAGAGAGAATTTGCAAGGCTATTATAAAATGAACATTAAAATGAATAATAGTTATATACCGCACACACTTTTACGAGACATTTCTTATTGGAAAAATAGCATCTGATTCACTCCTGCGTTACATCATAAGCTAATTATAATTCTGCGTGAATCATTTCTATATTGGAGATCAAAATCTGTAAACTGTCTCGTATCCGCTATCAAAAACATTCAGAATCAATGAAATGTTACGTCCCGTAAGAGCTGCACTCAAACCATTAAATATGTTGTTATTTATCAATTATACAGTTCAAGCGTCCGTGCTGTGCATACACAAATGCCTTAATTCTACAATGCTGTAGTTGGATAACATTACATAACATGCTGATTTGACAAATAGTCACAACAGGGGCGTTTTCAACGAGAAGAAAACAATCCTGTGTTTTCATTACTACGACTGGCTGATTTACCTTGTCGAAAGGATAATGACCACATCGCATGCTCACAAATCAGCTTGAAAGAATCGAACAGGACAAATGTATAAAAACTCACTCACTCTCAGTTGAAATGACTTAAAATGGCTTGCATTTCAATACTCGCAACCATGACTAAACAGCTGCTGACTAATGATCTAAAAGATATGTGTCCTTCCACTAAAAGAGTAATTCACTTGAAAATGGTCGTCTGAGATGCAGATGTAGATGGAAATGCATCATTCCATCATTGCCTCACCAATAGATTCTCTGCAGTGAATGGGTGCCGTCAGAATGAGAGTCCAAACAGCTGAGAAAAACATCACAATAATCCACAAGTAATCCACACCACTCCAGTCCATCAGTTAACATCTTGTCATTCTGATGGCACCCATTCACTGCAGAGGATCCATTGCTGAGATGCATCGTTCCAGCACTTGCTCACCAAAGGATCCTCTGCAGTGAATGGGTGCCGCCAGAAAGAGAGTCCAAACAGCTGATAAAACCATCGCTATGATTCACAAGTAATCCACACCACTCCAGTCCATCAGTTAACATCTTGAGAAGACAAAAGATCAAACAAATCCTTACATTGGGACGTTTTTAACTAAAATACATTGAGTCCATAATCCATAATAACGCTAGCTCCAGTGAAAAAGTGGTCTGGTCTGAATCAGGAGAGAAATCTGCACAGATCAAGCACTGTTTACAAACCATGACAGCTCTAAACAAACATGTGGCTGGATTTTGATTTGAGAGACAACAGGAAGTTATGGCGTTATTATTAATTATGGACTCATATTTTAGTTCAAAATGTCTTAATGATGGATTTGTTTCAGATTTCAGATCTTCTCAAGATGTTAACTGATGGACTGGAGTGGTGTGGATTACTGTGATGTTTTTATCAGCTGTTTGGACTCTCATTCTGACGGCACCCATTCACTGTAGAGGATCCATTGGTGAGACAGTGATGGAATGATTTCTACAAATCTGATGAACAAACGCATCCTAATCTTGAGCCACTGATGACCTGAAAAGATGACATTTAATATCAAAAGAGATGTGTCATTCCATCACCTCTGCAGTAAATGGGTGCCGTCAGAATGAAAGTCCAAACAGCTGATAAAAACATCACAATAATCCACAAGTAATCCACACCACTCCAGTCCATCAGTTAACATTTTGTCATTCTGACGGCACCCATTCACTGCAGAGGATCCGTTGGTGAGACAGTGATGAAATGACACAATTCTATAAATCTGATAAACAAACTCATCAAAATCTTGTATCACTAATGATCTGAAAAGATGAGATTTAATAGCAAAAGAAATGTGTCATTCCATCACCTCTGTAGTGAATGGGTGCCGTCAGAATGAAAGTCCAAACAGCTGATAAAAACATCACAATAATCCACAAGTAATCCACACCACTCCAGTCCATCAGTTCACATCTTGAGAAGACAAAAGATCAAACAAATCCATCATTAAGATGTTTTTAACTATCCATAATAACACTTCCTCCTGAAAAAGTCTCTTGTTGTCTCTCACATCAAAATCCAGCCACATATTTGTTTAGAGCTGTTTTGGCTTGTAAACGGCGCTTGATCTGAGCAGATTTCTCTCCTGATTCAGACCAGACCACTTTTTCACTGGAGGAAGTGTTATTATGGATTATGGACTTGCTGCTATTTTAGTTAAAAACGTCTTAATGATGGATTTGTTTCAGTTTTTGTCTTCTCAAGATGTTCACTGATGGACTGGAGTGGTGTGGATTACTTGTGGATTATTGTGATGTTTTTATCAGCTGTTTGGACTCTCATTCTGATGGCACCCATTCACTGGTGAGCAAGTGATAGAATAATACATTTCTACAAATCTGATGAACGGCCTGAGGGTGAGCACATTTTCAGCAAATTCTCATTTTGGATGAACGATTCCTTTAAAAAAAATACATATGTCTCCAATTAAGAAACAAACAATTATATCCATAATTTCATGCATATTCACTAAGATGCAAATAAAAACTCATTTGCAAGGCTATAACACTAGAGAATCCTCACATGCAGTGCATGCATAAACTGCTGCTTTTACTTGCAGATAAGAAAGCGTAACCTCACTCGCTCCGTGACCCTCAAAACACTCAAACTCACAATATAACCAATTCATTTTATTTTCTGACGCCCCCCAGGCATGTGATGTGATTGATGCCCCGGATCGTGGCTTTACATGAAACGCAGATGATCTGCGGCCTGACAAATGAAGCGAGAAAAACAGGAGGTGCCGTTGACTCATTTTTCACGTTATAATGAACTACAACATCAGGGAGGAAACACATCGAGCTCCAGCCGGAATAATGACTCCAGTTGTTCGGGTCACGGACCGGCTCGCGACGTCGGAAGGTCTCGGGATCAGGTTAGCGAGCAGCTTTGTGACGTCCTGACGCGCAGGAATCATAAATTGGTCGCTGTTCTCTTGCACGATTCGGTGAAACACCTCCAGCTTCATTTCTGCTGAATAATTCATGCTTCATTAATTGGAAAGTAAATGAATTCCAATGTTTCCATACATGAATAATGTGAACGATTAGTCTGTCTAAATCATTTACCAGCATCCCTTAAGAATCCTGGTAGGCGTCTTTACCTTACGCTCACGGTGCATTTAAGATGCTTTCACTCTTGAGCTTCTGGTGAAGAGTCAGAGTGTGTTTGTACAAAAACACCTTTTCAATCTTTTTAGTATTCACACAGCCACTCTTTTCCATGTAATGAAAGCAAAAGGGAACGAGGCTGTTCATCTCCAAAATTATAGAATTATAGATCTACATTAAAAAATTAGGAACTCAATAAATAAACTCAATTACTAACTAAATAAATAAACTAATAAATCATTTAGTTACTGATCAAATAAGTAAATTATTTTGTAATTATATTTTATAATTATAATTTATTTACTTATTATTATTTAATTACGCATTCATTCGCATATTTTTATTTTACATTTTATTTTAATTTTAGTTCAAGTTTTAGTAATTGTATTGTTTTTGTAATTAGTACTTTTTTAATGTCTATACAGTTTTTATTTCACTTTTAGTTTGTTATTTTAGTACCTCAAATTAAACTCATTAAAAAATGTATTTCATTTCAGTTAACATTTTATTTGAACATTTTAAATGTGAAAAAATAAGTTAGAAATAAAAAAGTAAATATGCATCTGTAAATAATTGTTTTGTTTTTCTTTTTCAAAAGATTATGGAAATATAGTGTATATTCTACATTATAAACCATGTTTTCATTACATTTCTAACTGTACATTGTTCACATGACATTCTTTTTATTTTACATTTCATTTTAACTTTAGTTCAAGTTTTAGTAATTTTATTGGTTGTCATTTTTAGTATTTTTTTTTGTCTATACAGTTATTATTAATTTTTATTTCACTTTCAGTTTGTTATTTTAGTACCTCAAATTAAACTAAATCAAAATAAAAAAATCTAATAAAAAATATTTTATTTCAATTAACATTTTATTTTAACATTTGAAGTAAAAAAAAAAAAAAAAAAAAAAAGTTACAAAAAAAGTATTGTTTTTTGTTTTTGTTTTTTTTTTTCAAAAGATTATGAAAATATGGTATATATTCTACAATAAAAACCATATTTTCATTACATTTCCAGCTATACATCAATCATATGACATTTATACATTTTTGTTTTGTCCATTTCATTTAATTTTAGCACAAGTTTTAGTTAATTTATGTTTTGTCATTTTCAGATTTTATATATATATATATATATATATATATATATATATATATATATATATATATATATATATATATATATATATATATATAATAAAATATAAAGTGTAAAAATTAAAAATAACATTTTATTTCTGTTTTAGTTTTAGTTATTTCAGCACATCAACATTAAATATTAGAATTATAGATCTACATTACAGAATTAGCTCAATAAATAAACTCAATTACTAACTAATCAAGAATTTAGTTACTGATCAAATTAATAATTTATTTTGTAACTACATTTTGTAATTAATAACTGATTTACTTATTTAATCACGCATTAAATAGTTACTTATTAAATAAATAAATTAGTTACTTATTATATAAATGAAATAACTAATTTATTTACTTATGAAATAAATATATTTAGTTACTTATTATACTGAATAATTCATTTACTTAAGTAAATAATTAATTTACTTATTAAATAATTAACTGAGTTGCATATTAAATAAACTAAATAACAGTTACTTATGAAATAAATAACAAATGTATTCATTAAATAATTAAATAAAAATACATTTTTAATTTATTTATAATTTAATTGAGTTAAAGTAAATAAATAATGTAGTTACTATGTGCTATGTAACTAAATAAATAGGTTACTTATTAAATTAAATTATTTTAATTGTGCAACTTGTGTACACACTGTATAAATATGAAAACAAAAAAAAAAAAAATCAATTATTTCTCTTAATAATGATGTGACTGCATGAGTCATATGGATGAACGTTATAATACATGTTATGATATTATGAATTCATGGTGCTTTTGTGTCCTTTTTGAAGCTTGAAAGCTTCAGTTCCAATTCATTGTACTTGGAAAAGAGTGAAAGAGAAAATCTGAACAGAAAACACATTTTTGAGCTACTGAACTATTCCTTTAGGAGGGTTTTTTCATATAATATTGGCTGCAGAGGCTGTGAGCTACAAACATGCGTCAGTTCAGCGCAATGGGAACGTCCTGGAGCGCGAGGCGCACTTGTGTGAATTTGGCTATCGTTCTCGCTCTTAATCGGATTTGGGCAGGTTTACATTTATGCATTTGGCAGATGCTTTATCCAAAGTGTGTTCATGCTATACATTTTCCATTAAGTGCTCAATTTGCATCGAGTCTGTGTTGATCCTGGCGTTTCTAATGTCACGCTCCAGCAGATCAGCTGAAAAAAGACAATAAAGAAACCCTGAAAACTGGACAGAAATCCAGCCTATACATGTATTCTCATTGCTTCTAACGTCAGTAAAATAGTGTACATTGTGTAATGCACATACTGCGACTAAATCACTTAAATCTCTTGTGATGTTTCTCATTTGTAAGTCGCTTCGGGTAAACGCGTCGCTGAATGAATAAATGTAAATGTTATGATAAAGATGACACTTGGGAGTTTGTTGTCTTATGGCAGTTTTTAAATACATAATCTTAAACACATTAGACAGTGAAGAGCTATTTTTGTCACTAAATAATACGTTTTTGAATAAACCTCTGATGAGATTTAGAAGCACTGACGTCAGACTGATTCATTCATTTGTCATCAATAATCTGACCTTTTGCTATGCGTCCTCAAAAATAAGGTCTAAATAACCAAATAAGATGAAGCACTGCATCTAAAGCATAAAAAGACTATGAAAATGTGATGTATATAAACCATATTTTCATTACATTTCCAGCTATACATATGACATTTACAAGGTTTTTTTTCCATTTCATTTAATTTTAGTAATTTTTTGTCATTTTCAGATTTTTTTTAATTTATATTTTTATCAATTTTTGTTTCTGTTCTAGTTTTATTTATTTTAGCACATCAAGTTACACTAAATTATTTTTTTTATTCCAGTTAATGTTTATTTTAAAGTAACAGAAATAAGTCATAAATAAAACGTAAATAATCAATTAAGATGGAGCACAACGCATTTTTTCAAGAGATTATAAAACTATAGTGTATATTCTACAATATAAACTATATTTTAATTACATGTATAACTATACATCATTTACATGACATTTATAAGCTTTTATTTTTATTTTGCATTTTAATTTTAGTTAGTTTTAGTAATTTTATTGTTTTTGTCATTTTTAGTATTTTTTAATGTCTATACAGTTATTATTCATTTTTATTTCACTAAAATCTCATTAAAAATGTATTTTATTTTAATATTTATAATATTATTTTATTTCAGTTAACATTTTATTCTAACATTTAATATGGAAAAGGTTATAAATTAAAAAAGTAAATATGCATCTGTAAAACATTGTTTTTTTTTTGTTTTTTTTCAGAAGACAATGAAAATGTGGTGTATATAAACCATATTTTCATTACACTTCCAGCTATACATCATTCATATGACATTTATGTGTTTTTTTGTTTTTCAATTTAATTTTAGTACAAGTTTTAATAATTTTATGTTTTTGTCATTTTCAGATTTTTTTTAATATATTTTTGTATCAAATTTTATTTCTGGTTTAGTTTTAGCTATTTTAGTACATTAAGTTAAACTAAACTAAAATGAGAAATATTGCTTTGGCAATAAACTGAAATAAAGTTTGTTTTTTTATTTTTTATTCCAGTTAATGTTTATTTTAAAGTAGCAGAAATAAGTTATAAATAAAACGTAAATAATAAATTAAGATCGAGCACAACGCATCCCTAAAGCATTTTTTTAAGAGATTATAAAACTATAGTGTATATTCTACAATATAATCTATATTTTAATTACATTTATAACTATACATCATTCACATGACATTTATAAGCTTTTATTTTTGTTTTACATTTTAATTTAGTTAGTTTTAGTAATTTTATTGTTTTTGTCATTTTTAGTATTTTTTAATGTCTATACAGTTATTATTCATTTTTATTTCACTTTTAGTTTTTTTAGTACCTCAAATGAAATCAAAATGAAAAATCTCATTAAAAATGTATTTTATTTCAGTTAACATTTTATTCTAACATTTAATGTGGAAAAGTTATAAATTAAAAAAGTAAATATGCATCTGTAAAACACTGTTTTTTTTTTTTTGTTTTTTTTTAAAGACAATGAAAATGTGGTGTATATAAACAATATTTTCATTACACTTCCAGCTATACATCATTCATATGACATTTATAAGTTGTTGTGTTTTTGGGTTTTTTTTCTTTTTCAATTTAATTTTAGTACAAGTTTTAATCATTTTATGTTTTTTTCATTTTCAGATTTTTTTAAATATATTTTTGTATCAAATTTTATTTCTGTTTTAGTTTTAGCTATTTTAGTACATCAAGTTAAACTAAACTAAAATGAGAAATATTGCTTTGGCAATAAACTGAAATAAAGTTTGTTTTTTATTTTTTTATTCCAGTTATATTTTTATTTTAAAGTAACAGAAATAAATCATAAATAAAAAGTAAATAATCAGATGAAACACAATGCAAAAAGCATTTTTTTCAAGAGATTATAAAACTATAATGTATATTCTGCAATATAAACTATATTTTCATTACATTTATAACTATACATCATTCACATGACATTTATAAACTTTTATTTTTATTTTACATTTTCATTTTAGTTATTGTTTTGTCATTTTTAGTATTTTTTTAATGTCTTTACAGTTATTATTATTTTTTATTTCACCTTTAGTTTTTTTAGTACCTCAAATTAAAATAAATCAAAAAGAAAAATCTAATTTAAAAATGTATTTTATTTTAGTTAACATTTTATTTTAACATTTAATGTGGAAAGAAAGTTATAAATAAAAAAAAAGTAAATATGCATCTGTAAAACATTGCTTTTTTAAACAATAATAAAAAGCAAATAATCAAATAAGATGAAGCACAATGCATCCCTAAAGCATTTTTTCAAGACATTTTGAAAATATAGTGTATATTCTACAATACGAATCATATTTATTACATTTCTAACTATACATCATTCACGACAATATTTTTATTTTACATTTCATTTTAGTTCATGTTTTAGTAATTTTATTGTTTTTGAAATTTTTAGTATTTTTAATGTCTATACAGTTACATTAGTCTTTTTTTTTCACTTTTAGTTTGTTATTTTAGTACCTCAAATTAAACAAAAAAAAAAACTCTAGTTAATTTCTGTTAACATTTTATTTTAACATTTAAAGTGAAAAAAAAAGTAATAAATAAGTAAACATGCATCTGTAAAACTTTTTTTTTGTTTGTTTGTTTTTTTTTTCAAAAGACTATGAAAATATGGTGTAAATAAACCTTATTTTCATTACATTTCCAGCTATACATCATTTGTATGACATGAATTTTTTTTAAGTTTTTTAAAGTTTTAGAAATGTTATGTTTTTATTTTATTTTTTGTTTAGTTTGTTTTAGTTTTGTTTATTTTGGTACATCAAGCTAAACTTAATTTAAATATTTCTTGGCAACAAGACAATATAATCTTATAATTTTATTTTACATTTTTATTTTAAGTTTTAGTAACAGTTACCAATTCTTATTTCACTTTTAGTTTGTTTTTTAGTACCTCAAATTAAACTAAATCAAAACGAAAAATCTAATTTAAAATGGTATTTTATTTCAGATAACATTCTATTTTAACATTTAAAGTGGAAAAATAAAAAATAAAAGATAAATAAAAAAGTAAATATGCATCTGTAAAGCATTGTTGTTGTTTTTTTTTTAGATTATGGAAATATGGTCTACAATATACAATATATTCTACAATCACATCACTTTTTTTTATTTTACATTTTAATTTTAGGTTTTAGGAATTTTATTGTTTTTGTGATTTTTAGTATTTTCAATGTCTACACAGTTATTAATACAGTTATTATTAATTTTGCACTTTTAGTACCTCAAATCAAGCTAAACCAAAATGAAAAATCTCATTTAAAAATGTATTTTATTTCAGTTAACATTTTATTTGAACATTTAAAGTTAAAAAAAAGTTATAAATGTGTAAAAAAGTAAATTAATTAAAAAAAAGTAAATGTGCATCTGTAAAATGTTGTTGTTGTTGTTTTGTTTTTTTCAAAAGATTATGGAAATAAGGTGTATATTCTACAATATGAACCACATTTTCATGACATTTCCAGCTATACGTCAATCGCATGACATTCGCGAGGTGTCTTTGTGCTTCTGTCGCTGATTGATTTTTCGTTTGCGTCTGCAGTAATTTCAGTCCGGATCAGCCTGCTCTTGTTGACTGACCTCTGTCATCTGCAATTATGTTCAACGTCCAAAATCTCCTGACGCTTTCCTTTGTTCCATAAAACCAGCGAGCGCTGCAGTTTTACACTGCGACTGATGTTTGGCCAGCCAAAATCAGCACTGACGTAAAACCTTAATGCAACTTCCTGCAATAAAGCAAACATTGATCATATTAACAGAAAAACAATAACTGATAAGTTTATTAAACTTTTTTGGTTTTCATTTTAGTTAAGGACTTAGTCGTGCTTTTAAAAATATCTTGCTATGCTACCTGAAAACTAATCAAGTTCGCAGTGTTGCTACTTTCAGTTACTCCCGGTGTTGGCGTATATGCAGATTGAACGTTTCTCAACGCCAGCCCATTTGCAATTCAAATGCATGAGGAACGACGGCTCGTGCGCTCATTTATTGAGCCGAGGTTAGAAATTATGACTCACCGACAGTTTAACCACTCATCAAGGGAAAGACGGAGAGAACCATGCAGGCCAGATTAAAACATACGTTCGTTGTAAAAGTTAAACGCCCACGTACGGCGCACTCCAGATCCTGATTTACCCACTCGTTCGCTCCGAACAGGCGAGACATCCACGCATCTCTGGTCCTTCAGCGCTATTATCGCCGCAGGAAATGCAAGGCCACAGGCTAACGCTGATGGCCCTCGATGACACCGGCGCATGCCCATCATGGGCACGGGGCAGATTAGCTCTTTGTGTTGAAGATTGGAGAGCTGCTCGATGGGCTAATCACCCTGTGCTTCATGAGACCGCAGCTGAGAGGTTCGAGACTCATACAAATGTGTGTCTGATTTCGTGTGATGAACATCCGATGCCGAGCAGGACAGGATCCTGGATCCACGTCCTTGTTGGCTTTGGAACAACATTCCCATTAAACAATCAATGTGCTATTCTCGCATAACTAGACCTTTGACCGCGTGTCGTTTAGGCGCAGATTCATCTGAAGTAACGATCTGAAATGTAAATCAGAACTGCATTAAATCTTATCAGGCAAGCTTTTGCATGTTTTGCATGGAATAGTTATGCCTAAAATTAAAATGTGCTGTAATTCTGCTCGCCCTCAGGCTATGCAAGATATAGATTAGTTTGTTTGTTCATCAGATTTGGAGAAATAATAAAAAAAAAAAAAAGAAAGAAATCTAAGATTATGAGAATAATGTCGAAATTACAAGAATAAAGTCAAAATGTTACAAAAATAAAGTCAAATACTACAAGAATAAAGTCAAAATACAACGAGAATAAAGTTGAAATATTTTGAGAGTAAAGTTGAAACATTTAGAGTGTAAAGTCGAAATACTACGAGAATAAAGCTGAAAATATTTTGACAATAAAGCCGAAATATTATAAGAATAAAGTCGAAATATTCAGAGAATAAAGCTGAAATACTACAAGAATTAAGTCAAAATGTTTAAAGTATTTTGAGAATAAAGCCAAAAATATTCCGAGAATAAAGCCGAAATATTATGAGAATAAAGTCAAAATAATACGAGAATAAAGGCAAAAAAATTTCGAGAATAAAGTCGAAATATTTTGAGAGTAAAGTCAAAATATTTAGAGAGCAAAGTCAAAATACTACGAGAATAAAGTGGAAATATTTTGAGAGTAAAGTCGAAATACTACGAGAATAAAATCAAAATACTATGAGAATAAAGTCAAAATATTATGAGTAAAGTCAAAATACTACAAGAATAAAGCCGAAAATATTTAGAGAATAAAGCCAAAATATTATGAAAATAAAGTCAAAATACTACGAGAATAAAATCGACATATTCCAAGAAAAAAGTTGAAATACTACAAGAATAAAGTCAAAATATTTAAAGTATTTCGAGAATAAAGCTGAAAATATTTAGAGAATAAAGCCGAAATATTATGAGAATAAAGTCGAAATAATAATAGGAGAATAAAGTTGAAAAATTTTGAGAATAAAGTGGAAATATTTAGAGAGTAAAGTCGAAATACTATGGAATAAAGTCAAAATACTTTGAGAATAAAGTCGAAATATTTAGAGAATAAATTCGAAATAATACAAGAATAAAGTTGAAATATTTCGAGAATAATGTCAAAATATTACGAGAATAAAGTTGAAATACAACGAGAATAAAGTCAAAATATTTTGATAAAGTAGAAATATTTCTCCACTCCAGTCCATCAATTAACATTTTGTCATTCTGACGGCACCCATTCACTGCAGAGGATCCATTGGTGAGACAGTGATGGAATGACACATTTCTACAAATCTGATGAAGAAACAAACTCATCCTAATCTTGGATGGCCTCTGGGTGAGCACCTTTTTGGCAAATCTAATCTAAACAAGCAAATGAACACAATATAAGGAATTTTTATCAACTGCACCAAATATACAAACATCTTCCACACGGTTTTGGAACAATGCCGCATCTCATTCAACACAACTGTCTGACGCTCACCTGACGCTCTAGATGGCACCTGTGGATTCGCATTCAAACTAAACATCTGGGTTTTCACATGAATAAAGACCTTTTCAATTTGCCCGGCTCAGTTTGTCTGTTGGAAAACGAGGAACGACAGATCGAGTAAGTGAGCGCAGTTCAAATTAAACAACTCCCGCTGAACTTGATTCAGTCTGACAGAGAGAAAAGGGCAGCTGTGGCGATCTGGTCTTTTCATTTCAGCCGGCCGAATATAAGTCGGCTTACTTGTCTATCATACGCTCGTCTCGAAGCTTGCTGCACGAAAATATGCCTTTTTCGCCCAGAAGCAGCTCTGTTTGAGCGACCTACTGTAGCTGAGGGCAAGATTTGGAGGAGTATTGTTTATTTAAAGTGATGGTGTGTCTGCCATTGCTATCAGCTCAGATTTATGTTCAGCAAAGGAAGCTCTTATTCAGTGCTTGAATCGTAGTGGTTATTCTGAAGATGAATTACAGTGGTAATGGGAATATGTAAACTCAGGACTAAGCCTAAAGACTAAATATAATGATTGTAGTTTTATAATTCACCCTTTCTGACCAAATACTACCTTAGAAACTGTCATCTGTCAGATTATCAGACAATCATTTGCATGTTTCTTTTATAAGTTTTTAAGAATGTAGTAACTGTAAATATGAGAAATGCACAAATGCATGAATAAAACTGGCAAAACTGTAACTCAAACAGTTCAGCATGGCACTAGAAATGCCAAAATCATGAGTTTGATTTCCAGGGAATTCATGAAGCAAATCTTTACATTACATAAACGTTCAGATTTATCTGCATTAACAATCTGAAATGTAAACGAGAAATGCATTAAATTTAATCAGCTTCTTGTCTGTACTGTACGTTTTCCAGAAACTTGAACATGAGAAATGCACAAAATGCATTAATAAACTGGTAAAACTGTAACTCAAACAGTTGAGAATGGCACTAAAAATACATTACATAAACTTTCAGTGCAATGCAAGTAAAACTGAATAAAAGCTTAAATAAAAGCCTTTTTGCAAAATGCAGAAAAAATAATATGTTAACAGGTTAAAGGTTAACATGCAGATGTTAATACATATATACATACATATACTTTTTTTTTTCCAGTACAAAAAGCTGCATGAAAAGGGAATGCATGAACCAAACTTAAACATGACATAAACTAAGTGCATTGTAGGATTTTTTTGAATAAACATTGCAAAATGCATGAATATTAATGTTTACAACAAGGTTAACATGCAGTTGTTAACTAGAACTGACACAAAATATGAACACGGAGTAAAGCATTTAATCAAATGCACCTCATATGATAGCATCTTGCACAATTTATATTTAAATAAATATTTATTTATGTATTTTTTATTAATTAATTAAGTTTATTATTTTCAGTTTTACGATTACAACCATCTCAGTTTGGAATGAAGGAGCAAAAAAAGAGCAGTTCAAATTAAATAATGTTTCTATTGTACATTTTCCAGTTTACTGCAACTTAAACATGCAAAATGCACAAATGCATGAATAAAACTGGTAAAACTGTCATTTAGACAGTTCAGCATGGCACTAAAAATGCCAGGGAATTCATGAAGCAAATCTTTACATTACAAACATTTTAAGTGCAATGCAAGTCGCCTTGAATAAAAGCTTAAATAAAAGCCAAATGCATAAAAATTCTATGTTTACAATAAGGTTAACATGCAGTTATTAACAAGAACTAACAAAGAACACAATCAGTTGCATCTCATAATCTCATATGCAAATGTCTTGCATCATATTTTAAGAAAAAAATATATATTTTTTTTTTTTCGCACTACAAAAAGCTGCATTAAAAGGGAATGCATGCATTAAGTGCATTGTAAATCATCTTGAATAAAAGCTGCCAAATGCGTGAATATTAATGTCTATAACAAAGGTTAACATCCAATTATTAACTAGAACTAAAACAAAACATGAACGCAAAGTAAAGCATTTATCAAATGCACCTCATATGAAAGTATCTCACACAATTTATATTTAAAAAAATAAATTAAATTTTTATATATTTTTAAAATTAATTAATTAGTTTGTTATTTTCAGTTTTATGATTACAACCATCTCAGTTTGTCTGTTGGAATCAAGGAGCAGAAAAGCGCATTTCAAATTAAATAATGTTTCTATTGTTCGTTTTCCAGTTTGTTACAACTTAAACATGCAAAATGCACAAAAGCATGAATATACTTGTAACACTGTAACCCAAACAGCATTGCATTAAAAATGCTAGTCATGAGTTTGATTTCTAGTAAATGCATGTATGACATCTTTAATAAAAGCTGACAAATGGCTAAAAAAGATGTTTATAACAAGTTTAGCATGCAATTGTTAATAAGAACTGGTATGCAATCTTGCATACTTTATATCTAAGAAGAATATTCAGTTTTATGCTTTCAACAAGAATGGACTAATGCAAATTTATTTAGTTCAGTCGATTTTCGGTGCCAGACTACAGACGTTTGCTGTTAATCTTTGCTGCTAAATATAATTCACACACAACCAAAACCAGCCTTCACTTTGTGCCAGTCAGCAATTACAGTATCTGCAGTGCTGACAATACTAAAAAAAACAAATAGCTTACTACATAATTAACCGCAAAATCTTTTATGAAGTAGAAAAACACAGAATGAAACTATCTACACTCTGATTGTAATCAACACACTCACTTAGATTTGTTCAACACAACAAGAGTGTTATAATATGTTGTCGCATTGCTCATTTGCAGTTCAGGTGCAAAACGTGGCAATTGAATTGAAAAGTGAGTCTTGATTGCCAGGGATTGCAAGAACTCAAATAAACCTAAAATGCAATGCAAGTCACTTTAGATGCTGCTGAATGCATGCATATATATGTTTACAATAAGGTTACCATGCAATTGTTAACAAAAGCAAACAATGGACACAATTTAAAGAATTTATCAGTTGCATTTATCTTATGCAAATGTCTTGCATACTTCATATTTACGAAAACACGTCAGTTTTTTCACTAAAATGGTATAAATCCAAATTGATCAGTCTATTTTCTGTCTGTTTTTGATGCCAACACACATTTGCTGATATATAAGACATTTGGCAGTGTTAACAAAACAAAAAACGTGTTGCATTGCATTGCTCACTCGCGGTGCAAGTGAAAAATGTGGCAAGTGGATTGAAAAGCCTGATTGTGTTAGCACACCGGACTTTAAGTATCCGTGACCTACGGCAACTCCAAACCATTTGGAGATTATCCAAACCTCCGGTCCAGAGTCGTCTAAAGAGGGTCGGGTGTGAATTGACTCTTTGCATGATGTTAAATGTCACTCCTTGATCTTTCTGCACTCACAAGTAATTCAACTTCCCAAAAGGCTACACAGCTCACAAAAGACACTTTTACGGCTTTGGCTCTTGTATCTGATCGTGTTTTTGTGTTTTTGGCACAAGCGTCTGACCTGACTTCATGCAAGATGGTTTGTTTAATTAAAGTGCAGCTATGTAAGTGAATTAACAATGCTGAATAACTTAACCAGAAGTCCCCAGCTAAAAATAATGACCTTTTTTCTGGTGAAAGAAATACATAAACAAAGAAGAAAGCCAAAATATTAAATGTCATGGATGAATATTTACAGAGTAATCCATTATTTTGTAGAAGGGAGTGAAAAGGACAATTTTCACCTGAGATTCGGAGCCAAATTACGGGAGGTAAAAATGGCTTCAGAAAGATTGCAACATCATTATGTTATTTTTACAGAGACTGGCAGCTCTGTTAGTAAAATCTCAATCTTTGTTACACTGCTTGCTAATGGTGACTATTAAAAAAAAAAAAATGGAAATAGCACTTTTCATCCCAAAGTTTGCATTCATGTAATTTAAAAAGTATTAAAGATATCTTAATATCCTTTTAGAATTTGTTTTTTAACACACTTTTCCTTTGATATCTTCATTTTTCAGGCCCTAATTGATTCAATTCCAGAGATTTGGGGATCTTAATACTTCATACGGCTGATACTTTTTTCCTTTTAAAGAGGATCATCTGAAGAACAAATAGTGTTGAAACTAGAAACATACCTTGTTTCCCTCTATCAAAACATTTGCATTAAACATACCAGTGTGAGCACTTAAAATACTCATTTTCCAAAGTTTGCATGTCTGTAACTCAAGAAATCTGAAAGCTATCCTAATATCCTTTTAGATTTTGGTTCTTAACCAACTTTTCTTTTGATATCTTTATTTTTAAGTCCCTCTATGGTTCAAACCCAGAGATAAGAGGATCTCAATGCACCTCCATGAGTAAATTGTACACATATTCAGTGGACAAAAAACAAATGTGAATCACATTGCATATAGCTGATAAGGAAAATGTCTAAAGAACAAATGATGTTCAAATTAGAAACATATCTTATTTCCCTCCATCAAAACAACTGCATTGCACATAACATATTGAGTGCCAAAAATATTAATTTTCCAAAGTTTGCATGTCTGTAACTCAAGAAATATTAAAGATATTTTAATATCCTTTTAGTGTCTAGTTTTTAACAAACTTTTCTTTTGATTTCTTTATTTTTCAGGACCTAATTGATTCAATCCCATAGATTTGGGGATCTCAATACAACTTCATACGCAAAATGTACAAATTTTCAGTGGTCAAAAAACTAATCTAAATCACTTTGCATACAGCGGATACTTTTTTCCTTTTAAAGAGGATCATCTGAAGAACAAATAATGTTGAAACTAGAAACATACCTTGTTTCCCTCTATGAAAACGTTTGCATTAAACATACCAGTGTGAGCACTTAAAATACTTATTTTCCAAAGTTTGCATGTCTGTAACTCAGGAAATCTGAAAGCTATCCTAATATCCTTTTAGATTTTGGTTCTTAGCCAACTTTTCCTTTGATATCTCCATTTTTAAGTCCCTCTGTGGTTCATTTCCAGAGATATGAGGATCTCAGTGCTCCTCCATGAGCAAATTGTACACATTATCAGTGCAAAAAAACAAATGTGAATCACAATGCATATAGCTGATACTGTTTTTAAAGGAAAATGTCTAAAGAACAAATAATGTTGAAATTAGAAATGTATCTTGTTTCCCTCCATCAAAACAACTACATTGAACATAACATATTAAGTGCCAAAAATATCAATTGTCCAAAGTTTGTATGTCTGTAACTCAAGAAATATTAAAGATATTTTAATATCCTTTTAGTGTCTAGTTTCTAACAAAATTTTCTTTTGATATCTTTATTTTTCAGGCCCTAATTGATTCAATTCAATTTGGGAATCTCAATACAAATGTTAATCACTTTTTTCTTTTAAAATGGATCATCTGAAGAACAAATAATGTTGAAACTAGAAACATATCTTGTTTCCCTCTAACATTTGCATTAAAATACTCATTTTCCAAAGTTTGCATGTCTGAAACGCAATAAATTTGAAAGCTATCCTAATATAATTTTAGATTTTGGTTCTTAACCAACTTTTCTTTTGATATCTTCATTTTTAAGTCCCTCTATGATTCAATTCCAGAGATACGAGGATCTCAATGCGTCTCCATGAGTAAATTGTACACATATTCAGTGGACAAAAAAAAAAAAAACAAAAACAAATGTGAATCACTTTGCATACAGCTGATACTTTTTTCTTTTAAAGGAAAATGTCTAAAGAACAAATATTGGTGAAACTAGAAACGTTGTTTCCCTCTGTCAAAACGTTTGCATTAAACATACCAGTGTGAGTGCTTAAAATACAAAATACTCATTTTCCAAAGTTTGCATGTCTGAAACTCAAGAAATCTGAAAGCTATCCTAATAACCTTTTAGATTTTGGTTCTTAACCGACTTTTCTTTTGATATCTTCAGTTTTAAGTCCCTCTATGGTTAAATTCCAGAGATATGAGGATCTCAATGCGCCTCCATGAGTAAATCGTACACATTTTCAGTGCAAAATACAAATGTGAATCACATTGCATATAGCTGTCACTTTTTTCTTTTAAAGAGGGTCATCTGAAAAACAAATAATGTTCAAATTAGAAATGTATCTTGTTTCCCTCCATCAAAACAACTGCATAGAACATGACATTGAGTGCCAAAAATATTCATTTTCCAAGTTTGCATGTCTGTAACTCAAGAAATATTAAAGATATCCTAATAACCTTTTAGATTTTGGTTCTTAACCGACTTTTCTTTTGATATCTTCATTTTTAAGTCCCTCTATGATTCAATTCCAGAGATACGAGGATCTCAATGCGTCTCCATGAGTAAATTGTACACATATTCAGTGGACAAAAAACAAATGTGAATCACATTGCATATAGCTGATAAGGAAAATGTCTAAAGAACAAATGATGTTCAAATTAGAAACATATCTTATTTCCCTCCATCAAAACAACTGCATTGCACATAACATATTGAGTGCCAAAAATATTAATTTTCCAAAGTTTGCATGTCTGTAACTCAAGAAATATTAAAGATATTTTAATATCCTTTTAGTGTCTAGTTTTTAACAAACTTTTCTTTTGATTTCTTTATTTTTCAGGACCTAATTGATTCAATCCCATAGATTTGGGGATCTCAATACAACTTCATACGCAAAATGTACAAATTTTCAGTGGTCAAAAAACTAATCTAAATCACTTTGCATACAGCGGATACTTTTTTCCTTTTAAAGAGGATCATCTGAAGAACAAATAATGTTGAAACTAGAAACATACCTTGTTTCCCTCTATGAAAACGTTTGCATTAAACATACCAGTGTGAGCACTTAAAATACTTATTTTCCAAAGTTTGCATGTCTGTAACTCAGGAAATCTGAAAGCTATCCTAATATCCTTTTAGATTTTGGTTCTTAGCCAACTTTTCCTTTGATATCTCCATTTTTAAGTCCCTCTGTGGTTCATTTCCAGAGATATGAGGATCTCAGTGCTCCTCCATGAGCAAATTGTACACATTATCAGTGCAAAAAAACAAATGTGAATCACAATGCATATAGCTGATACTGTTTTTAAAGGAAAATGTCTAAAGAACAAATAATGTTGAAATTAGAAATGTATCTTGTTTCCCTCCATCAAAACAACTACATTGAACATAACATATTAAGTGCCAAAAATATCAATTGTCCAAAGTTTGTATGTCTGTAACTCAAGAAATATTAAAGATATTTTAATATCCTTTTAGTGTCTAGTTTCTAACAAAATTTTCTTTTGATATCTTTATTTTTCAGGCCCTAATTGATTCAATTCAATTTGGGAATCTCAATACAAATGTTAATCACTTTTTTCTTTTAAAATGGATCATCTGAAGAACAAATAATGTTGAAACTAGAAACATATCTTGTTTCCCTCTAACATTTGCATTAAAATACTCATTTTCCAAAGTTTGCATGTCTGAAACGCAATAAATTTGAAAGCTATCCTAATATAATTTTAGATTTTGGTTCTTAACCAACTTTTCTTTTGATATCTTCATTTTTAAGTCCCTCTATGATTCAATTCCAGAGATACGAGGATCTCAATGCGTCTCCATGAGTAAATTGTACACATATTCAGTGGACAAAAAAAAAAAAAACAAAAACAAATGTGAATCACTTTGCATACAGCTGATACTTTTTTCTTTTAAAGGAAAATGTCTAAAGAACAAATATTGGTGAAACTAGAAACGTTGTTTCCCTCTGTCAAAACGTTTGCATTAAACATACCAGTGTGAGTGCTTAAAATACAAAATACTCATTTTCCAAAGTTTGCATGTCTGAAACTCAAGAAATCTGAAAGCTATCCTAATAACCTTTTAGATTTTGGTTCTTAACCGACTTTTCTTTTGATATCTTCAGTTTTAAGTCCCTCTATGGTTAAATTCCAGAGATATGAGGATCTCAATGCGCCTCCATGAGTAAATCGTACACATTTTCAGTGCAAAATACAAATGTGAATCACTGCATACAGCTGTCACTTTTTTCTTTTAAAGAGGGTCATCTGAAAAACAAATAATGTTGAAACTAGAAACATACCTTGTTTCCCTCTGTCAAAACATTTGCATTAAACATACCAGTGTGAGCACTTAAAATACTCATTTTCCAAAGTTTGCATGTCTGTAACTCAAGAAATCTGAAAGCTATCCTAATATCCTTTTAGATTTTGGTTCTTAACCAACTTTTCTTTTGATATCTTTATTTTTAAGTCCCTCTATGGTTCAAACCCAGAGATACGAGGATCTCAATGCACCTCCATGAGTAGATTGTACACATTTTCAGTGCAAAATACAAATGTGAATCACTTTGCATACAGCTGTCACTTTTTTCTTTTAAAGAGGGTCATCTGAAAAACAAATAATGTTCAAATTAGAAATGTATCTTGTTTCCCTCCATCAAAACAACTGCATAGAACATGACATATTGAGTGCCAAAAATATTAATTTTCCAAAGTTTGCATGTCTGTAACTCAAGAAATATTAAAGATATCTTAATATCCTTTCGGTTACTGGTTCTTAATAAAATATTCTTTTGGTATCTTGAATTTTAAGTCCTTATATGGTTCAGACCCAGAGATATGGGGATCTCAACGCGGCTCGGTGAGTGAATTAAATACAGCTGACATCATTACTGCAGGCCCAGGATGCTGTGCATAATACCTGAGCTTGAGGCCACACAGCCTGCATGATGATCATCAGCCAGTGCATTCACACATCCACCATCTGTTATAGCTGGAACACCAGAAGCTTTTGTGTTTTAAATGATCTCAGATCTGACTAGTGTGTGCATTTGCACAGGCGTGTTAACCCTGAAAACTGTTCCTGAAATATACATAAGAACATGCAGCTCACATACACACACTCACAAACACAGCCTGTTTATACTGGCCTTGAGTTTTTGCCTGTTTGCGAGCCGTGCCACTCACTTCAAATGGCGTGGAATATTTAATTAGCTCCGCCTCGGTTGATCGTCTTATCTTGGCTGACTCTTAACTTATCCTATTTGCATGTCTCTTTTAACGGAGGGCTTCAGAAGCGCCCTTGAGGGTTTAAAAACAGCCAGGCACCTTTAGCTCACCCTGTCCACATCTGCAGCTCCACCCGCGCCTCTATTAGCATGGCTTTGAATACTGAAGACGCACAGCGAGCCGCGTGGTGCACTAGCGCCTCCTCAGGACACGACTGGGACTGACAAGATGACAAAATCCACAGATGCACATTAAAGGAGGAACCCGAGCCATATATAGAGCAGATCATAGATCTTTTCACACCAGACAGGAAGCCAGTATTATTAACAACCTAGCAACACACAGAATACCCTAGCAACCTGAATACACCACAGGAACTGCTAATGATCACTGCTCCTATAAGAAAATACCGAAGTAGCCTGGCATACAGTCATAATTTAACAATGAATCTCACAAATCCTGTCTAGAAAAAGTATTCGGGTCATAATTCACCCTAAAAGCAAAAGATAAAGAATGAAAATTATTTATATTTAGATAAAAAATAAATAAATAAAATAGTAAAACTATAACTAGTAAAAAAAAAAGGTTTTGGAATTTGTAATATATATATATATATATATATATATATATATATATATTAAATTATTATCACTTATTAATATTATATAAATAATATTAATAAATAATATATAATAATATATAAATAATATATAATTATATAAATTATTAATTATTATAATTATTGATACCACAAGTTCTATAGCTATTAAATATTGGCTAATTAATAGTAAAATAGTAAAACAGTAAAACTAATTTTTGCATTTTGATAACATATATTTATATTTATATTTACATATACATATATACATATACATATATTTATATATAAGTAACTAGGCATTAAAAATGGGTAATAAAGTCTATTCAATTATTATTTATTCATATTATATAATATATTAATTATAATTCTTGATACTACAAGTTATATAGTAATTAAATATCGCAATTTAAAAGTAAAATAGTCATAAAATAATAATTTTCAATAAATTTTTATTAGAAATTTAGACTTTATTACCAATTTTTAATGACTACTATTACCAATATATATATACACACATATACATACATACATACGCACACACACACACATAAATATATATACATATAATATATATATATATATATATATATATATATATATATATATATACACACATTGGTAATAAAGTCTATATTTATATTATATGTATAATAAATATATACATATAATATAATATATATACATTGGTAATTTATTGAAAATTATTATTTTATATGACTGTTTTACTACTAACTAGGTGATATTTAATTACTATAGAACTTGTAGTATCGTAATTATAATTAATATATTATATAATATTAATAAATAATAACTGAACAGACTTTATTACCTATTTTTAATGCCTAGTTACTTATATATAAATATATGTATATGTAAATATGAATATATATTATCAAAATGCAAAAATTAGTTTTACTATTTTACTATTATTTAGCCAATATTTAATAGCTATAGAACTTGTGGAATCAATAATTATAATAATTAATAATTTATATAATTATAATAAGTTATAATAATTTAATAATTATTGTTTCAGTAAATTTGTATGAGAAATATAGACTATTGCCAATTTTTAATGGTTTTTTATGTCATATGACATTTTCTCACAAGTACACATTTTCGTTACGTGAAAATAAAATCCATATTTCTATAATAAATATGCATAAATATATGTATATGTATATATGTAAATATAATTTCTTTATATAAAATACGTAGAAATTTTATCACTGTTAAATAGTCATGCTAGTAATTTGTTATACCGCCTTTAATTTGTTATCAATTGCACTTATTTTTTTTGCTGCTAAATATACATTTGCCGTGTCAATGGAATAAAAAAAAATATTTATTTATTTTTAGAAATGTATTACAAATGCATGATTTTTTTTTTTTTCCAGAGACTGTATTACAGTAATATTCACCATTAAGAATTACAAATTAAATACATATATATGCATATAAAAATACAAATGTCTGGATGCATTATAATTTGGTAAGAAATGTGCATGATTGTCTATAAAATAATTTCAAAATGGATTATTTCCTGTGCAAATCTCTTTTATCTATGCAAAATAATAATTTATTTAATTAATCAAATATAAAGACGATGTGATTCAAACAGCAAGAACAACAGCAAAAAATCAAATGCTCACATCTACTATTTGTTGAATCCTTGTGCAACTACACAGAAGGAAAGTGTTTCGCCTGGACTTATTGTTATCGTATCACAATGAAATCATGCGAAGCTGGTGTGGAAAAAAGATAAGCTCAAAGGTCAAAGACTGCGAGGAACAAGCGTATCTTCATGTGCATTCAGAGGCAGCCACGGCGAGCGGATACAAACCATGTGCGATGATGTTTCCATGCCAACCAACCTCGGAAGCAACATCTGAAATTTCCAGTTATCTTGGAAATAGATGGCAAGCCAAGGGATACGCGGCTGGCGGAGTAAATCACGAGGGCAAGGCCTCCGTTCTGCTGTTAGAAAGGGCTTCCAGCGACACATTTAACATTTTACGGCCAAAAGCAGAGCATTAAAAACCGGCAGACATCCATAAATATCTCTTACCGTGTATCCATGATGGCTGTTAGTACGTCATCGTTCAGATCATTCTCCTGTAGGTCATAGTTTGGGTTGGTTGGATGATAAAACAGCATGAGCGGATGGCAGCTATAAACCTAAAGGTGAAGACCAGTGCTTTTAACCTTAAACTGGTTTTATTGTCTGTCTGGGCACAGATAGAAACCTGTTTTGAACTCATTCGCCATGTGCATTAAAAGAAACAGTCGAATGCTTGGTTTTATTAAGACTACCATATGTGATTGACTGTATTTTTATAGTTACATTGGTGAAACATGTCAACTCTTCAAATGTTTTACACTTCTGCCATCTAGTGTCTGACAGCAGGATTAAAACTAGTCAAGAACCTGCATACAAATGTATCTATAATTCAGTACTTCATGTACATTAGATGTCATATTAATTCTACACTTATATAATTATGTACATATTTATAAACATTATAGGTAATATATTAGGTGTAAGAAAAACACATATATATAAATGTGTGTGTGTGTGTGTGTGCATAAAAACAGTAAGTGTAATATTGCTCTAAACTGTTGTTTTTCAAAAAAAAAAAAATTGTTTAATTTAATTGCATTTTTGTTTTTTGTTTTTCTGAGCAAAAAAAAAAAATACATTCTTCCCTAATTTACAGAAGACACCCACTAAAATGTCATTCAGTGTAACAATCTTGCCATATTTATAACAAAAATCAATTTACGACATATTAAAACACAAATTACGTTCACCCCAAATACTAATTAGTTGTAATTCTACATTTTTAAAAATTTGCCATTATCGTAGGTTTTGCCCATTTGTCAGTAAGAATTTTTTACTCATTAAAACACAGTAAAATGTAATATGCTCATTTATTCTTTTATATATTTTAATATGTAAAAGTCAGAATAAGCATACTGTTTGAATTTTTACACAAATATTGTGTTACACTGAATGACAATGTAATTATTTCAACCAAATTGTAACATGTTATTCTCCAAAAACTTAAAAGTAGACACTTTACTTACATTTAATGTGCTTTCTATGGACATAAAATCACTTTCGTAAATTTCTTTTGATGTGGGCATCTTAACGTCTTTGACCCATATATATTGTCCTGACAAAGGGACGAGGTTCACCGATTTTATGCATCTTTACACAGCTGAGTTAAGGCTGCTCTGTGCCTGCTTAAATTCAGTGTAAAGACATATTGCCATATAAAAGACAGACTAACTTATGACCCACATAGACACAATATTATTAAAGTCAAAACTTAGAGGTGCTTTTGTGCCACCTTTGCAGTGTACATTTGGCATAATTTACACAGCTAAGTTAAGGCTGCATAAAAGCCTGACTAACTTATGCCGGCTCTGACACATTAGTATTAAAGTCAGCACTTAGAAGTGCATTTGTGCCACCATTGCGATGTAAATTTGACACGTTGATGAGTTAAGGCTGCTCTGTACACTACCTTATGCCAGCTCTGACCCACTTAGACGCAATATTATTATAGTCAAAACTTAGAGGCGCTTTTGTGCCACCTTTGCGGTGTAAATTTGACACGTTGATGAGTTAAGGCTGCTCTGTGCCTGCTTAAATTCTGTGTAAAGACATACTGCCATATAAAAGCCAGACTAACTTATGCCAGCTCTGACCCACTTAGTCACAATATTATTATAGTCAAAACTTAGAGTTGCTTTTGTGCCACCTTTGCAGTGTAAATTTGGCATAATTTACATAGATGAGTTAAGGCTGCTCTGTGCCTGCTTAAATTCTGTGTACAAATGTAATGCAGCATAAAAGCCAGACTAAATTATGCCAGCTCTGAAACACTATTATTAAAGTCAGCACTTAGAAGTGCTTTTGTGCCACCTTTGCGGTGTAAATTTGACACATGGATGAGTTAAGGCTGCTCTGTGCCTGCTTAAATTCTGTGTAAAGACATACTGCCATATAAAAGCCAGACTACCTTATGCCAGCTCTGACCCACTTAGACGCAATATTATTATAGTCAAAACTTAGAGGCGCTTTTGTGCCACCTTTGCAGTGTAAATTTGGCATAATTTACACAGCTAAGTTAAGGCTGCTCTGTGCCTGCTTAAATTTTGTGTAAAGACATACTGCCATGTAAAACCCAGAGTAACTTATGCCAGCTCTGATACATTAGTATTAAAGTCAGCACTTAGAAGTGCTTCTGTGCCACCTCTGCAGTGCAGATTTGGCATAATTTACATAGATGAGTTAAGGCTGCTCTGTGCCTGCTTAAATTCTGTGTACAAATGTAATGCAGCATAAAAGCCTGACTAACTTATGCCAGCTCTGAAACACTATTATTAAAGTCAGCACTTAGAAGTGCTTTTGTGCCACCTTTGCGGTGTAAATTTGACACATGGATGAGTTAAGGCTGCTCTGTGCCTGCTTAAATTCTGTGTAAAGACATACTGCCATATAAAAGCCAGACTACCTTATGCCAGCTCTGACCCACTTAGTCACAATATTATTATAGTCAAAACTTAGAGTTGCTTTTGTGCCACCTTTGCAGTGTAAATTTGTCATAATTTACATAGATGAGTTAAGGCTGCTCTGTGCCTGCTTAAATTCTGTGTAAAGACATACTGCCATATAAAACCCAGAGTAACTTATGCCAGCTCTGATACATTAGTATTAAAGTCAGCACTTAGAAGTGCTTCTGTGCCACCTTTGCAGCGTAAATTTGCCATAATTTACATAGATGACTTAAGGCTGCTCTGTTCCTGCTTAAATTCTGTGTAAAGATGTAATGCAGCATAAAAGCCAGACTATATTATGCCAGCTCTGACCCACTTCATCCCTTAGTATTAAAGTATAATTAGAATTGCTGTTTAAATGTATTTATTCTCTAAACAGTCTGTGTAAAGATACAGAAAATGCCACTTCAGAGGTGCTTCTGCAGTGTAAATTTGTAAACTCTCAACAACAAACGTCAGATATTGATTGTTATTATGACTATTATCTTGACTGAAAGATTCAAACATAAACACGAAGTGGCAATTAAATGAAACTCTAAAATATAGTGGTGATTTTAAGTGACAAAATGTCGTAATAAAACTCACCTCAAACTCTGTTTGGGAATCAGAGTTGCACTCAACACACCAGCGGGCAGATGGCGCTGTTTCCATGCAGTGATTTCACTCCTTTACCTGTTTACACAGGTATATACAAATGGGTGTTTTTCGTTATACATAGTATCTCATTTTTATATATTAAAACTAAATGAATTATATATTGATATTTCTGTGGGCATTTGTAATACAAAAATTATTGGAATAATATTAATTTTAGCTTATTCACTTGTAAACGAAATGTTATGAATTAATTTCCATTTAAATAACATTTATGATATTTTATGGCACAAATGTAAATTATAAAGAAGGACTTCCCTGCTCATTTCTGACCTATTACACATATTGCAGCATGATTTGTTTTGCTTTATTTAAAGTCATTTAGTCACTTTGTTTTTAAATGGTTGATTTAAATTATTTAAACACATGGTGTAGCCAACATGATTGGAATTTGTAAATAAAATCGTAAAACTGCACCTAAGTGGGGGCGTTCCTCATTAATATTAATTAGGGCGTTAGCTGCGCCGCCGTTGAGCCACAACTCTGCGGTTGAGCGTCATATTATTTGTGATATCTATAACCAGGTGTGCCGTCAGGACGAGGTGGCCGAGTGGTTAAGGCGATGGACTGCTAATCCATTGTGCTCTGCACGCGTGGGTTCGAATCCCATCCTCGTCGACTGGTTTTGGGTGTAAATAGTTGCTGTTGTTATGGTTACAGGTGGAGAACGCGTGTTCGCTTCCCATTCAGCAAATAATAAAGTGCCGCTGCAAAAGAAAGGCGACAGATATTGTTAATAAGAAGAAACTCTTACGTATTTATGCGAGTATGAGCATCTTCTCTGGTCGGTCTGCGTTACATTTTCACATATATTAAATTAAAGAATGATTAAAAATACTACTGGAGTCGTTGCTTAAATTTGTCTGCTTTTATATTTGCATTAACTTAGTGGATGCTTTAGTTATTTATTATTACTTAGTTATCTATTGATTGACTGTTGTTCTTGTTTTGCGATTTTATTAAATTACTGACAGAAGCCACAAACAGTTTCAGAATAATGAGAGTTCTACTTCTATATACATTTTATAGGCCATTCTACAGAATTGGTTCGAAGTCAGAAAATGTCTTAAAAATTTATTTTTTTTTTTCACACATTTTGTATGTATGCAAATTGTATAATATCCAAGATACATATTTCTAGTAATTGTGCAGTTAATTCTCATATTGTATTTTCAGAACGTTTTGGAATATTTGTCCTCTCCCCAAATTTGTCACTACCGAAATACAGTAATACATAATTTAATTAGAAGGGTTATATTCACCTATTACGATTGTGCTTACATCTACATTGTAAATATATATTTTTTTCTATTTATTAAAACGTTTTCAGAGGTAAATCAATAACAGTTACAATTATAACAATATTTCAAGTGGGATTTCTGAGATTTTTACAAATTTTTCTTTGTAAAAAGTTGATCATACTGATTTCAAACTTAAGGATTCATTTGTTTGAATATACATTGAACCAAAAACTACCATAACATCTTCGTTGATAATTCAGTATACTTTTTTTTTTGACAAAACATCACGTTTTTCGGTAGTGAAAATGTTTTGTGTTTTTGTAGAGTCCACACTGCATTACAGAATTATAACCCACCTATTAAAATACAAAATATTTGCATAACTGTACTAAAACTTTGTTTATTTCCCCCAAATACAGCATCATGTGATCCCTGTTATCACTACCTGAAATGATGACATATTTCGGTCATGACTGTTATTGACAATTTATGAGATAACAGCCCAAAAAAATAAGTGAAAAACAAAAAGATATTTTTAAAAACAACAACGGATTAAAATGCAAAAAAGTTGAAATGTATGGGTTATGGTTCAGGACAGCCACCTCACAACTAAAAGTACCCAATAAATGAATTTAATATATATATTAAGATTACTAATATTTTTAACTTTATTGTGGGTTTCAATAGATAATAAAAGGATCTTAGTAAATATCCAAGATTTAAATAACTGCTTTTTAAGTGTGTTTTTTGGTTGCGGCACAGCAGTTTGCACCAATTCTCTAGAACAGTCCATATATCGATCGATATAGACAACCGAGTTAATAAAGCTTTACTAACAGCTTTTGCTTTTGGTCAATGAATTATGATCCTTACTTCATAACTATTTGATGTATTTTTCCTCTGCATACCTTTGGACAATATGACATTTTTACATTTATCTTCTTTTAACGACTTCTACATCTCAAGATTGCTCAAGTTTAATTTTTAATTGCATATACAGCACCCATAACATTCCCAGGTTTATCATTTCAATTTATTGTAACATGATAGCAGCTAAACGGTCTCTGCAACCAGACTCATCTTTATTTCATCTATAGACAAGCATCATTAACTAAGATCTTTTCCAGATGCACGTTTAGGTGTTCCCAATCAATGCTTATGAAATTTATGAAAACAAAGCTTAATAATCCATTGGTTTACTGAACTTTCAGTTCATAACCCTTCTATAATAAAGAAAAACACACTGCAACTTCTTAACAGAAACAAAAACCATGTTTATTGAGTTTTCCACAGTAACTCCATGATGACAGGATGGTGCTCGGGAGGACGTCGACTCCACATCATGGAAGTTCAGCCGTCTATAAATTTAATCCAGCTGGATGACAAAGTGAGAGAAGAAAAGTTAGTCATCTAAAGTCATCTAAATTTACAAATGAAATGCAGACATGCTAAACCCAAAGCAGAAGTCAAACACACTTAAAATGTATAAACACTTGCCTTGACAAAGCCAATATCTTTAGCGTACTGTCTGAAGCACTGACGGCACATGTTGAGTCCGTATTTGCGGATCAGACCGTGTCTGTTTGAGCAAACCCGGCTGGAAAACACAAGAGAACAAGTTAGAAATGCATGCAAATCCAGATGTTCTAAATGATAGTGTATACATTTCAAAAGAAATGCACTTCAAGACCTCTGATAAGGGATTAATATTTGAAATGCATCACAATAATGAACATAAACCAGTTACAGTATACAGTTACTTTATCAATTTATCAATATACAGTTCATAATTATAATCAGCAATCAATCTTACATATTAAAACTTCAAACTATAATTTAAGTTTGGCTGATTTGTCACAAGATTCACTTTTCATCAACTCATACTTGGATGGGATGGATGACCGGCTAAAACATTTAAATGTAAAGTTGCTGAATTAAAACTCAATTTTATTATTAGTAGTAGTACTATTTTTGTATAGATTAAGTTATTTTATGACTTTATATGCTCATTTAACAAGAAAGCAATTTAAATCACTTCACTGCTGAAGAAAATTATTCTTAAAGTAACTTCCTGAATATATTTTGAAGGCAAGTTTCATTTTTGTTATTTATTCTTTTATATATATATATATATATATATATATATATATATATATATATATATATATATATATATATATATATATATAACATTTTTAGTTTTATTTTTGAGTTTATTTATAATTATTGGACAAAGTGTTTGTTATTTTATTTTTGTTTTTTTTTTTATCATCTTTAACAGGGTACTGACTAACCAGATTCTTTTTTAATGAATACCATATTTCAACTATAGACAAGCATCATTAAGATCTTTTCCAAACTTATGGATAATGAATACCATATTAAAAATGTATATATACATATAATTACAATTTTTTTTTTCCAAATATGCGCAAATTACACAAAAACAACCAAAAATATATTGGTTAAAATATCTTTTAAAATATATTAAAAATATATTTTCTAGCAACATATATTGTGAGCATTTTTTAAAAATATATAATTTAAAAAATATATATAACGCGTCTATAACGCGTGTGAGCAGTATACAAAGTTTACATTTAGGCTAAAAAATGTTGTTGAAAGTGTATTTTCCTGCTCTTGAAATACATTTTGCAATATATTATAAAAAGTACAATATATACTGGAATTTAAAGGGACAATTCACACAAAAAAAGTGAACGTTTTCATCGTTAACTTTAGTTTCCGGTTCCCACTGACATCCACAGCCATTTTTTCACACTATAGGAGTCAATAGGGACCAGAAACGGTTTCGTTATCAATATCTTTAAAATATATTTTATGTTCAACAGAAGAAAGAAATGCATTCGGATGTAAAACAACATGAGGGCGAGTAAATGCCGACAAATTTGTTTATTTTTGGGTTAACTTTTGAATCCCTTTGATGACACGGAAGTCAGCAGTAGCGAATACTTTGCAAATATTAAGGTTTAAAGTTTTACTACAGCTAGTCCAGTTAAACTATGATCGCTATGCAGGCGGGAGTGCAGAACAACAGCAGGACTGATCGCCGGCCGCCATGTTAGTGCGCATCATCATCACCCATGTGCTTCACATTCAAACACTTATAATAAACACGAAACGGCCTGAGCGCGCTAAACTGATACGCATTTATAAAGCCTTCACATTAAACACGCGACAGATGCAAAACTGACCAGGATCGGGATCCCTGGCCGTATTTTCTAGGGTGACTCCAGTAGAGCTGCTGATGGCCCATCTCGTCTCTCTCGATCGGGATGTCGAAAAGGAAGTCGAGCTTGTGCGCAGGCGCAAAAAAGACGCGCTGCTTCTACGGCACGTAGCGCTTCCTGCGTCAACACCGACGACGGCGCCGTGTAGCGGTCGAGTGGCGCATACAATAAAATAACAATAATGATTGTAATCAATTATTTTAAATGAGTAGTTCCACATATTCTGTCATCATTTATGTATAAATGACTGGAAATACGTTTCGTCATTGAGAACTGGGAGTCTGTGGTGATACGATAAAACACTGTGTTAGACAACACGTTTTTGTTATTTATTATTATTATTATTATTATTATATTGTTTTTTATAGATTTCAAGTTATTTTATGACTCTATATGCTCATCATTTAACAAGAAAGCAATTTAAAGTGCTTTACTGCTAAAGAAAATGATGCTTTCCCTATAAAGATAACTTTGTGAATGTACTTTTTTTACTTTATTTTTAACATTTTCTTGTTTATTTTATTTATTCTTTACATTTTTTTTGTTTTTTTAGATTTATTTTTAAGTTTATAATTATTAGACAACACATTTTTGTTATTTATTATTATTATTATCTTGTATATATATATATATATATATATATATATATATATATATATATATATATATCAAGTTATTTTGTGACTCTATATGCTAGAAAACAATACTTTTTACTTTGTTTATTTATTTTTACATTTTCTTACATTTTTTTAAAATTAATTTATAATTATTAAACAATGCATTTTTGTTATTTATTATTGAAATATAAATATATTTGAAATATATTTTAAAATATATTTCAAAATCTATTAAAAAAAAAAAAAGAAAATCTCAAAATAGTCTAAATATATTTAGCCATATTTATTTATTTATTTTTATTTATATATTTTTTAATTTAATAAAAAAAATTAATGCATTTTTTAAAGGCAATAAAAATATCCAAGAAAAGCATTACATTAAACGTTTTCATTAACAAAAAAAAAAAAGATAATGAATAAAGCATACATTTAGGCTAGACTGCAAAATTTAAAATTTATTTTCTTGCCATTTTAATAAGTTTTGAAATAATATTTTGGTATATGAAGGTTGAAACTAGATTTTCCATTTCAGAAATATACTTTAGGTTTGAAAAACGTTCCCTTAATGTTCTCATAACGTTCTATAAACCTTATTTTTCAATCCAAAACCAAACACATCTCCACCTAGTGACTGAGATGGCAAACTACACAAAAAGGCGTCACATTTTTACAACATTTTATTTGATCTGGCGAAAAAAAACCCCAGATTATTCATTTTTACGTGCAAAATCCTTTATATTTCGTACCATCTGACAAGATTGAGGTAAAATGATGTAAGATGAAGCAATTTAACAAATTAGTCACAAAGTGTACGGAACCCCAACAATCATTATAATCGCTAAATATATCCAACATGAGCGTTGTTGCATGCATAACGAGAACTTTCCGAGTCTTTTATAACGATAAAGCGCGAACAGAGTGTGAAATGTGACATCATGCGTGTCCTGACAGCCGAAGCCCCCCAGAGGTTTGCTGATATTGTGGGAGCCTTTGGTTCCGCACGGAGCCTGAGCAGCATGACACGCGCTTTAAATTAAAATGCGCTTTTCTGTGGACATGACAGCCGCCATACATGCTTACATCTGCGGTGAGGCTTCGATTCTCTTTGCGTTTCTGTGGTTCGTATGGATCCGAATGCGGCAGTTCTTCAATAATATTCCGCTTTCAGAATCGGTAGCAGCAAAGCTAACCAGTGACAGTGCATCACCAACATATACACATCGGTATGCATGCTCGCGCATCGATTATCTGTCATTTAAAACGTGTAATATCAACAAAATACAGTTTGTGAGCAACGCAATGGCATGTTTTTGGCTTTAATGCTTTTTTTTCTGGCTCGCGCAGCTGCTCGCTTTAGCATGCAGCTGCAATCAATGCATGCTTGCTTCCTTCATACTTTCTTATTTTTAAACTTTACCCGTTGCATATTTGTGCAGTCAAACTCTTTCTCACTTTTATGAAGCTCTAGAGTTGCATTAGTCGACAGTCATGCAAATGTGTTGTAAACATGCTCGTATTTCCCCATATTGTATTTATGCGCGTAACGTTACCCGTGCATGTTTTTCCCGTAGGTTTATTCATAGCCTTGCTTTGGTCATAAAAATACGAATGCATTAACGTGCTAAAAGCACACAGAGCACGACATAAATGTAGAAACTAAGGGTTGGTCGTACTGGTGATTCACTGCAGATTGTGGTAGTGAATTATATATAGATGCAGTACTGCTTTAGTATTATTAGTCATAGTAGATGTTAAGATAATCAGTACAGTAATGCATTTATTTAAGCAGAAGACTGTTGGACTGTTGCAGCGTTTATAATATGCATCATTAAATCAACATTTTATTTGATTGCAAATGGTTATATTTTCATTAATGCATGTAAGTGTTTCTCACATTTGAGAGGTTCAAAATAATGTTTTATATGTTTATTATGTTTTATCTCACAGTTTTTACTGTGAAATATTTGAAACAAGGTTCAGTTTGGACATTGGCAGTACAGATAATAGTAGGGAAAATAATATAGAGTATAGAATGTGGAATTGAATATATGCAAAACTCTCATTTAGTTATTTCTGACATGTAATCACATGCAAATTCAACAACTATGTTTACATGCATCCCAATAGTCTGATAATAATCTGTTATTAATGTAAACCAACTTGATCTAAATGACAAAAATGAACCAATTAGGCTTAATCCGATTTAATCATTTTATTAGAGTACTCGCCATTAACTATTTTCACAATCAGATTCAGAAGTAGCTTGCATGCATGTGCAAATTCTCATTTGCAAATATCTAGTCATTGGGTAGAGGCCAGCTTTTAGATGCTGCGTCTAATTCTCATTAGCAACCTGAAAATAAAGCTACCTTGGCGTATTTTTAAGTATGTAGAAAGTGTAAACAGCTACACACATGCTGAGTTGCATGCATGCATCAGATCATTGGCTACTGAGTTGCATCTCGCTGTTTTTTTGGCATCTCTCGTATTTCTATGTCGAGTTAAAAATGGTTTAAATATTAAAAAACAATCTAAACTGCATTTAGATTCACTCTGTAGCTGTACACAGATGGTATATTGATGTAAAATACCACTTTCTGTAATCTGTTTACATTTGTATTATGTGGTTAATCATGTAAATGGGTGTTTTTATCCAATTGCACAAAGATGCGTTGAATCTTTGTACTGGAAACGTTATTTTTGTACTTTATTATCTGTACTATCTGTGCTGCTCTGTCACTGTTCTGATCTTCTAATTAGCGGTTCTTCAGGTTAAATCCACAGAGACTAGTTAATTAGGTCTGAGCCCCTGTGAGTTTATACATTAGTTGAATCCAGGGCCACGTTTCTTATATTAATACTGTTTTAATACTATTAATCTCATGTTTCTTAGTGCACTTGGTAGAGAAGGATTTGATATGCACAGTGCAATAGATCACAGAGCGTGTTGTGCATTTGAAATACAATCATCTTTAATACTTGAGCCATGCATTTTGCATATGGTCAGAAATAAAAATAGCAGCGATCTAACAATAGGCTGCATTAGGAGAACTTGCTTTTTCAGCAAATAATCCTTTCTTGAAAGTTTCAAGAGAACAAAATGCTCTTCGAGCAAGTACAGAGTTGTATTTGTGTGCTTTTTCATTTTATGCATATGATATAGATTGCTTTTAGACACATTACTTGGAATAAAAAACAAAAAAAAAAACATAAGATGCATGTATAATTCCTTGCATTTGGATTAAAACGTTTTACCGTAAACAAACTAAACTTGATGTGATCCGTATTTGTCAGTCATACATTTCTGTAACTACATGTTTTAAATGCACAGTAACCCGGTTTATATATTTACCATCAATAAATCTGAATTGTTTCAAAACTGAATATTGGTTGTTCCACAGATAATCATATTTCAGCAATGTTCATAGATTTTAACGGCATGCATTTAATAGATTTTAAAATGAACGTTTATGCTGATTCTAAGCAGTTTAAATAAATGCGTTTTAAAAATTGAATTATTAAAAGACTGAGATACAACTATTTCAAAATCTGGAATTTGAGGGTGCAAAAAAAAATCTAAATATTGAGAAAATCTTCTTAGTTCTTCGCAATGCATATTACTAATCAAAAATGAAGTTTTGATATATTTACGGTAGGAAATTTACAAAATATCATCATGGAACAAGATCTTCACTTAATATCATCATGATTTTTGCAAAAGAAAAATCTATCATTTTGACCCTTACAATGTATTTTTGACAGGTTTTGTGGTCCAGGGTCACAAATATCCATCGCATTAACTTTATGTGTTTGCAATTCATGTCATCCAAATATATGGAAATTTTATATGCAATTCAAATACATAAATCTTCAATTCAGGCCTAAATATGTTGGGTGTAATTCCATTGTTTACAATGAATATTAATATTTTTGTAAGGTGAATTCAGAGATATTAAAGGAGAAGTCCACTTCCAGAACAAAAAACATCCCCTTGTCATCCAAGATGTTCATGTCTATCTTTCTTTAGTCGTAAAGAAATTATGTTTTTTGAAGAAAACATTTCAGGATTTTTCTCCATACAATGGACTGATATGGTGCCCCGAGTTTGAACTTCCAAAATGTGGCTTCAAACAATCCCAAATGCAGTTGTAAATGATTTTTCGAGTTTTTTTTTCGACATACCCTAACTGTCTTGAGACAGAATACACAGAGTTCAGGGAGAGCAACACAACATGAGCGTTTGAGATGAAAAAGTATTTAAATTGTATTTTTTAAATGAAAATGACTGATCGTTTCGCTAGATAAGACCCTTCTTCCTCGGCTGGGATCGTTTACAACCACATTTGGGATCGTTTAAAGCTGCATTTAAGCTGCATTTTAGAAGTTCAAACTCGGGGCACCATATCAGTCCATTATATGGAGAAAAATCCTGAAATGTTTCCCTCAAAAAAAACATTATTTCATCACGGCTGAAGAAAGAAAGACATGAACATCTTGCAAGGGGGTGAGTACATTATCTGTCAATTTTTGTTCTGGAAGTGGACTTCTTTAAAATGAATTTCTAAGATATAATTTGCCAAAAAAAAAAAAAAAAAAAAATCTAGACCATGCTAATTAAAACCACCCTTTTGATTTATCTTCCTCAGGTTTTAAAAGGCGACTCATTAGCCTCTAAGAAAAATGCCTTATGGGAAACAGCATCGTTCGAATACATTCCAGAATTAGAGGACCAAGTCTAAGCTGCATTTTCTATGATAACGTTTTGTACCCAATCTGCTGGCGCAGAGCTCTTTTGCATCGCAAACCTGCCGTCCTCGTCTCCCGAATCGTCTCTCCGACCGTCCCGCAGGGCGACCGCCTATCATGAGATTCCGAATTTACAAGCGAAAGGTGGTAATACTGACTCTAGTGGTGGTCATCTGCGGATTCGCCGTCTGGAATAGCGGGAAACCGAAGAAGGCGAACGCCGCCACGTTTCCCAAAGAGACAGAAACGGGTAAGCGGAGCAGCGTCGGCGGTCAGGTACAAATGCAGGTTACCGTTCCGGTAACCCGTAAAGCGGTCAACGAGACTCTTCCGGAAAAACAACAACAACAGCAGCAGGCAGCTGCCAAACCTGAAGCGGACAACACTACGCTGGTGTACAGAGGAATTGTCTTTCAGCTCAACTTCGATCAAACCCTAAGAAACGAGCAGAAGTTTCGCTCGGTGCGCCAGAAGGACGACCTTGCGGTCGTGGTCCAGGTTCACAACCGTCCCGAATACCTACGCCTGTTGGTGGACAGCTTAAGGAAGGCGAAAGGAATCGAGAACGTCTTGCTGATATTCAGCCACGACTTCTGGTCGCCGGAAATCAACCAGATCGTCGCGTCCGTCGACTTCTGCTTGGTCCTTCAGATATTCTTCCCCTTCAGCATCCAGCTCTATCCTCAAGAGTTCCCCGGGAATGATCCCAGAGATTGCCCTCGAGACATTCCCAAGAAAGATGCCTTAACCCTAGGCTGCATAAACGCAGAGTACCCAGACTCTTTCGGACACTATCGGGAAGCCAAGTTCTCGCAGACCAAACACCACTGGTGGTGGAAGCTGCACTTCGTTTGGGATCGAGTCCGAGCGTTGAAGGACCACCAGGGACTCTTGTTGCTCATCGAAGAGGACCACTACCTCGCTCCCGACTTCTACCACCTTCTCAAGCTCATGGCGTCCCTCAAGAAAGAGCAATGCCCCGACTGCGACATCTTGTCCCTAGGAAGCTACGGTCACGTCGGCTACTCCAGCAAAGCCAACAAAGTGGAGGTGAAGGCGTGGAAGTCCACCGAGCACAACATGGGAATGGCGCTGAGCAGAGACACCTACCAGAAACTCCTCCGATGCACCGATGCCTTCTGCACCTACGACGACTACAACTGGGATTGGTCGTTGCAGCACCTTACCGTGACCTGCTTGCCCGCGTTCCTGAAGGTCATGGTCAGCGAGGCGCCGCGCGTCTTCCACGCCGGCGACTGCGGCATGCACCACAAGAAGTCGGCTTGCATGCCGAGCGGCCAGAAGACGAAGATCGAGAACATTCTCCAGAGCAGCGGGAACCAGCTGTTCCCCAAACAGCTGCTCATTACAAAGAGACTCCCCGCTTCCGGAGCCAAAGGTGTGGCTCCGCACGTCAAAAACGGAGGTTGGGGTGACATCAGGGACCATGAACTCTGCAAGAGCTACCTTCGATTACAGTGACTTTGTATTCTCTCGTTTTTTTTTCTCGTTTTTGCATCCTCTAATGAAAGCCTTTAAGAGTTCTTTATGGACTATTTCTTCATATTGCCTGTTTTGAGATATTCCAAATAAAAGAAAACGATGTGACGTTTGGATTTGGTGGTTATGAGCATCATTGAAGTATTATCACTGAAAACAAGTGTTATTGTTGTCATCTATTATTAAATAGCATTTTTGTGCCATTTCGAAAACGACGTTTGTATGTATGATTTTACGATCTGCAAAAGCATGAACTTTCGTATGATTATGTATATGTGCGTGTGTGTGTATATATATATATATGCAGAGCTGCAGACAGTGTACTTGTTTTGATCATAACGCCACCTTCTGTTTAAGGTTATGCTAAAACGACTGGGCTATTTTTGATATGCAGATGAACTATTTTCTATTTGCTTGAATGTCACTGACCGTTTTCCGGGTGTAAGGTTGTGCTTCATATTGAACGTATTCCAGTATTAGAATGGTTTTGAAGCTTTTGCAAGACATTAAAATTGCATTGACTATCTCGCGGTCCTCATTAGCCCCTTATAGACGCTTTGTCCCATTTACACAAGCTTGCAGAGCTCTGGCCTCAATCTTCACAGATCTAAGGATGTGTGGAAAATAAAGCCTTTGGAGCTGGAGCTTGTAGCGAATGTTATCAGGGTTATTATCCTAACCTAAAAAACATTTTAAAAAAATCTTGAAATAAATTAAGCATTAACTGAAATGAAATAAAACTTAATAATAAAAATAATTAATAATAATTTATTTGTATAGCACTTTTCATACATAAAATGCAACTCAAAGTGCTTCACAAGCATTAAACAAATGTTTAAAAAACATCAACATGGTGCAAATGATTCAAGTATAAGCAAAACATAATAATAAACTAAAACTAAGACAAAAATGCAACAAAATTTTAACAAAAAATGTAATAAAATTATTAAAATATAATCTAAGTCAAAATAACACTATGTGACTAAAATTTGTATTTCTTTTTAGTGTTTTGCATCCATGCACTCTGAGAACCACCATCCAAAATTTAAAGCAATAGTTGACACAAAAATAATTTACTCTTCCTAATGTTGTTTTAAACCTGTATGATTTTTTACTTCAATGGAGGATGAAAGACATCTTTAAAAGTGCCTTGGTGTTTTTTGTTCATACAAAACCCAGTGTGTTGTTTTGGACCCCATTGGATGTAACTTTATAGACAAAAAGCAGCTGAGACATTCTTCAAAATATCTTCTTTTTACTAAAAGGAGAAATGGTGTGTTTTACACCTTTCTTTCTTTTGCATGTTGCATGTTATGCAATATTTTGACTTAACTTAATAATTTTTTGACACTTTCAGCTGGCAAAAAGAGTACTGAAGCTCCATTTAACACATTTACCATATTTGAAGTTCAGTTCAAAAAATGCAAAAGCAATATGCTTATAGGCTTCCACAAGAGGTTTTTAAGCACTTTAAGAGGGACGTATCTGCTAGAAGTGCTTCTTATCTGAGTGTCCAATTCATAGTGACACTCACAGACTGGTAAAATGTTGTATCTGGGATGTTTTCCATTAGTTAAAGACACTTTAGTGTTCAAGAAAGTGGTGGTTGACCATGCAAAATCTAGAGCTGCAATGCAAAAATGGTTGATAAAGTGTTTTTAGTGCATTGCTATATGGTTGCCAGAGTGTTTAGGCAGGTGTCTATCTGGTTTCTTCCTCTCTGGCATGAAAATTGTCCTACATCCTCAAATCTTTGTAATCTTCCGGTCTATAGATGCAACTTGGTTCCTCCTTGAAAGTGCATCTGTGGGATTTTTCACATATCCGATCAGCACGATTTGAAGTATCTTAAAAATGCACGCTTGGTTTCTTATCAGAATCTTTTCAGCTTCTAACTCGAAGAACTCCACTGAAATGCATCCTATTAATCATTAAAAGCTTGTGTTAGCAACGGTGATAAAATGCAGATCAATGCAGCGGAAAGGAGAACCGCACCAATGGTCTATGCAACAACAACTAGGATGAATATCACTGATGTTTAAACAGAAAACGACTAGCCAAAAGAAACTAGTCAGAAATCAATCTTTTTGTCAACTTGTTTTTATTCAGGACAGTTTTTTGTTTTGTTTCTTTTAGTAGCTAACTGATTGATTTAAACTCCTGCATTATTTGTGGATAATTCTAGCAATAATCAGCCAAAAACTGAGATCAGTGAGGTCTACGATCACCCAGTTCCAAAAAGAAATACAATTACAAATGTTGAGCTGATATTAAATCCTTCAGCATGGTTTGACCTTTAAGACTCATGACAAGACGAATTACTCTGGTGCCACCATGTGTTCAATGCACTCAGACACCAACATGCTACTATATAATGCTAATGGATTTAATAGTTCAGTGCCAGTTTGCATAAAGAGTAATAAATTAGAAAGCAAATGACAGGCGGGACCAGATGTAATTATATAAATGCAAACGTCAGTATTGCTGTTGGTAAGAGTCAGTGATCTGAACAGCGTTTGTGCTGCAGAAATGATTTAAAAAAATTGCAATGCATTTTTACAAGAACTGAATGTTCAAAACCTAATTATGAGGTTTGCCTTGGATTACGTAAAACATATTTTAAAATGCACAAATGAAAGAAACGTGTTCAAAACATGTTCATAAGTCCTGAAAATACCCCTTGTGTTTGTGCCAAGACCAAACTGTCTCTCTGTGTTAATTTCCCAATTATAAGTAATAAGTCTGGAGGAAAAAATAGTTTGGCACATTAGATGAAAGGCTGTTTAAAGGCATGCATTGAAACACAAAGATTGCAAACTCAAGCAGAGCATAAAACGGGTGTTTACTTTGGTGTTGTGATTAAAGATTTGCCTAGAAACTCAACAAGCTGTGCATCATTGTACACTTTATCAAAACAATCACCTCAGGATATTCCTGAACTTCCTGAAAATGCATTATAATAAGCACATATAGGCTATATTTTCATTAAAAAATTCACGGGCTCATTTGATTCAGTTCGGGACTTTAAATCGCGTATCGCGAATCATTTAATACAAATCACAATCGCGAATCGCGAAGGACTTCCATGTGGGTTTGTGAATCATTGGATTCAGTTCGGAACTTCAGTGTGGGTTCGCGAATCATTTGATTCATTTCGGAACTTCAATGTGGGTTCGCGAATCATTTGATTCGGTTCGGAACTTCAATGTAGGGTTCGCGAATCATTTGATTCAGTTCGGGACATCAGTGTGGGTTCGCGAATCATTTGATTCATTTCAGGACTTCCATGTGTCCGTTTGTGAATCATTTGATTCAGTTCGGAACTTCAGTGTGGTTTCGCGAATCATTTGATTCATGTCGGGACTTCAATTTGAGTTAATCATTTGATTTTAGTACAGGACTTCAGTGTGGGTTCGCGAATCATTTGATTCATTTCGGAACTTCAATGTGAGATCGCGAATCATTTGATTTTAGTACAGGAATTCAATGTGGGTTCGCGAATCATTTGATTCATTTCGGGACTTCAATGTGGATTTGTGAATCATTTGATTCAGTTCGGAACTTCAGTGTGGGTTCGCGAATCATTGGTTCAGTTCGGGACTTCAGTGTGGGTTCGCGAATCATTTGATTCGGTTCGGAACTTCAATGTGGGTTCGCGAATCATTGGTTCAGTTCGGGACTTCAGTGTGGGTTCGCGAATCATTTGATTCGGTTCGGAACTTCAATGTGGGTTCGCGAATCATTGGTTCAGTTCGGGACTTCAGTGTGGGTTCGCGAATCATTTGATTCGGTTCGGAACTTCAATGTGGGTTCGCGAATCATTGGTTCAGTTCGGGACCTCAGTGTGGGTTCGCGAATCATTTTAATTCATTTCGGGACTTCAGTGTGAGTTCGCGAATCATTTGGATTCAGTCTTTTTGAAAAATGAAAATCCTAGTTAATGTTAATGACTAAAAACTTTTTTTTGATAATTCTTGTATTTTGGGGAGTTTCAGTTTCTGTTTAAATAATTTCAACCATACTAAAACATCAACCTCAACATATAAATATCACATACAAACTACCATCTTAAAATGAACCACGAGTCAAAATATGCTTAATTAAGATCATTTTAATTTTATATATATATATAAATTCCTCTGTATTAGAAATACAACTGTCTATTCTGTGTAATTTTTATTTCAATCCATCATAAATCAGTAATTTACAGTATTTACACATTGTACAATAACCCGTTTCGTTTGAAACAATATTAAAATAAATGTTCACAAAAGATATTTCATTCTCTTTATACTTTTACAGCATTTCCAGGGAGTCCTTTACGACTCCAAACATTTGTAAAGCCATTTTCTTCTAATTATTTAGTGCAAATGATTTTTCACTCTTTAACAAAAGTATGATTGCAACATCCAGCGCCGACGGAGCGAAGCCACACGCCGTTACAGAAACGCATCAGCGGCTTCCAATGCAATTATGAGAAAAACACAATCAGTGCAAAACAACTCGACAGCCTGTTTGTTCTGAGCTCAGAAATCCAGTGAGGACAAACGGGGGGTCGGCGTGAACGTGAAAGGAATGGACTGTGATTCTGTGAACTATGGTAGTTACAAAACACACAACGAACCAAGAGGAAACGATGCTAATTACTGAAAATACTGAACACAACACTGAACATCAGTTTAGCTCTCAAAACCTGCCGAGAACAACATGTTTCACCCCAAATGACCATTCGTTTTCATTATTTTTATGACAATTACACACATTTCCCCCAACTCTCAGTAGCTTATTGAAATGTGAAAAACATTCTTGTAATACAGTAGTGAAAAAGCCTCCTGTTTAGACAGAATTTTTTAGCTTTTAATTAAACTCAGCATAAATTAAATACTTTTAGGGTACTTACATTTGTATTTCACAATATATTGCATCACAGTAATAAGAATCAGACTGAAAATGTGTTCAGCTGTCAAGAAAATAATGCATGGTTTTAAAATAGGCTTCATTTTGTATATGCAAAATATATTTTCTTTGTTGATCTTAGGGTGAAATATGATTTTGACAGGCTTCAATGTGAACAGTAAACATGACGACAGACACGTGACACGGCTAATATAAAGCGTCTGAAGGCCTGCGTCGGGATATCCGGTTACAGCAGCTATACGACCGTCCCGCTGGGGGAGTTAGCTGGGTTTTGAGATGATAACAGGCCCTAAAGAGAGAAAAAAAGATGACAAATTAGTTATTTTTAAAAAAAAAATTAATACTTTTATTCATCAGGGATGCATTAAATTGATCAAAAGTGACAGTAAATACATTTATAATGTTCCAAAATATTTCTATTCATCTGTGAATCCTGAAAAATTAAATGTATGATGGTTTCCACAAAAACATTAATGGTTTTCAATATTGCTAATAATCAGAAATGTGTCTTAAGCAGCAAATCAGCATATTAGAATGATTTCTGAAGGATCATGTGACAGTGGAGACTGGAGTAATGATGCTGAAAATTCAGCTGCGCATCACAGAAATAAATTACAGTTTAACAGATATTCACATAGAAAGCAGCTGTTTTAAATTACAAAACTATTTCACAATTTTTAATGTATTTTTGATCAAATAAATGCAATCTTGGTGAGCAGAAGAGACTACAAGTTAACCGTGTAGTACAACTTGGTACAAACGCATCAGCAGTTTTAATACAGTAATAGCTTTTCCTAACTGTTTTCACCTGGTTGTGTCCCAAACCATTCAGTTCAGTGATCGGATGTTCGTTTGGCAAGAACATTGGCATCATGATCACAATGTTCATGGCTGAGTGCAAAACTCTAATATAACACAAATGCACACTAAAAACTGATGTTCAACCAGTGACACTCTGCTTAATTCTGCAAACTGAAGCATATGGCAAAATGCTTCAGGCTCAGGCCATCCAAGATTAGGATGAGTTTGTTTGTTCATCAGATTTGTATAAATATGCCATTCCATCACTGTCTCACCAATAGATGTGAATGGGTGCCGTCAGAATGAGAGCCCAAACAGCTGATAAAAACATCACAATAATCCACAAGTAATTCACACCACTCCAGTCCACCAGTTAACATCTTGAGAAGACAAAAGATGAAACAAATCCATCATTTAGATGTTTTTAACTAAAATACATCGAGTCCATAATCCATAATAACACTTCCTCCAGTAAAATGTGGTCTGGCCTGAATCAGGAGAAAAATCTGCACAGATCAAGCACCGTTTACAAGCCAAAACAGTCCAAAACAGCTCTAAACAAATATATTTTGATGTGAGAGACAACAGGAGACAGACTTTTTCACTGGACGAAGTGTTATTATGGATTATGGATATGAATGTATTTTCGTTAAAAACGTCTTAATGTTGGATTTGTTTCCGTTTTTGTCTTCTCAAGATGTGAACTGATGGACTGGAGTGGTGTGGATTACTTGTGGATTATTGTGATGTTTTTATCAGCTGTTTGGACTCTCATTCTGACGGCACCCATTCACATCCATTGGTGAGCAAGTGATGCAATGCTGCATTTCTTCACATCTGATGAAGAAACAAACTCATCCTAATCTCTGATGGCTTGATGGTGAACACATTTTCAGCCAGTTTGGGGATCAGGATGATTCTAACTCTGAAATCTGAATGCTCATGTTACATACTAACAAAAGGGTTCGTACAGATACTGTAAAATGAAATTCCAGGACTTTCAAAGACTTTTCAAGCATTACTTTTTTGATTTTCAAGGACTTCAGAGATCTCACAAATGCATTTAATTTTGTATTTGTGTATACTTTCTTTTGTCTTTGTTTTGTTTTTAGAAATGCACTGCCTTAATGGTTTGATATTTTCTACTGTTTAAAAAAAATCTGAAAAAAAGTCACAAAATCGCTCTGAAACAAATGATTCACGAACCTGCACTGAAGTCCTGATTTGAATCAAATGATTCGCAATCCGCACTCCGAAGTTCCAATCTAAATCAAATTATTCAAATGGTTCACTAAAATTATAATTCGTGATCCACGCTCTGAAGAACCATAACATTTCAGATCAGGACTCAAAACGCAGATTGTGAATCATTTGACTTAGATCGGAACTTTGTGTATCACAAATTATTTTATTTAGATCTGGATTTCAAATTCCGTATCACAAATCATTTGATTTGAATCATTCAATTCGCAAAATGATTCACAAACCCGTTTGGATCTGAATCAAATGATTTGCGATACACAATTTGAAGTCCCGATCTGAATCAAATGATTCGCGATACATGATCCAATTGGAGCTGAATCATTTTGCAATGCAATGGTTTAACTGATTCGAGTTTCAAAAAGCTCCGTTTCCACCCATCACTACGTGCTTTTTCGTAGATCATTACAAGTGATGTCGAAATTCGAAAATGAACGGCTCTGTTAATTTGATCTGGTTTTTGCTAGTAAATCTTTTGAAATGAATGACCGAGTCATGAGTTTGAATCAGTTGGAGTGGTTCCAGCGTAAATGACCGCACCTTCGGCCACGTTTACACGACACTGTCAGTACTACTACTGGCTTAACTCAATTGTTTTCTGACATTAATTGAAATAAGTGAAAAGGATATGATGATTTTTCTATTTTGCATGAACAGATATATGCTTATTGACAAAAAGTGAACTTCTCCTTCAAACCAGCAGTCGCTACTCACCACTTTTCCAGGTCGTGCCCACGTGCAAATGAATCCCTCCTGGCAGGCGGTGACCAGACAGTCCTCGAGGAAGATCAACACAGTGAGTCTCTCGTGGGCGATTTTCTTACAAACCAGCGGCTCCAGCAGTGGGATTTCCTCCATGCGAGGACACAAGGTGGTTCCCAGCGTCTTGGCGACGTCCGTTTTGGCCTTCTGCGTGCCGATGAGCTGGTTGAGCTTGTCGCTGCTCTTGTTGCTGATGTAGCTTATGCTGTGATTGCGTTTGTGGTCCTTTTCCTGATGCCGCTCCTTGCGCGCTTCGTGCAAAGCTAACGTGGCGAATTTGCTGACGCCAGTCGCGATCAAAGCGCTGTCTACGATGCTTTTCGGGCTGTTGCCCGACGAATGTGGCAAACTATTCGAACGCGGCAAAGGAGAGTTTGAAGGAGTTGCGTTTCCGTTGGTGCTGGTTTCCCCGCTCATGATGTTCGTATGCGTCCTCGTTCTGGACAACGGAAACAGGACGTCTTCCGTAAGGTCCCATAAGCATAACTGCGTGTCCTGACCGACCGAGCCAAACCGGTACGTCACGCTAATGCCCGTAGAGTTTCTTTTGGAGATTCTAGATTGCGTGCTATTCGCTCGTTCGCGACCTCCGTTGAATTGCACTTGGTCCTGGAAGTCTTCGTCGCTTCCGCTAAACTCCGCTGGAGCTTCGCTGTCCTGAACGCTGGTGATGCAATGATCGAACGCCACGACGCTCACCCACGACTTGTGCCCTCGTCCTCGAGCGACAACCCTAGAGTCCGAAAACGACCAAACGGTCACTAAGTCGTCTTCCCCGCCGGTCACGACGTACCGCCCGTCTGGGCTCCAGCAGACGCACAGGAGCCCGCCGAAGTAGCTCTTCATGGTGCCTTGCAGCTCTGCCGTGTCGAAGCAGAAAACCCGCAGGAATCCGTCTTGACCGGCGCAGGCGAGGAACTTCCCGTCGGGCGAGAAGGCGAACTCGTTGACCGCGCCCTCGCCCACGGTCCAGCGGAGGAGAGGATTGCGGGTCGATTTGCTCTTGCTGGTGTGGACGGCGTAGCTCTCGCCCTGCTTTAGGAGCTGGTAATGCGGCGGAGTCGTTCCACAGGTGTGCTCCACGTTGTACAGGTACAAACAACCGCTGCCGTGAGCCACCAGGAACAGATGCTCTGAACCCGGGACCCACTTTACACACGTCACCGTCGACTTGTCAATCAGTCTCTGTTAGAACAGAAACACAAAAAGAGCGAGAATTACAAAAGATGTAAAATACAAAAAAGGTCCAAAAATAGACTTAAATGTTGTAAAGTACACAAAAGCAATAAAAATAAATCTGTATAGTCATAAAATAGATTTAATTTTCTTCATGTTAAATATTATTAGTTTGTATATTCATTTTATTTATTTTTGGAAATAAAAAAAAATGTATGTTTTTTTTTTACTTTTACTTAATGGTCATAAAATTTCTTTCATTTTCTTTATGCAAAATATAATTATTTATAAATTTTATTTAATGTTGACATTTTATTACAAATACTTTTATTATTTATTTGACTAATACTTTTATTTTTTAATTTTTAGAATATTTTTAGAATTTATGCAAAGACAATACAATTTATCAAATTAAGATAAAGTGTATATGTATAGCTCAGATCACTGACATCACAAGAATAAATGTGCTGTTGCAAAAGATATAGATATAAGAAAAACTTAATCGTCCTTAAAGTAGATTTAATTTTCATAATGTAAAATTTTTTTTTTTTTTATTTATAAAATTAAAATTATATATATATACACATATATATATATATATATATACACACACATATATATATATATACACACAGTAGTCAACATTTGAAGTGGATTGAAACCTTTAATCAAACCTAAAACCAAAACAATACCCTTTCTTGTCATAGGACAACTTTGATTAACTTTTTTGATCCACTTCAAATGTTGACTACTATATATATATATATATATATATATATATATGGGTCAAAGACGTTAAGATGTCCACGTCAAAAGAAATTTACACAAATTATTTTATGTCCATAGAAAGCACATTAAGTAAGTAAAGTGTCTACTTTTAAGGTTTCAAATAAGTTTTTGGAGAATCAAATGTCAAAATTTGGTTGAAATAATGTTACATTGTCATTCAGTGTAACACAATATTTATGTAAGAATTTAAACAACATGCTTATTCTGACTTGTACATATTAAAATATATAAAAGAATAAGGGAGCATATTGAATTTTATTGTTTGTCAAACAAGTAAAAAAATCTTACTGACAAATAGGCAAAACCTAGGATTGTGGCAAATTTTAAAAATAAACTAATTAGCATTTGGGGTGAAAGTAATTTTTCTTTTAATATGTCATGAATTAATTTTTGTTGTAAATATGCCTGACAAGATAGTTACACTGAATGACATTTCAGTGGGTGTCTTCTGTAAATTAGGGAAAAATGTATGATATTTATTTTTTCCTCAGAAAAACAAAAATGCAGTTAAATTAAACAGAAAACTTTTTTTTTTTTAAATTACTTAAATTACTTGATTTATTTGTGTTTTTAATTTTTCTTAACAACTAACTTAAAACTGTTTAGGTTCAATCATAAACAAACAGTTACTAAAATGGAGTTCAGGACTCACGTCTTCATTAAACAGTTTGCTGGTTTCCTTTTTGATGGGGTCAATGAGCTGTACTTGCCCTGCAGAAAAGCCCACCAGCAGCGAGACACTCTCCGCCGTGGCCGTCAGCGCATTGGAGTCGTGACACGTGGGAAGCGTTCCCTTGTATATCCGCTTGTCTACGGGTTTGCTCAAATCAGCGGCCTGGTGAGATCAGAAATAAGCAATTTCACATCTTCTTATGCTTGATGTTAGGCTAAAGCAAGCATGATATGCAATTAAATATGTGAGTTTTATTGTAAATGCACACACACAGTACATTCTGCGCTGCACTTGCATTTACATAAATAATTTGTAAATGAAGCTATGAACACAAATTGCTCAATCATATCACTCAGAATCCTTTGCAACATAATGCAACACGTTATCCAACCTAAACCTCATGCATTTGTGCAAAAATCAGTGAATATTCATTATATTAGCATATAAACTGAACTTTGAAGTGTTTACACCCGGTTAACACATAATGCAAACGTTAACCTAAATGCTAACCTCCTGGGTTACACATAAACCCAGACCTGCCCTAATGCACAGTATATTTTAGGTTGCACTTATATAAATTATTTGCAAATGATCCCATAAACATAAATTATAGAATTACATCACTCAGGATCCTTTGCAACATAATGCAACAGGTTACCCACCCAAAACATCATGCATATGCCAAAATCTGCCAAAATAACAGAGTGCATTGGATATTTTGGATGCACAACGTAAATGTTTACATTCAACAGCCTCTTCAACATAATGCAACAGGTAACCCACCCCAAAACTCATGCATAACTATGAATCTGTGCACAAATCAGTGAATGTACACTAAATTCTAGGATGCATTAACATATAAACTGAACTTTAAGATGGATTTAAATAAAGTTACCACATAATGCAAACATTACCCACCTAAACCTTATGCATAAACCTTAATGCAGCTAATGCACAGTATATTTTAGGTTGCATTTACATAAATTATTTGCAAATGATGCTGTAAACATAAATTATGCAACAGGTTACATACCCCAAACCTCATGCATATGCCAAAATCTGCCTAAAATAACAGAGCGCATTGGATATTTTGGATGCACAACGTAAATGTTTACATTCAACAGCCTCTTCAACATAATGCAACAGGTAACCCACCCCAAAACTCATGCATAACTATGAATCTGTGCAAAAATCAGTGAAAGTACACTATATTCTAGGATGCATTAGCATATAAACTGAACTTTAAGCTGGACTGACATAAAGTTACCACATAAAACAAACATTACCCACCTTAACCTTATACATAAACCCAGACCTGCCCTGATGCACAGTATATTTTAGGTTGCATTTACATAAATTATTTGCAAATGATGCTGTAAACATAAATTATAGAATTACATTCCTCAGGACCCTGTGCAACATAATGCAACAGGTTACCCACCCAAAACCTCATGCATAACTCCTCAAAGAGCATACAAACTATGTTCTGGATTGCAAATGTATTACAAACTGTATTTACGCTATGTTATAACACCATGCAACAGGTTTCGCACTTTAACCGCATGCATAACGCTCGCTTTTCACGAAATGAATGAATGCACAGTGTGTTTTGGATTGCATTAACATTGCAACTTGACTTGTAAACATTATTTACACACATTACACAGTCTAACGCTCTTCTTGGCCAATGCACACTGATTATTGCGCATGCACGTGTCAGTTTTATGGGTATAAACTCATTTAAAGATGATGAAAGAGTCCCAGCAGCTGTCATGCCGTTACCTTCCTGACGCCTTTATAAATGTAAAAGTAAAGCTCCCGGCCCACATTGAAACAGATTCTCTCGCCGTTACCGGACTGGTCGTTAACGTTCACGAACGAAACTTTCACCGGGTTCGAGCCCTGTGAATTGAACGGCACCCGGTTCGGCCGGCTGTACTCGGAGTTCGGCAGGAGTTTATAGACGCCCTCCCGTGTGGTAAATTGAGTTTTAATTTCGTTCGCCTCCTTCCCACCTCCCTCCGCCGCCATCTTCGATATTAGTATTCATTCCGCTTCGTGCACGAGCATGCGCGCCCCCTCCTCCTCTGCGAGACGGAGCGCTTTGCGCGTTCACGCAAGGCAGGTGAGACGTAAAATCGTGGTTGTAAAAATTTGGCAAACTAAGAAACACTAAAGGATACAGAAGAAAGACAGTTATTTGATCGTTGCACTATATTAATTAATTGTCCATGTAGAAAACGCAGCTAAAATGTTATTTGAAAATATATTGACGTAACTATATTTTCTACAAATGTATTTTTTTACAAATATATTCTTGAAAATATATTTTAAAACCATAAATACATTTTTAAAAACATTTAAGACATATATTTGGCCAGATTTATTTATTTAGACCTGTTTTACATGTAGAAAACGCAGCTAAAATGTGTTTTCAAAATATATTAACGTTCTACAAATGTATTAATTTACAAATACATTTTCGAAAGTATATTTTAAAAACATAAATACATTTTTGAAAACATTTAAGACATATATTTGGCCAGATTTATTTATTTAGACCTGTTTTACACGTAGAAAACGCAGCTAAAATGTGTTTTCAAAATATATTAACGTTACTATAGTTTCTACAAATGTATTCATTTACAAATATATTCTTGAAAATATATTTTAAAAACATAATTACATTTTTAAAAGCATTTAAAACATATATTTGGCCAGATTTATTTATTTAGGCCTATTTTACATGTAAAAAAACGCAGCTAAAATGTGTTTTCAAAATATATTAACGTAAATATATTTTCTACAAATGTATTTATTTACAAATATATTCTTAAACATATATTTTACAAACATAAATACATTTTAAAAAGCATTTAAAACACATATTTGGCCAGATTTATTAATTGTCCATGTAGAAAACGCAGCTAAAATGTTATTTGAAAATATATTGACGTAACTATATTTTCTACAAATGTATTTTTTTACAAATATATTCTTGAAAATATATTTTAAAAACATAAATACATTTTTAAAAGCATTTAAAACATATATTTGGCCAGATTTATTTATTTAGGCCTGTTTTACATGTAAAAAACGCAGCTAAAATGTGTTTTCAAAATATATTAACATAAATATATTTTCTACAAATGTATTTATTTACAAATATATTCTTAAACATATATTTTACAAACATAAATACATTTTAAAAAGCATTTAAAACACATATTTGGCCAGATTTATTAATTGTCCATGTAGAAAACGCAGCTAAAATGTTATTTGAAAATATATTGACGTAACTATATTTTCTACAAATGTATTTTTTTACAAATATATTCTTGAAAATATATTTTAAAAACATAAATACATTTTTAAAAGCATTTAAAACATATATTTGGCCAGATTTATTTATTTAGGCCTGTTTTACATGTAGAAAACGCAGCTAAAATGTGTTTTCAAAATATATTAACGTTACTATAGTTTCTACAAATGTATTCATTTACAAATATATTCTTAAACATATATTTTACAAACATAAATACATTTTAAAAAGCATTTAAAACACATATTTGGCCAGATTTATTTATTTTCCACGTAGAAAACGCAGCTATTAACTTAAATATATTTTCTAAACATATATTTATTTACAAATATATTTTTGAAAAAATATTTAAAAAACATAAATGCATTTTTAAAAGCATTTAAAACATATTTGGCTAGATTTATTTATTTATAGCAGCAGATCTTTCAAACTACTGATACTGATGCACATTAATTAGGTTTCACTTACAAAATTTTCCCTTGTTTTTTAATTTATTTCGATTGAAAATTTTAATACATAAAGTTAAGCAGCTTTTATCAACTGAGTTAAATGCTTTGGTTAATTGCTTGCTACATGAACGTCACGTAACGTAATTAATATTCATGACGCACGACGCGACATATGCGTCGAGCCGCTGAGGGAGAGTGAAGAGAGAAGACGCAAACTAAATGTATTTGACAAAAAATATTAACTTTTGAGGCCTTATTATAAAACTTTACATGCACAAAACTTGCAGTTTGTATACATTCATACACGTTATATTGTATCAAACATGGAGGTTAAAAGTAACAAATAATGTTACTATCGTATCTTGTCGGTCACTTCAAAACAGATTGAATGCCCACTAGCTGCGGCAAGTTTCTATGCTTATTATAACACTAAAATATCAGCAAGAACCACTAGTATAAGCCAGGATGGAGACTCTGGTAAGTGTGCTTCTGGAAAAGCCTGTGAAACACGCTGTAAGCTTGTCTTATGTAAGGGAAAGTGCTGGAAAACAGTACAGTGCCTCCTCTGGTCAAGAAACAACTGCAGCTAGAAAGCTCGGAGTGTTCCAGACTAAAATCAGCACATCTAGATACTACTAGAAGCAAAACAAGTAGTATGTGAGTGTCGTGCATCAGATCATGTATCAGTGTGTTTTTTTTCTCAAGAACACCTTACGCTTCTCAATTTTGTTTAACTGATCCGTTCACCCAAACATAAAATTCAGTCATCATTTACTCACCCTCAAGATGTTCCAAATCTGTTTTTGCCGAATGTTTTGCTTGAAAATTGCATTAATGCTTACATTAATACAGTATTTTGCTATCTAATGCAATGACACTTAAAAATTGTGACATTATCCAGTAGTTTTCACTTAACCCTAACACAATTCAATAAAGTGCAAATTTCAAAATACAGGTAAAACACCTGTTAAAAAAAAAAAAAAATTCCTTCAAATTAATACAGCATTCAAAACTGGTGTAATATGCTGATAAATTGATGCATTTTATATTAATGAAAAACACCTTCAGTTATACTAATTATAATTACATAAACTATATTTCTTGTCGGAAGAATTGTTTTTCTTTTATTGTTATGTCGGTCAATTTGATTCACAATTTTCAACACAGATGAGTTTTAGAAAGACTCTACAAATTTTGGTTATTATAGTGGTGTTTTGGGGTCAAATTTAACTGCAATGGCTTCCATGCAATCCTCAAAAAAAATAAATAAAATAAAAAATTAAATGTTTGTCAGACTAAAATATAAAATATAATACTTGAAGTTTACAGAACTGAAAACTTGTTTTTTGAATCCAAGGAGAATCCAATCAGACATTTTGACTGTCAATCTCAAAAAGAAACTTAAAAAAAAAAAAAAAGAAATCTGCAAAAGTATGTTTTTAGTTGTTAGTGTTTTGGATATCAGTTACTTATACAACTTATACAACAAAAACCTATAATTCACTTATAATTAGTTTCAGAGCTGAACCCATTTTCTGCACTTAACTAAGTTTGAGAAACCCATTTTAGCCTCAAAAGACATTCAGAACCTTTTACCCCAAATACAATTGGTGATAAATACTTTTTTACACTAAATACAAATATTGTAGTTGTAGTCATTTGCAAATCAGTATGTGAATAATCACTACAAAATAAATAATAAATAAATACGTTTATAATAAGTATTATTATTTATATTATTATATGTCTGTGTAGCTAACTTTGAACATAACAAGTCCAACTGACCCATAACAGAAAGCAAGTATTTTTTTTTTTTTTACACAATAGTTCATAGTTTTCCATATTTTTTCACTTCGAATTTTTTATTTTATTTATTTTTTTTTTATTTTTTCCATTTTGAAGAATGTTGGTAACCATTAACACATATTATTATTTATTTTTATTTTTTTATTTATTTTTTCCCAATTCTGTGGAAGTTAATGGCTACCATCAACTGTTTGGTTACCAACATTCTTCAAAATATCTTCTTTTGTGCTCAACAGAAGAAAGAAACTCGTACAGAATTCAAACATCTTAAGTGTAAGTAAATAATGATAGACTTCTCATTTTTGGTTCAGGCTTATTTTCCAGCAAGTTGCATGGAAACCAATGGAGGTCATTGACTTGCATCACAGCTGGTTCATCATTTTGACACAGCAGGAGGTCAAGGAAGGCCTGCTAGAATGTAAGTTCACTAGAATGCATCAGAATGGGAACTTTTATCTCACAGGTGGTTTGTGTCTTCATTGTGAATTCTGGCACCTCAATTCAAAACCCTGTGATATTTTGCAATGTTTCACAGATGCAGCCAATGAGCATTCGAGATTCCGCTAGCAGGAAGTGGCGGCACCTCGCTGACAGGCCCATGTGGCACCCGGAACGTTCTGGCCTTGATTGACAGACACCTCTTGTGACTACCTACCCCAAAAAGGACAAAAGGGGTATATGGTAGTGGACGCCCCCCCCCACCTCGTCTCGCCTCGCACACATGCGGCCTGCCGGTCTTACTTTAGCACACTATCACCCCTCCTTACTCTAGTGGGCATTCCTTCTGGAACTTTCTCAATGGGGGTTTCGAGAAACTTTGCTCACTAGTATATAAAGGCTGAAGAAGGCCCGACGCTCGGCAGATAAAGCGAAAGCAGCGACGAGAAGTCAACGCGAGAGAGCACAGCTCAACAAACTCAAAGCAAACTCGAGTGGAGTAGATCTCCATACGCCACAAGACTTGAACCAGACTTTTTGCACAGACATTTTATACAGAAGACAGTTATCAAGGTAAGATGAATTGAACTCTATTTACTAAATTTGTGATTTGCATTGTTTTTGAAATTTTAGAATTTAAAATTTTTTGAATTTAATTTAAAAATGCTTTAAAATACATTCAAATTCTATCAGAACATTTTTTTTTTAAATTTAATTAAATTTTTTTTTTTATTTGCATTTTCTCAATTTTACAGCATAACAAATTATTTCAAACATTTTTCTCATGTTCAGAATTAAAACAAAAAAAAAATGCAAGCAAATTCATTCGGTTTTATTTAAAATCATAGAGCACATGTCTGCAAGCATGCCAGCTCTAGGAGAAGCCTAATGACAGCTGTAGTTTTTCAGACAATTTGTTAAACCTGTGTAACTCAAAAATACTATCCTAAAAAATTAGAATAGGTTGTATTACATTAGTAAAACCCCCAAAAATGGGGTAAAGATGATACTTTAGGTTGGATAATTGCACCATTTGCCTGCTGCTTCTGTGACATGTGACACTCCTTCCCCCACTTTGATACTCGTAGTGACAGGTGCTGAACATGTGCTATTGATTCGACGCCTATAGAGGGTTGAATCAGCTGTTGCTTCATTATCATTCATTCAAACTTTAAGGCTTTTGGCCAGAGATAAAAGTAATTTACTTGTATTTTGAAACATTTACAATATTAATAATCTTTTATTTCTTTTCCCACCTTTTAAGTTAAATAATCTGCTGTTTTAAATCATAGGAATTTTAAAATGTAGTGATTAAGTAATAAAAGCATTGTACCACAGAACATTTATAGTATGAAATAATTTGTGAATTTTCAGAGGAATAGCACAAACAGAAAAAAATAAAGATATATAATTATTTTGTCGGTAATATTGTCATTCCAACATTTATGTTTAGTAACAATAAATATAATATCTGTATTTTAAGCAGGGTTATTATAGTTAACTAAAATTAAAATTAAATCAATAAAATAAAATAGAATAAAAATTGTTAACAAATAATATTAAAATAAATAAATATAAAATATTAAAAATAAAAATATTTAAAATATATATATATATATATATATATATATATATATATATATATATAAATAAACTTATTTTATTTCACTTAGTTTTCCAAGGCAATGTTTCTCATTTTGATATTCATTTTTTTTTTTACTTGATGTACTAAAATAAATAAAACAAATAAAAAGGAATAAAAACTGTATAGTCCTAATAAAAAAAAACAAAAAAACAAAAAAAAATGAATAAAAATGACAAAAACGCATGACAAAATTACTGAAACTTTAAAAACACTGTTTTTAAATTTTGGGCTTTTTTTAGTTTTTCATAAAGTGTTTTTTTCAGGCTAGTGGAAAGAAAACATCCAAAAGACACTGTTAAGTGTTTCTTTTATAGCACTTTATCTTTTTGTGTCAATAGATTTCAATTACAGTACACATTTTTAAAGGCCGTTTTCTCAAAATGAGCTTTTTCTCCTACACTGAGCCATAAATCTCCACTTTAGTAGCACTTACACACACCAGACTTTACATTTGTATTCCTGTTTATATCCTGAAGGTTTTTACAGAGGGATTTGTTCATATATAATTTGCTTGATTATATACAACATTTTATTCCTCCAAAAATTGTGAAAATATAGTATTTTCTGAATTAACGAGATACCCAAAATTCCCTTTGTAAAAACTTTTGACTCTAATATGTCAAAATAACAAAAATTAAACAACAATTTTGAAACTGACTTCATCCAGTGTTTAGGTTTTTGTACTAGAAATGTATGCAAATTAGCGCATGTTTCATTAAACAATGCCTCATTTGCATATTTAGACTTAACATTTTTGAAAACTTGTAATACAAAAAATGTTTGCAGTTATCAATGTATCAATCAGTTATCAGTTATCATTTTTTTTTTTTTTACCACATTCACCTGCAGTGTCTCGCCTTTAAACTTAACATTAAAGCAGCAAATATTAAAATAAAATTTAATTCAAAATATTAACATGCTATATTAGTATTTCATGATACTAAAATAACACTTATTTTGAGAAAGCACCAATTATATTTCAACATTTATATTTAAAGGAATAACTAAAGGAGAGATGTCCAGAAATCTATTTAAATGAAATACATTAAATGTAATATATTTGTGTTTCATATTCCAGAATTATTTATAAATCTTATTATATATCTTTTATGCAGATGCCTGAGAACGCTGGACAGCCCATGATGGAGGAGGAAGTCGAGACCTTTGCCTTCCAGGCTGAGATCGCTCAGCTGATGTCTCTGATCATCAACACCTTCTATTCCAACAAAGAGATCTTCCTCAGAGAGCTCATCTCCAACTCTTCAGATGTAAGTCAATCCTTACATTCTCCATTTATGTACCTATATTTGTTCCAGAATCCACACAGTCCACAATAACACAATGTACGTCTTCAAAACAGGCGTTGGACAAGATCAGATACGAGAGCTTGACAGACCCAAGCAAACTCGACTCCTGCAAAGACCTGAAGATCGAACTCATCCCCGAACAGAAAGATCGCACACTCACAATCATTGACACCGGCATCGGCATGACCAAAGCCGACCTCATCAACAACCTGGGCACCATCGCTAAATCCGGCACAAAGGCTTTCATGGAGGCCCTGCAGGCCGGAGCGGACATTTCTATGATCGGTCAATTCGGCGTGGGTTTCTATTCCGCCTACCTGGTGGCTGAGAAAGTCACGGTGATCACCAAACACAACGATGACGAGCAGTACATCTGGGAATCTGCAGCTGGTGGTTCCTTCACAGTGAGGCCAGACTACGGTATGAGCTCTCATAAGTGTTTTATTCAAATTAAATGGATTTTTAGTCCAAAATGATTGGATAACTTGACGTATGCATTTGCTCTGGAATTGCAGGCCCATCTCTCGGACGTGGCACCAAAGTCATCCTCCACCTTAAAGAAGACCAGTCTGAATACGTTGAGGAGAAGCGCATCAAGGAAGTCGTGAAGAAACACTCTCAATTCATCGGTTACCCCATTACGCTCTTTGTAAGTGTCTCTGAACTTCAAACCTTGGTTCCTCTTAACTTGAACAATATAAAGCATCAATTCCATATATCATCTTGCAGGTTGAGAAACAGAGAGAGAAGGAGGTTGACCTTGAAGAAGGAGAGAAGGAGGAGGAGGTGGCAGCCGGCGATGAGAAGGACAAACCCAAGATTGAGGACTTGGGCGCTGATGAAGATGAAGACAGCAAAGATGGACAGAACAAGAGGAAGAAGAAGGTCAAGGAAAAGTACATTGATGCCCAGGAGCTGAACAAGACCAAGCCCATTTGGACCCGTAACCCTGATGACATCACTAATGAGGAGTACGGCGAGTTCTACAAGAGTTTGAGCAACGACTGGGAGGATCACCTGGCGGTTAAGGTTGGTAGGAGTACTGAGTCAGAAATGGATGTACCTGTTATTGAGAAGACTAGATGATTAAACCACCAATCGTCTTGTTTTTAAACCTCCAGTCATTTTTTTAAACCACCGATTGTCTTGTTTTTAAACCACCAATATATTTTTTTAAACCACCAAACGTCTTGTTTTTAAACCTTTTTTAAACCTTTTGAACCGCCAGTCATCTTGTTTCAAAACCACCAATTATTTTTTAAACATCCAATCATTTTGATTTTAAACCGCCAATCGTCTTTTTTTTTTAAATCACCAATCGTCTTGTTTTTAAACCTCCAATAATTTGATTAAACCACCAGTTGTCTTGTTTTTAATCCACCATTTAATTAATCATCTTGTTTTTAAATCACCAATCGTTTTGTTTTGCAACCACCAATCATCTTCATTTTAAACCGCCAATCATCTTGTTTTTAAACCACCAATCATCTTGTTTTTGAACCGCCAGTCATCTTGTTTCAAAACCACCAATTATTTTTTTTAAACCTCCAATCGTTTTGATTTTAAACCGCCAATCGTCTTTTTTTAAAATGACCAATTGTCTTGTTTTTAAGCCTCCAATAATTTGATTAAACCACCAATTGTCTTGTTTTTAATCCACCAATTAATTTTTTTAAACCACCAATCGTTTTGATTTTAAACTGCCAATCGTCTTGTTTTTAAATCACCACACATTTTGTTTTGCAACCACCAATCATCTTTATTTTAAACCGCCAAAAATCTTGTTTTTAAACCTCCAATCATTTTTTTAAACTTCGAGTCCGCTTAATTTTAAACCGCCAGTTGTCTTGTTTTAAACCACCAATCATTTTTTGAAACCACAAACTGTCTTGATTTTAAACTGCCAATCGTCTTTTTAAACAACCAATCGTCTTGTTTTAAACCGCCGATCTTGATTTTAAACCACCAATCGTCTAGTTTTTAAACCACCAATCGTCTTGTTTAAAACCGCCAATCTTGATTTTAAACCACCAATCGTCTAGTTTTTAAATCACCAATCGTCTTGTTTTGCAACCACCAATCATCTTCATTTTAAACCGCCAATCATCTTGTTTTTAAACCACCAATCATCTTGTTTTTGAACCGCCAGTCATCTTGTTTCAAAACCACCAATTATTTTTTTTAAACCTCCAATCGTTTTGATTTTAAACCGCCAATCGTCTTTTTTTTAAATGACCAATTGTCTTGTTTTTAAGCCTCCAATAATTTGATTAAACCACCAATTGTCTTGTTTTTAATCCACCAATTAATTTTTTTAAACCACCAATCGTTTTGATTTTAAACTGCCAATCGTCTTGTTTTTAAATCACCAAACATTTTGTTTTGCAACCACCAATCATCTTTATTTTAAACCGCCAAAAATCTTGTTTTTAAACCTCCAATCATTTTTTTAAACCTCGAGTCCGCTTAATTTTAAACCGCCAGTTGTCTCGTTTTAAACCACCAATCATTTTTTGAAACCACAAATTGTCTTGATTTTAAACTGCCAATCGTCTTTTTAAACAACCAATTGTCTTGTTTTAAACCGCCGATCTTGATTTTAAACCACCAATCGTCTAGTTTTTAAACCACCAATCGTCTTGTTTTAAACGGCCAATCTTGATTTTAAACCACAAATCTTCTTGTTGTTGCAGCACTTCTCAGTTGAGGGCCAATTGGAGTTCCGCGCTCTATTGTTTGTACCCAGAAGAGCTGCTTTTGACCTGTTCGAGAACAAGAAGAAGAGAAACAACATTAAGTTGTACGTGCGCAGGGTCTTTATCATGGACAACTGTGAGGAGCTCATTCCAGAATATCTCAGTAAGTGTCTCAAGAGCTCACGATTCCTAGATATCGATATGACCCAAGAGTTCAGTTGTTAATGAGTTAAACTTTCCTCCCAGACTTCATTAAGGGTGTTGTGGACTCTGAGGATCTGCCGCTCAACATCTCCAGAGAGATGCTTCAACAGAGCAAGATCCTGAAAGTCATCCGCAAGAACCTGGTCAAGAAGTGCCTTGAGCTCTTCACCGAACTCTCTGAGGACAAAGACAACTACAAGAAATTCTACGAGCAGTTCTCCAAGAACATCAAGGTATGTTTGCTTTTCGAGTAGTTACTGAAATCAACAATGAGATACTTTCCAAGCTAAAATGGCTTTTCCAATTGTAGCTCGGCATCCATGAAGACTCTCAGAACAGGAAGAAACTCTCAGAGCTGCTTCGCTACTACACATCAGCTTCTGGAGATGAGATGGTGTCCCTCAAGGACTACGTGTCTCGCATGAAGGACAGCCAGAAGCACATCTACTACATCACTGGTTAGTAGTTGGTTAATGAGTTTAAACATTACTTGATCACACACAGATGATTTTCTTACAAACCTTGCTCTTCTCCAAAGGTGAGACCAAAGATCAGGTGGCCAACTCTGCTTTTGTGGAGCGCCTGCGCAAAGCCGGTCTGGAGGTGATCTACATGATCGAGCCCATCGATGAGTACTGCGTACAGCAGCTGAAGGAATACGATGGCAAAAACCTGGTATCAGTGACCAAGGAGGGTCTGGAGCTCCCTGAGGATGAGGAGGAGAAGAAGAAGCAGGAAGAGCTGAAGGCCAAATATGAGAACTTGTGCAAGATCATGAAAGACATCCTGGACAAAAAGATTGAGAAGGTATAACCCATTAGCATACTAGAGTTTGATTTTGAAGTGAATGCTAAAATGTTAAATGATCATTAATAAACATGTCTCCATATAGGTCACCGTCTCAAACCGTCTGGTGGCTTCACCTTGCTGCATCGTCACAAGCACATACGGCTGGACGGCCAACATGGAGAGGATCATGAAGTCTCAGGCCTTGAGGGACAACTCCACCATGGGCTACATGACCGCTAAGAAGCACCTAGAGATCAACCCCGTCCATCCCATCGTCGAGACACTCAGAGAGAAAGCAGAAGCCGACAAGAACGACAAGGCTGTGAAAGACTTGGTGATCCTGCTGTTCGAAACCGCCCTGCTCTCCTCTGGATTCACCCTGGAAGACCCACAGACACATGCTAACCGCATCTACAGGATGATCAAACTTGGTCTTGGTAAGTGGGATGAATCCAAAAATTATACTTTTAAACACACTAGCCTAGAGTATATCACCATTATTAATGCACTGATGATTACTGGAAATTATTGGCATTTAGAACCTTTAACATCAATGGAAACTTTCCAACGCATAGTGGAAAAAGTCTCTCAATATCATTAAAATGTTCTTTGCACTAATTTAAAATGGTTTTTAAATTTAAAATGATTTAAATGGTAATTTAAAATCAGTCCACCACTACACTTAAAAAAAAATTAAAGGGACATTATTGGCTTTGATGATTTCATGAAGAACCTGTAACATCCATGGAACCTTCCCATTGCATTAATGTTCTTTTTAATGGAAAAAAGGTTCTTTAGATCATTCAAATGTTCTTCACACTAATAAAAAATGGTTCTTTTAAGAATTACCTAATGAAAGGTTTTTTTGGGAACCCAAAAAATGGTTCTTCTATGGCATTTTTTTAAGGGTGTAGTCATAAATGAAATGTATTCAAAATAATTTAAAATGGTTCTTTTAAGATTTATCCACTAAAACATATTGCTCCACCATTAGACATTAGACTTAAAAGTTTATTATTGGCATCTATGGTTCCATGAAGAAACGTTAACATCATTGGAAATTTCCATTGCACTAAATGTTCTTTTTAATGGAAAAAAGTTCTTTAGGTTATTACAGTGTTCTTCACTCTAATAAAAAAAAACGGTTCTTTTAAGAATGATCCACTCAAACATATTGCTCCACCATTAAAGTCTAAAAAATAAAAGTTCATTATTGGCATCTGGTTCCATGAAGAAACTTTAACATCTGTGGAACCCTTCCATTGAACTAAATGTTCTTTTTAATGGAAAAAAGCTTATTTAGATTATTAAAATGTTCTTTACACTAATAAAAATGGTTCTTTAAAGAATGATCCACTTAAACATATTGCTCCACCATTATACTCTTAAAAATAAAAGTTCATTATTGGCATCTGTGGTTCCATGAAGAACCTTTAACATCTGTGGAACCTTTCCATTGAACTAAATGTTCTTTTTAATGGAAAAAAAGGTTGTTTAGATCATTAAAATGTTCTTCACACTAATAAAAATGGTTCTTTTAAGAATGATCCACTCAAACATATTGCTCCACCATTAGACTCTTAAAAATAAAGGTTCTTTGTTGGCTTTGATGGTTCCACAAAAAACCTTTAACATTCATGGAGCCTTTCCATTGCACTAAATGTTCTTTTTAATGGAAAAAAAGACTCTTTAGATCATTAAAATGTTCTTCACACTAATAAAAAATAGTTATTTTAAGAATTGTCCAATGGAAGGTTCTATGTCAAACCAAAAAAGACTCTTCTATGACCTGTACGTGTAGTCATAAATGAAATATCATCTGACAAAATGAATCATATTTAATCGTTTCCCTTTCAGGCATTGATGACGATGACTCTGCTGTTGAAGACATCACTCAACCCACCGAAGAAGATATGCCAGTTCTGGAAGGTGACGACGACAGTTCTAGAATGGAGGAAGTCGACTAAAGAGTTTTAGTGTAAATATCACTAAGTTGTTAATGTATTTAATTTATTGTTTTTGTAAAAAACAATCTCAGCTTCCCAAAGTGAACATTAACTAGCTAATTAAATTTCTTGTAATGCTTTTTTGTGTAGTACTGTACCAGAAAATGGAATTTTCTGAGCTTTTCTAATATAAGCTGTTTTTTGTAAACCGAAGTTGGAAGTTTTTAATAAATGACAAATGATAAATATAATCTGGAGTCAGTTTTTATTTCGCTAGAACTTTCCCAAAGCAATCTAGACATTTCATCTCCCTCAGTCTTGGCCCCGCCCTCTTGATCGTTGTAACGGAGGCGAGTGGATGACTGACAGTCAAGCCCCTCCCCCCTGCGACCATTGGAAAGCATTGAGAAGATTCGAGAGATTTCTGGAGCGTCCGCGTTCTCGAACACTCCCGGCAGGACGTATATAAACGCCAGTAGCGTAACTGACGCGCTGGGTTACGGATCTCCCTAAGCTTAGTGACAGCTGAGGAGAAAACTCTCACAGGCTTTACGGAGACTCGCTTAATTTAATTCACTCAAATAAAACATTCAAGGTAAGATTCTAGAATTAGAATAACATCCCGGTTCGTCTTTATTTGACTTGTTTTGTCATTTAATGCGAATGCTGTGAGGAAATTCGACGTTTATTCGCGCTTCATTCAATAGTCAACATTTTTGTAACAGTTGAGATGCTGCTGCACATTTACACGGCGATTTTAATCGTGTATCTTAACAAATACGAAATACATGTAAACTTTAAATGTGATTTTACATCACTAGGTTGTTGTTATTCTGCATGAAGTGTTAACGCTACTTAGATGATGCGGTGAATAAGTCCTCAGACCATCTGGAGTTGATCAGTTTTACCTCAGAGGATTTTCCTCAGATTAAACGAGGCTTTTCCAAGATTCACGATCAATAAAACTGCTTTCGAGAAAGTGGACGTCATTATTATACATGCATGCTTATGTTAATAAGTGCATTTTAAATATGTGATTATTATACATGCATACAGACAATGTCGTTGCTGTTGTTGTTATTAAAGCATAAAGTTTATGAGTGAATGAGTTTCATTATAGTGTCTCATATACATATCAAACCTGTGTACAGTGAGAACTGAAGTGATGTGCTCCATGTTAATGCACGTTGAGAGTTTGGTAGGTTCTAGAAGCTTGCAATGACCCTCTCTAACCAACAGGAGGCGCTCGAGCTCGTACAAGCTGTTCCCAAACCAAGAGAAATCCCTTCAGCTTTGTGTGGGAGTCACATTTATTAATAGAATTAATGCAAAACTCTTTTGCATTTGAAATAAACCTTGCTATGAGTTCTTAAATGGTTTAGGAAGGTTTGATCAGCCAACTGCATGTTGAATACTAATGCTTTTCATGCATAATAACACAATGTAATAGCAGACTTGACAGATAGTGCGGAGCGTCCTCCTCAAATATTGTGTGCATGTTATATATATTTTGTTTGTTGCACTCAGATGCCGGAGGCACACGACCAGCCGATGGAGGAGGAAGCAGAGACCTTTGCATTCCAAGCTGAGATCGCTCAGCTGATGTCTCTGATCATCAACACTTTCTATTCCAACAAAGAGATCTTCCTCAGGGAGCTCATCTCCAACTCTTCAGATGTACGTAACTGTGTAATGAAAGACTGAGTAATAGTATAGTGAGTAAATGTAATGTAGTAATAATTAGTAATAACATGAGCAACTTTTAAGTGTGCATGCTAGTGTTTATTCTCGATGCAAAAAATTTAATTTGCTGTTAAACTTGTTTTAACAACTGAATTTCTAAGTTATTCATAATAACAAATAAATCATAATTTAAAATAATATTTAATGTAGCCTTGGAGTATTTTTTTTTTTTCATTAAGTAAGTAAGTAAAGTGTTTGCATATTTTTTTCTGACACAATTTTTACTTTAAAGCTACATTATGATTATTATTGTTATAATTGTTACTGACTTTAGTCAGTAATAAATAAATCTAAAATAAGCATGTTACAAGGAATAAAACAAAGTGTTTTTTTAAATAAATGCTATCATTAAAATATTTTAGCAGTTGCATTTATCCTTCAGCAGTTATCCGTACAATTACTTATTGTTTAGGCAGAAATAAAAAAAATAAAGAAGCAGTATAAAACAGTGCTTTTTCAACTACAAATTAATAATTAATAATCATAATTGTAATTTTTTATTTTATTTTACATATTTTTTCTGACACAATTTTAACTTCAAAGCTGCATTATAATTATTATTGTTATTACTGACTGTTTAGTTAGTAATAATTTTTGTTAAAGTGCTTTTTAAATAAATGCAAATTAATCATAATTCATATTTTTTAAACAATTGCATTTATCCTTTCAGAATTTTTTTATTAAGTACATTTTGCTTCAGTAATTGTGTTTACATTTAAGCAATTTTACTTGCTGGAAAAATACTCTTTATTTATTTATTTTTTTTTTATTTTAATTGATTACTGTTATTTTCATTGATTGAAGAATCAATTATCAAAAACAAAGAAGTCCATTATAAGCAATTTAATTTAAGGGTAGTTTTAAAAATACTAATGCAGATTTATATAAATCATATCATGTTCTTAAAAAATAGCATAATTTTTAAAGTATTTTTCAAATAAATATTATTTCAGAAAAAATGTTTACATAATAATAACAAGGATATGTGACATTTTTAAAAAGTGATTATTACAATTACTTATTGTTTTTTATTTAATTTTAATTTGTATAATGAAAAATATAATTAAATCGTAATTGTACATTATTTCAGTAAGTAAAAAACGAAACGAAGCACATTACAAGAAATATAACAGAGTGCTTTTCGAAATATTAATGCAAATTAATCATTAAAATTAAATTGAGTTTTTAAAAGGAGCATGTAGCTTTCAAGTAATTGTTCTTTAAGTAAACATAGTTTCAGTAAATCATGTAAACAGTCAGTAATTCAATAAAAAAACAAGGGTGCACATTACATTTTATGTCTGAAGGCTGCTTAAATTATCTAATGGATCCTTAAAAATAAATGAAATATTCCCTCTGTTTTCCATCAGGCTTTGGACAAAATCCGCTATGAGAGTCTCACAGACCCGAGCAAGCTGGACTCAGGAAAAGACCTTAAAATCGAAATCATTCCCAACAAACAAGATCGCACACTGACCATCATCGACACCGGCATCGGCATGACCAAAGCCGACCTCATCAACAACCTGGGTACCATCGCCAAATCCGGCACAAAGGCCTTCATGGAGGCCCTGCAGGCCGGAGCGGACATTTCTATGATCGGCCAGTTCGGAGTGGGTTTCTATTCCGCCTACTTGGTGGCCGAGAAAGTCACAGTGATCACCAAACACAATGATGATGAGCAGTACGCGTGGGAGTCGTCTGCAGGCGGATCGTTCACCGTTAAAGTGGACAGCTGTGAGTGACGCACAAGCTCGTTTCATTTTATGAATGAATAGACAGACAGTTATTGAAACACTGTATGCAAGCTGCAGCCGAAGTTAATTGGAGATGTTGCTTGTTTCTATAGCCGAGCCGATCGGTCGTGGCACAAAAGTGATCCTGCATTTGAAGGAGGATCAGACAGAGTACATCGAAGAGCGACGAATCAAAGAGATCGTCAAGAAGCACTCGCAGTTCATCGGCTACCCCATCACACTCTTTGTAAGTCGCTAAAGAACATAAATGTAAAAATAAGGCATTCCCAAACTGGTCATACAAACCCCTTTGACCAAAAATAAAATAGTTCCCTTGAGATTATGCTAGTATTTTAGTAATTTAGCAAGACATTTACACTTCTCAGATGTTGACTGATGACATGAAGCTAAATAAATATTTGTTTTTATGTATATATATATATATATATATATATATATATATATATATATATATATATATATATATATGTATACTTTTAAACTTATTAAATATGAAAAAAATAAAAAAAAATATGGTTAAGAAACTAAACTTAAAATGAACTTAAAACGTAAAATTTCAGCAATTTAACACGTCAAAAAATAAATAAAAATTTTAGACATACTATAAAAGATTATATTAAAAAAATCATTTGTATAGTTAAAAAATGCTAGTTAAGTAGTTCTAATAAATTAAGGTTATATTTCAAGGTAATATACACATTTTAAATGTTCTTTTAAATGTTGTTTAGGACATGCCCCTAAACAAGTTAAATATTTCTTTTTAAGTATTTCTTAAATACAGAATTAAATTAATAAAAAAAAAAGTAAAAAAAAAAATAAATAAATAAACAATAAAATTAAATAAATAAAAAAAAAATAAAAATTCTTAAATTACACACTATATTAGTTTTTTATTTGCAAAAACGTGTTTTTTTTTTGTTTTTTTTTTAAATCATGTTTTTGTTTTGTGTTGCTTAGCTGTATGTTTTTAATTATTTTTACTTTATATCAAAATAACCCAACTGCAGTTTGATTGAGATTAATTAGAATGCACAATGAAAATTGTAAAAAACTGAGTTATCCATTTTTGCAAATAAACACTTCATATATCTTCAAATGTTTATTTTTTTTATTATTTTAAAATAAAAAAATGAAAAAAAAGTATAGTAAATACATTTAAAATATTTCAATAATTTAGCAACACATTAATGTTTACTCTTTTTTTTTTTTTTTTTTTTTTCCTGTTGATTTAATGACATGGAGTGAATTACATTTTTTTTTTTAATATTTCTTAAATATACTATTTAAATCTGTAATATCACTTAAGTTTTTTTCATTTTAGAAAGAGAATAATAAATACTTTAAGAGTTTAAAAACTGTGTATAATTAAAAATTTATAGTTGATAAAATAAAATTAACTTTATAGGTAATATTTCAGTAATTTAACAACACGTACGCATTTCCGCGGTTCTTTGATGTCAGTTAAAGGTTACATGATGTGCATTTATCCTCAAATACATGAAAACATTAGCAGCAAATATATTTACTAAGGATCCTGACACACATTTGTCTATTAATCCTGTTACGTTTATAAATCTAAAATTATATCCAAACATTCATTAAAATGGAGTAATTTAGCTCTAGATAGCACAGTGCCTAAAGACATTTGTTCAGTAGAAAAGTTGAAATATTTATAAATATGTAAAAACATTTATAAATAAGGAAAAGCATCCGTTTCATGTTCAGATTAGTAATTTAAGCAGTGCTTCTTTAATCAAATCATATTGTCGCTTTCAGGTCGAGAAGGAGCGCGACAAGGAGGTGAGCGACGACGAGGCAGAGGAGGAGAAGGAGAAGGAGAAAGAGGAGGAGGAGGGCGAGAAAGACGAGGACAAGCCCGAGATCGAAGACGTGGGCTCAGACGACGAGGACCACGATGACAAGAGCTCCGACAAGAAGAAGAAAAAGAAGAAGATCAAGGAGAAGTACATCGACCAGGAGGAGCTCAACAAGACCAAACCTCTGTGGACCCGCAACCCAGACGACATCACCAACGAGGAGTACGGCGAGTTCTACAAGAGCCTGACCAACGACTGGGAGGATCACCTGGCCGTCAAGGTGACTTTATACCTCAAACTGAGATATGATGTGTGCAAAAACAGAGCAGTGCTAAATGAATGAGCTAATTCAAAAATTGTTACAAAAACTATCAAAAATAACACTTATGTTTATTTAATGTATTGCATTTATTATATAAATTTCTTTTATGTTTGTCTATATATATATTTAATGTTACATGTATATATTTTATTTAAAAGTAAATTATAAAAACATTTAAATGATTTAATTTTTCTTTTTTGTTTAGTTTAACTTCGTACTAAAATAAACTAAACTAAAACAAATGAATAAAAAATAAAATATAGACATTAGTCTATTAATAAACATTAATAGCAAACATTTATAAACTATACACAAAGACAAAAATTATAAAACTGACAAAAAAACATATATAATGTGTGTGTTTGCATTAATTCGACACATTTATATTTGTATCTCATAAGTTTTATGTTAATTTTAATTTATTTTTATATATGCATTTTCTAAACCCATTCAATCAGACTGAAAAAAATTAGATTTTAAATTATATTAAGCATGCAATATTTTTGTTTCCTAAATAACTGACACCATGCATCATTAGGAGGTCATGTAATGATTTAGCAAGTTATTGATCAAAATGCATTGATAGAGATTGATTCAGTAGAGACTGATTCAAAGCAGCTTTTCAGAGATAAACAGGAAAATAAGAGCATTAATGATGCAAAATTCATCACTTATGAAAAAATATTGAATTTATAAAGTCATTATTCTGTTTAATTTGTTCTTAATGTTTTTTTTTAATTAAAGCAGCATGAATGATTAAATACTGCACTAATGTGTTCTTAAAATTGTATTTTACAATTTAAATCTATATTTAAATTATCCTAAAATTTGATTCACTCACCAACTTAAAAACATAAAAGATTTAAAAATGTACCTTATTGCAAATAGTAACTAAATGAGCAAACATGTTAAATGTTTTAAAAACATTTTTAGAAACATAAAACATGTTTAGAAGGCAATAGTGCCATTCAACACAATTAATTAATTCTTTTTATTATTAAAGATTTCATTTTATTTTTAATTATATCTAATTTGCCATCTATTTAGTTTAATCTTAATTAGTTAGTTTTAAATTATTTTTTAAATTCATATTTTCATGTTTAAAGTCCCAATTTATACTGGAAAATTACATTTAAAATTAAATAATTGATTCAAAGCAGGTAAACTCAGAGATAAACAGGAAAATAAGAGCATTGATGATGCAAAAAATATTTATTTATTTTTTTTAATTAAAGCAGCATGAAGGTGATTAAATACTGCATTGATGTGTTCTTAAAATTGTATTTTACAAATGTATTTTACAATTTAAATAGTCCTAAAGTATTGATTCACTCATCAATTTAAAAACAAGTTGAGTGAATCAATATTTTCCCCAGATAACTGACACCATGCATCATTAGGAGGTCATGTGACGATTTAGCCTGCTATTAATCAGAATGCATTGCATCATTGCACTGCCTTGCATTTTTTAAAAATAGTATGCATTGCACAGTGCAGTAGGCGGTACGCTAGTATTTTATTTCAAAGATGCACATTTCCTATTGCCAGAATTGAACTCACTCGCTGCGTTTTTATTTTCTCACAGCACTTTTCTGTGGAGGGTCAGCTGGAGTTCCGCGCGCTGCTCTTTGTGCCTCGTAGAGCTCCGTTCGATCTCTTTGAGAACAAGAAGAAGAAGAATAACATCAAGCTGTACGTGCGCAGGGTGTTCATCATGGACAACTGCGACGAGCTCATCCCAGAATACCTTAGTAAGTATCTCAATCACCAGCATTTGCCAGTATTGTTGGGCAACCTAAAGCCTCAGAGTTATTATTTAGCTCTGTGTCTTTAATATAATCCTTCCCTCTTCTTCAGACTTCATTAAGGGTGTTGTGGACTCTGAGGATCTGCCGCTCAACATCTCCAGAGAGATGCTTCAACAGAGCAAGATCCTGAAAGTCATCCGCAAGAACCTGGTCAAGAAGTGCCTTGAGCTCTTCACCGAACTCGCAGAGGACAAAGACAACTACAAGAAATTCTACGAGCAGTTCTCCAAGAACATCAAGGTGAAAACTCACGCTCAAATATCTAATAAATTGTAGTGCTTCAAATCAAGTTAATAGAGATTGATTCAAAGCAGCTTCACAGAGATACACAGGACAATAATAAATTCATTACTTACGAAAAAAATATAAAATAGTAACTAAAAGATCAAAAATGTTAAATGTTTTAAAACATTTTTAGAAACATAAAACATGTTTAAAAGACAATAGTATCAATCAAATTAATCAATTATATTTTTATTAAATTTTTTTAATCTCATTTTTAATTATATCTAGTTTGCCATCTATTCGATTTTATTAATTATTTATTTTTTATCATGTTTTTTAAATTTACATTTGTTTAAAGTTCCAATTTATACTGAAAAAATACATTTAAAATTAAATAATTGATTCAAAGCAGCTTATAAAATACTGCACTGATGTGTTCTGAAAATTGTATTTTACAAATGTACTTTAAAATTTAAATGTATATTTAAATAGTCCTTAAATATTGATTCACTCATCAACTTAAAAACAAAAAAAAAACTACAGAAAAACTAAAAGTTTAATTTCGTTGCCAATTCTGACTAAAAAGCAAAAATATTACATTTTAAAACATTTTTCTAAACATAAAAAATGTTTACAAGACAATAGTATCATTCAGCTCAATTAATTACCAAAGTTTAATCTTCGATTTGATTATTTTTAATTTATTGTTATTTATTCTTTTCATTGTAATCTATTATTTATTTATAATTATTTATTTTATTTTATTTTTTATTTATTTTATGTATTATTATTAATTTAATAACACTGTCCCTTAAATGTAAATTTGCATGTTTATTTAATCTTATTTGTATTATTTTATTTTTTTTTTAACACTGTCTGTCCCTTAAATTTTAATTTTCATATTTGAAGTCCCAGTGTATACTGTGAAAAATCATTTTGCATGTGAAATATTATTTAGAAAATATTTAATTTGTATTAAATTACCTTTTCCCCTGCTCACTACAGTACTATGCTGTTAGCTGTATTTAGATTTGCAAGTTGTTTCTAAAATAGCAAAAAATAATGTTTTTAAAACATTTTTATAAACATAAACGACATGTTTAGAAAACATCATTACTCAGCTCAATTAATTTCTAGTTTTTTTCTCATCCAATAGCATCAGTGCCATCAAAATAATTTTGCTCAATATAATAATGAATAAAACAAATAAACAAATGATATTTTCCCTTTCTACAGCTGGGCATCCATGAAGACTCTCAGAACAGGAAGAAACTGTCAGAGCTGCTTCGCTACTACACATCAGCTTCTGGAGACGAGATGGTTTCACTCAAAGATTACGTGACTCGCATGAAGGACACACAGAAACACATTTACTACATCACCGGTATGGATGCGTTCACCTCTCGTTGCATTCGGAGTCACTATATTGGTGACTTTAACTAACGTTTGCGTGCGCTTTCTGTAGGTGAGACCAAAGATCAGGTGGCCAACTCTGCTTTTGTGGAGCGCCTGCGCAAAGCCGGTCTGGAGGTGATCTACATGATCGAGCCCATCGACGAGTACTGCGTACAGCAGCTCAAGGAGTTCGAGGGCAAGAATCTGGTGTCAGTGACCAAGGAGGGTCTGGAGCTGCCTGAGGATGAGGAGGAGAAGAAGAAGCAGGAGGAGAAGAAGTCCAAGTTTGAGAACCTGTGCAAGATCATGAAAGACATCCTGGAGAAGAAAGTTGAAAAGGTAAAGATCAACTAAAACATGGGGGTTCAATCGTTAGACACCACAGACTCATTTTAGAACAGCTGTCCTAAAATTTAAAAGGCAGCTGTGTATATTTTAACCTAATTTTTAGTGTGAAAATGTATATGTAAAACATTATTTGGAAAATATTTAGTTGCTTTTACATTTATATTCTATTACATTTACTTATTTTCCTACTCATTATAGAACTGTACTATTATTTATGTCAGTGTCAGATTTTAATTACGTTTATGTGTTATTATGTTTTGTTTTTTTTGTTTGTTTTTTTTTTAACTCTAATACTGTATTGTTATTTATTTAATAGATTTTTAAATCTAATTTTTATTTTAACCTAACTTGATATAGTTTAATCATATTTATTATTATTTATTTTATTATTATTATTATTATTATTATTATTATTATTATTATTACATTATAAATATTTTTATTTTATGGAAATATTATTTGGAAAATATTTAGTTTCAATTATGTTTATATTCTATTACCTTTTTTTTACTCTAATACTGTACTGTTAGTTTTTTAATAGATTTTAAAATCTAATTTTTATTTAATCTAACTTGATATAGTTTAATCATATTTATTATTTATTTATTTTATTATTATTTTTTTTTTTATTTACTTTTATTTTATGAAAATATTATTTGGAAAATGTTTAGTTTCAATTGTTTATATTCTATTTCCTTTTTTTTTACTCTAATACTGTATGGTTGGTTATTTAATAGATTATTTTAGTCTAACTTGATATAATCATGTTTATTATTGTTTATTTTATTATTTTTTATTATTTATTTATTTTTCATATTTTTTTTACTTTATGAAAATATTATTTGGAAAATGTTTAGTTTCAATTCCGTTTATATTTAATTACGGTTGTATTATATTATTATATATTTTATTTTTTATATATATATATATATATTTTTTTTTTTTTATATTTTTAACTTATATATTATTTTATTATACACTATATGATATATTCATGTATAAAGACCCAGTTTATACTGGAATAAATTATATAAATACATGTAAAATATTATTTGGAAGATATTTAGCTTCTATTACATTTACAGCTTTTTACTTTCTGTGTACTATCAAAAAGACCCAATTTATAATGTGAGTAAATAATATTATAAATATATGTAAAATTATATTTGGAAAATACTATCGTATACTTCTGTTTATTTTAATTTAATTTAATCTATTTAGTGTAATCTTAAACGGTTTTTCTAGTTTTAATGAATTGAATAAATTGCATTGGTGCATCTACGCATATTTTTTTAATGCTAACCAACCTGTTTATTCCCACGACAGGTCACCGTCTCAAACCGTCTGGTGTCTTCGCCCTGCTGCATCGTCACAAGCACATACGGCTGGACGGCCAACATGGAGAGGATCATGAAGGCCCAGGCTCTGCGGGATAACTCCACCATGGGCTACATGGCGGCCAAGAAGCACCTGGAGATCAACCCGGACCATCCCATCGTCGAGACGCTCCGCCAGAAAGCAGAAGCCGACAAGAACGACAAGTCGGTGAAGGATCTGGTGATCCTGCTGTTCGAGACGGCGCTGCTTTCCTCCGGCTTCACACTGGACGACCCACAGACGCACTCCAACCGCATCTACAGGATGATCAAACTGGGATTAGGTGGGTAAACGACTGTGTGATCGCACGTGTGCGAATGCAATGGGAAAACAAGCATTTAAATTGGTTTTGTGACCATTTCAGGCATCGACGAGGATGATCTGTCCACAGAAGAGCCCAGCTCGGCTCCCATCGAGGACATGCCGCCGCTGGAGGGAGACGACGACACGTCTCGCATGGAGGAGGTCGACTGAGAACGGCCACTGTCCAGTTCATGTTTGTAGCTCTGTAAAAAGATTATTGTTCAGATTATTGATTGTTGTTGCACATTGCAGTTCCTGTTCATTCCAGTTTTGTTGGTAAAGCTTTAGGAAACCTTTGGCCATGCCACATTCCCTTTTTTTGTATCATTTTTTTTTTAGTTGTGTATGCATTTGTTTTGTATTTATTAATTAACATTCCAATGTTAATTTTGTGTTTAAGGGACTCCAATGTAAAGTTCGACACACTGATACTGTATTATTGATATGATGGGATTCAAAAATAAACCTTACCATATCAGATCACGTGATGTCTGTCTTCATGTAGCTCAGATACTCCTTTCTGCTGTCAGCGGTTTTAAAAAGACAACAAATGTGCATCTGAATCACTTGTAGAGTCTTGGTTTATAAGTTTAGATGCAATATTTTTTAAAAATGTGATACGGTAAATTAATAAAACGTCTTGTCTGAACACAGTTAAAGTGATGTATTCTTATATATTTCAATAACTTTAATATTGATTTACCCATCATTTTAAACATAAAGGGTTTACAAATATGCAGCCTTATTTTAAAAAAAAAGAAAAAAAAGGAAACATTTTTAATAATACAAATGTTTAAAAAACCTTATTTAAAATTGAGCCAAATAGAAAAATATGTATAAAATGTAAAAACAAACGACAACAACAAAAAACATGTTAAAAAAATTGCAAACTTGAAAACCATCCTCTATACAGTGATGATCAGGGTTCATACAAAGTGCTTGAAGTACTTGAATTTGACTTTTTGACATTTAAGGCTTTGAAAACCCTTGAAAAATTGCAATATTCCTGAAAAGTTAATTAAAAAATGCTTAAATTATTGAAAGACAATGTATCTATAAGTGTATGGGGTTATTTTTGTGTCTTTATTATTCAAACAAAAATACTGTGTTTGAGAGTAAAACTAAGTATTTTGTAATTAAAAAATAAAAGTTTGCAAAAAAAGTCTTCTTAAATCTCAAAAATAAAGAAATTGATAACAAAAGTATTTGCAGTGCATGTACTTTTCTTTACAATCTTTATTTTTCTTTGCGCACTTCAAACACTTTTCATCGCGAAACCACAAGTTTTGCTCTCCTTTCTGCTTTCTTTTTTTGCGAGTCTAAAATTTTTGTTTGCGAGTTAAAAAGTTTTGCTTGCGAGTAAGCTGTATCTCAGTGGGCGGTCTCTACCTACCAGGATGAAAGGCCTTTTTCTATTGGTCACTCTCGATTGAAGTGACCACGCCCACTACGTTGTGCCGCCAGGCGCCAGTCTGACTGAGGAGCGAGCGAGGTTCAGCCATGGCGAACAACAGCAACAACAGGTCGTTTACTGGGTGAGATAACCAAGTTAACGTCTTAAACTCAGTGACAAGTGAACTTATGTAGTCTCTCTTCTCATGCTCACATATTTAAATACGTAACGTTAGATAAGCCCGCCTGTAGTTCGGCGATACCGTTAAATAGAGGGGCACGAGATGACTCGGATGACGATTGTAATCAAGGTAAAGACCATTATGACATGCAAGAGTCGTACAGTTGCAGTATTAACATTAAGTGACATGGCATCTGACGCACGGAAGCCACTGGTGCATGCCACTGCTCAGTGCCAGTGACACATACGGTTTTCTTTGACATATGCCGATGGACTGTGTCACTGCTGAAAGTGTCACTGCTCCTGCACCTTCCGCGTGTCAAATGCCATGTCACTTAATGTTAATACCGCTACTGTATGACTCTTGCATGTCATAATGGTCTTTACCTTGATTACAATCGTCATCCGAGTCATCTCGTGCCCCTCTATTTAACGGTATCGCCGAACTACAGGCGGGCTTATCTAACGTTACGTATTTAAATATGTGAGCATGAGAAGAGAGACTACATAAGTTCACTTGTCACTGAGTTTAAGACGTTAACTTGGTTATCTCACCCAGTAAACGACCTGTTGTTGCTGTTGTTCGCCATGGCTGAACCTCGCTCGCTCCTCAGTCAGACTGGCGCCTGGCGGCACAACGTAGTGGGCGTGGTCACTTCAATCGAGAGTGACCAATAGAAAAAGGCCTTTCATCCTGGTAGGTAGAGACCGCCCACTGAGATACAGCTTACTCGCAAGCAAAACTTTTTAACTCGCAAACAAAAATTTTAGACTCGCAAAAAAAGAAAGCAGAAAGGAGAGCAAAACTTGTGGTTTCGCGATGAAAAGTGTTTGAAGTGCGCAAAGAAAAATAAAGATTGTAAAGAAAAGTACATGCACTGCAAATACTTTTGTTATCAATTTCTTTATTTTTGAGATTTAAGAAGACTTTTTTTGCAAACTTTTATTTTTTAATTACAAAATACTTAGTTTTACTCTCAAACACAGTATTTTTGTTTGAATAATAAAGACACAAAAATAACCCCATATAAGTGTTCCTTGTTTTAGTATGCAAGTATCTTTTCACGCAAAATTCAACAATTCAATAAACTAGCGAGCTAAGGCAGTAGTAGGACTGACAATGTCGTGTAAAGGTGGCTGAAGACGCGATAAGAGGAACAGATGAACCGAATCAATTGAGTGAGTCATTTATGCTGGAACCGCTCCGATTGATTCAAACTCGTGACTTTGATCATTCAGTTCAAGTGATTCACTAGGAAAATCAGGTCGAATTAAGAGATCCATTCATTTTCGAATTTCAACATCGCTTGTATCGATTTAAAAAAAACAAAAAAAAAAACATGTAGTGATGGGTGAAATTGAGCTTTTTGTAACTCCGAATCAGTTGAACCATTGCATCGCAAAATGATTCACTGTTTCGAAGCGCTCCAATCGGATCGCGTATCCCGAATCATTTGATTTAGCGCGGAAGTTTAGAGAGGATAAGAGAATTATTTCGCGTACTGAATGATTTGCAATCTGCGCTCCGAGTCCTGATCTGAAATAATGTTTCGCGAATCATTATTCAGATCAAGATTTCGAATCGCGAATCTTTTGGTTCCGATCGGGACTTTAAATCGCGTATCGTGAATAATTTGATTTAGACTGGGACTTCAATTCGGGTTCGTGACTTAGATATTTCGCGAATTGAATGATTCGCGATCCGCGCTCCGAGTCCTGATCTGAAATGATGGTTTGCGAATCATTATTCAGAACAAGATTTCAGATCGCGAATCATTTGATTCAGATTGGGACTTTAGAGCGGGTTCGTGAATTATTTCACGAATTGAATGATTCACGATTCGCACTCCGAGTCCTGATCTGAAATGATGGTTCGCGAATCATTCAGATTGTGATTTCGGATCGCGGATCGCGAATCAATTGATTCAGATCGGGACTTCAGAGCGGGTTCGTGATTTAATTATTTCACGAATTGAATGATTCGCGATCCGCGCTCCCAGTCCTGTTCTGAAATGATGGTTCGTGAATCATTATTCAGACCAAGATTTCGGATCGCGGATTGCGAATCATTTGAGTTTGATCGGGACTTCAATGTGGGTTCACGAATCATTTGATTCAGATCAGGATATCGGAGCGAAGCTTTTTTCTGATTTTTATTTATTTATTTATTTATTTTTTCAAACCATTAAGGCAGCACAGTTATAAAAGTATAAACAAATACAAATCCCTTAATAAAATCGACCATGGTTTTACAATAGTAAAAGTTTAGTAACTATGTCTTTGTATAACTTTCATCTAGTTATGGTTAGTGTAGGAAAACCATGGTTAATTTGTGGTTACCATAGTTTAACTACAGTAACTATGTGTCTTTTTTATTATTTATTTATTTATTTATTTGGAGTAAGGGGTGTGTTGCCAAAAAAAAAGAAGAAGAGAGAAAAAAGAGGACACATAATAAAGATACAGCTTTTTAAAATAATTAACAGAGCTCTTTAAAGGAGAAGTCCACTTCCAGAACAACAATTTACAAATAATTTACTCACCCCCTTGTCATCCAAGATCATCTTTCTGTCTTCAGTCGTGAAGAAATTATGGTTTTTGAGGAAAACATTTCAGGATTTTTCTCCATATAATGGACTTCATTGGTGCCCCGATTTTGAACTTCCAAAATGTAGTTTAAATGCAGCTTCAAAGGGCTCTAAATGATCCCAGCCGAGGAAGAAGGGTCTTATTTAGCGAAACCATCAGTCATTTTTTTCGAAAAATAAAAATCTGTATACTTTTTAAGCACAAAAGCTGTGTAGAACAGGCTCTGGGATGTGCGTTCATGACACTACATACTATTGAATCACGTGGAAAGGTCACGTGGAACGTAGGCGGAACTACAGACTCAGTGTTTACAAAGCGAACCGCAAAGACTAAGAAAGTGCAAGTACGTTTGTAAAGGCTGTTTACAAACAAAAAGGTACAACGATGTCCTTCCTCTGGAGTTTTCGCCATACTCAGTACACAGACGATTAACTCACGTGATTCATAGTAGTGAAGGGAAGTTCGGATCATTTTACCGACTCGGACCTTTGAGTCTCGTTGAAATGAACGAATCTTTTTTTTGAGTCATTTCGTTCATTTTAGCAAAATATAATTGAAATGTTACGTGTTACTTCACTAACACATCGACTGCTTACACAAACGTTGATCACACTACAAACAAGACAAAACTATAATGCTATAAGAAACAGAAAAGATTCATTCATTGTTTACCTTTAATCTTTAGTCTATGATTAGCTCACCTCACCTCTTATCTGACAAGTTTTCGGGTTAGAGTCGTTCATCCATCACGTGACAGCCCCATAAGATGAACGAACGACTCGAAAAACCCGAAGACTCGAAACAGGTGAACTAATTCCAGTACAGAACCTAATAGGATGTTGAACGAATCACTCCCCGAGACGACTCGTTCTTCCCGAGTCACATTGAAGATTCATTCAAAATGAAAGAATCGTTCAAGAACAACCCATCACTAATTCGTAGCATTGTGGAAGCGCATCCCAGAGCCTGTGCTACACCAGCTTTTGTGCTTAAAGAGTATGCAAATTTTTAATTTTCGAAAAAAATGAGCGATCGTTTCGCTAAATAAGACCCTTCTTCCTTGGCTGGGATCGTTTAGAGCCCTTTGAAGCCGCATTTAAACTGCATTTTGGAAGTTCAAACTCTGGGCACCATATCAGTCCATTATATGGAGAAAAATCCTGAAATGTTTTCCTCAAAAACCATAATTTCTTTACGACTGAAGACAGAAAGACATGAACATCTTGAAGTGGGTGAGTAAATTATTTGTAAATTGTTGTTCTGGAAGTGGACTTCTCCTTTAAGGAGAGAACTATGTCTGTTGTCTCCCGTTATGTCCCAGTCAATGACAAAATCAAACCAAAGTGCTAAAATGTTGGTGTTTATTTTATTACATTTGCTTCTTTTCCTACTCATGTAAATATTTACTCCTCATATAAATATATATATTTTTAATAGTGCTAAAAATATTGACCTTTTGTCATGAAAACATAAACGATTAAAACCTTGTATTAAAAAACTCCACACACAAACATACATATATACAGTACTGTGCAAAAGTCTTAGGCCACTAGTATTTTCATCAGCTAAAAAATGGTTTAAAGTCAGTTAAAGTCGGTCTTTTGCTGTAGTGTGTCAGTAGGAAATATCAGTTCACATTTCTAAACATTCATTTTGCCATTAATTATAAAAATCCATTGAGATTTTTGTATGGAGCACAGGCTGTTGTCAGACTCCTTTTTTTTTTTTTTTCTTTTATTTATTTAAACAGGATAGTGCATATTAAAAACAGAGCATCTGTAACATGCCAGAATTAGCCAAAGGCTAGTTTTCATCTGTTGTCCTGTAGGCCTGTTTTACAATGGCACCCTGAAAAAGCATAAAATGTTATAGACAGTCAAATAAACACAATAGGAAACGGCATGTTAACACAATGTTAGTCGATTTCAGTAGAAACAACAATAACATAAAAAAAACAGTGCATTTCCAATTAAATTAGTTGTGAAAAACACGGAGAGCAACAGCAAAAAGTTCAATAAAAACAAAAAACGAGAGCAACAAAGATTTGATAAAGACATAAATGCAGCAATATAAATAGCAAGCATTAATAAAAAAAAAAAAAAAAAAAGTTAGACATTTACAAGTGTATATTAAAATGACAAGCAGTTGTTAATATCAAGATCAAAAAAAAAAAAAAAAAAAAAAAAAAAGCATTTTACAATAATCAAACGAAAATCACATACTCGCAAATGGAACACAAGATAGCAGCAACAGTACTTTAGTGTTGACAGGTCTGTCCAAACAGAGATCTGATCTCTCCATCATTCAATCCAGTCTGTCTTAAGAAACAGACAGACTAAATCCAGAAGAACTATGGCAACATCTCCAAGATGCTTTAAGAGTCCTATACCTACAAAGCTACAGTACTGTTAACATTTTTAGGCAGTTAGGCACATAAAATGAGGATGCTGTCAAAAACAATGTCATAAACAGATTTTCTTTATCAACGAACTTCTATTAACTAAAATAAATAAGCATTTGATGTGACCATCCTTTGCGTTTAAAGTAGCTTTTGCCCTATGTGCACTTGTGCAGAGTTTTTCAGGTAGCTTTGCAGGTAGGTTACTTGAAACATCTTGGAGATGTTGCCACAGTTCTTCTGGATTTAGTCTGTCTCAGTTTTGCTGTTTCTTCATGTCATTCCAGAGACAGACTGGATGATGGTGTCAGACTCCTTGTGCAAACAAAAATCTCAGTAGATTATTACAATTAATGGCAAACAGAATGTTTGGAAATGTTACATGTTACACTACAGCAAAGGATAGAAATAACTTACTTTAAACCTTTTTTTAGCTGGTGAAAATACTAGTGGCTTACGACTTTTGCACAGTACTGTATATAAAAATGTTTAAAAACAAAACTTTCAAACTTCACAAACCTACTGTAAATTGAAACTAAAAATAAACAAATAAAAAAAAAAGTTTAAAAATGCATTTAAAACCAAAAACGTTTAAAATGTACCTTACAATTTTACTAAAACATTTAAAAAAAAAAAAAAAAAAAAAAAGTTTAAAATTCTACAAAAAAAAAAAAAAAAAAACCCGATGATTTACAAAATGTGTTCTACAGAGCTCATCCACAGAGTGTCCAGCAGATGTCAGCAAAATAACACAAAATACAATTAAGAGCAGCGGACAATACTTCAAAACGCTTGAGAGATCACGAGTCCATAAACATAAATAATATTATGTTTATAATGCACACATTATTGAATACCAAAACTGAGTAATTAATACTCTCCTTAGTGTAAAATAATAAAACACGCGCATTGCATTAAATGCATTGTCTGAGTTATTTCTTCAGATGAAAATGAAATCAAAACCGAAGTGCATCAGAAAGGAAGGTGCGGATTGAGTTCACAGACATCATGATGTGTTCAGTTCAGTTTAGTCTGCTAATGCATGAGTGTGAGTGTGTGTGATCTCACACAAAAACACACACACGCACACACACATTCTGACTGACTGACTGACTAACTGACAGCGGCTCTCGTTGACTGTCTGCAGGCTGGAAACACACGCGTATGAGTGCCATGCCGAATAAAACCAAGAAAGACAAGGTGAGACACAACCTCACGTGTTTGAGTGTGGAGGAAAACCCGCGAAAGTGTTGAAAATACGGATTTATACTTGTATCAAAGTGGCAGATTAGTTGCATCTCTCAGCTCGAGACATTAGCATGTATGCTAACTCCAGCTTTGCCCATCATAAATTGGCTCTTATCGCAGTCATTTACACACTGGGTTATAAACTTTGAACGATTTACATCCCTGGAGGCGAAACAAAGCACTTTCGGTGACTTTGAATGGGTATTTGTGTACAGTTTATTTTGTATGTGTTCAGTTTTCGTAGCGAAGCTAACTTTAGCCTGTTAGCCGAGTAATAGGGATGGTTTCTCGTTTATAGAAATATTCTTTATACTCAAACGCGTGATGAAATGTTCAAAATGCTTTTCTGTTAAAATAAATAGCGGGGATTTGATTATATTTGCTGTTGGAGTCCAGGTTTGGATGTGAAATACTTAAGCCGGATTGCTAATGTTAGCTGTCAGTGAGATCACTGTGTTTTTATTAACCAGAAATCATTCATTTCAAATTTTTAGGTGGAAAAATGTGTTTTTTCTTTATAGGATTCACCGAAATCTGCAAAAGTGGGTAAAACGGGAGGACAGGAGAACTCTGAGCATGAGGTAATTCAGCAAAACACTATTTTATTTGTATATATATTTAAAATTTGCCGGTATTTTAATTTATTATTTATTATTTGCAAAGCAAATGATAAAAATGAGATGCATGTATCTCATTCTGGTCATGTGGAGAATATATTTTAATGCAGAGATGTGAGCTGAACTGGGAGGTTTTATGATACAGAAAACTTCCCTCTCTTTTTAGATGCACTTGGTTCAATTTTGGGCATAGATTAAAATTTATAATACACAAAAATGTTTCAAAATTTGTGAGCTTATTGTAAAAAAAAAAAAAAACATAATACGCAAAGGTTTCAAAATTTGTGAGCTTATTGTAAAAAAACAAACAATCAAACACAAAAAGCTTATTGTAAAAAAAAAAAAAAAACACAAAAATAAAAAAAATTTGCAAGCTTATTGTAAATTATTACAAAACAATAAATACTTCACAAAAATGTTAAAAAATTTGTAAGCTTATTGTAAACTCTAAATTTCTGTGCATGGAAATGCATCATTATACAGTGATGCTTTGTAGCAGATTTATGAAAGAAAATGTGTAGTTACAGTTAGAGGATCTAAATATACTTTCTTTTATAAATGCATATTAATTTTAAACCTGACACTGATGTTGATTCATGCAAATGTTGTGCATTAACAACCCAAATGCCTTTATGGGCACTATTGATCTGTAATCAATCTGCTGTCAGTAATACAGTACCACTGATTGATGCCTGAAACAGGAAACAGTTCAGAGCTGCTGTGATTGCAGATGAATCGACTCGTATGAGTTCACTACTGTCATTGAGCAAATGGAAAATGTGAACGTAGAAATGTTTAAATGTGAAACCTTATTTTAAATTATTACCAAATTTAAAAAAAAAAAAAAAAAAAAACTAAAAAGGTTTAAAAAGGTTTAGAAATGTGCAAATTAATTATTAATTGTAAATCATTAAAATATATAAAAAAGTGCAACTATTGTAAATTATCACAAAAATATAAAAAAAGTCTTTAAAATGTTACCAAAAAAAAGGAACACACAACACAAAGTGTTTTAAAAATGACAAACTATTGTAATTTGTAACAATAAAAAAATATATATATATAATACACAAAAATGTTTAAATGTTTAATTGTAAAAAACAAACAAACAAAAAAGATACACAAAAATGAAAAAAAAAAAAAAATTGCAAGCTTATGGTAAATTGTTAATAATAACATAAGTTTTAATACACAAAAATGTGTTAAAACCGTGCAAATTTATTGTAAATTGTTACCAAAAAAAAACATTAAATAAAAAAAAGTTACAAATGTTTAGAAACACAAAAATTGTTACTTAAAAACATAAAACAAAAGCATAACTTTACAAAAAAAATGTTGAAACAAACAAAAAAAATTAAAATTGTAATGAAAAATCAAAAATAATAAAAATGTGTTCGATAATTTGCGCCCTTTATTGTAAATTGTTACTAAAAAAAATAAAACAAAAATATGTTTAAAACAATGTCTTAACATTGCATCTGTGCTAATGAAATTGAACTTTAAGGATATTGGTAGCTTAATAGTTACAGATCCTAGAACAGAGGTTACAGGTTCAATCCTAGTTATTGTTCCCTTTGTGTTTTTTATTGTTTCTGAGCAAAACACCCCTGTTCATTCAGAAAAAAATGAGTGATAAAGGATTTGTTTACAAACATTCATTTTTTGCACTTGTATGAACTTATGTCTCTGAGATGAGGATGTAAAGTGTTTTTCTCCATCAGGGTTCGAATAAGAAGGGCGCCAACAGCGTCCCGCCCACCACACAACTGCTGAAGGGCAAAGCGGCCGGATCTCAGGCTCCGGTGAAGAAGGAGAAGAGGCCGAGCTCGTCCAGATTCAGCCTGAGCAACAATCGAGAGCTACAGAAACTGCCCGCCTTCAAAGGTGAGACGCGCTTCACGTCCAGAATGTGTGACGATTGTGAAAAATGTTCTGCGATATTATTGGTAAATATTACTTAGCCCCGCCCACACGGTCCTGGTTACATCAGTAGAAAGGAAAAGTTGTTTCAGAGGTTGAGCAATAATTACTATTTTGATGATTTTTTGATATTACAGTCAGTTTTAACTTTTATATCTTCTGTTTTTATTTTATTTTAACTAAAGCTTTAGTAAGTTTGCGGTTTTGACATTTTTAGTAGTTTTTTTTTTTTTTAATATCTATATAGTTTTTATCCATTTTTATTTTAGTTTTAATTTGGGTTATTTTAGTACATCAAGTTAAATTATATATTAATGAATGAATTATTATCATTATTATTATTATTATTATTACATTTTTAGTAGCTTTTAATATCTATATAGTTTTTATTCATTTTTATTTTAGTTTTAATTTATTTTATAAATATATATATTTATATCAATTAATTAGTTAATTTGTTTATTATTATTGTTATTATTATTATTATTATTACATTTTTAGTAGTCCTTTTAATGTCTATATAGTTTTTAGTTATTTCAGTACATAGTTAAAATATATATTAATTATTTCTTATTAGTACATTTTTAGTAGTTTTTAATATCTATATAGTTTTTATTCATTTTTATTTTAGTTTTAACTTTAGTTATTTTAGGACATAAAGTTAAATTTATAAAAATATATTTCATGCTCTAAAATAACAAAAATGAATACTAAAATAAAAATGAGTAAAACCTATAAAGATTAAAAAACTACTACTTATACTATACTACTATACTACTACTTATAGTTACTACTATATATAATTTAACTTAATGTACTAAAATTAAAACTAAAGTAAAAATAAATAAACTATATAGGTATTAAAAAAACGACTAAAAATGTAATAATAAATAAATATTCATTTTTATATAATTTAACTTTATGAAATAAAATAACTAAAATTAAAACTAAAATATAAATGAATAAAAACTATAGATATTAAAAAGATTACTAAAAATGTAATAACAATAATAAAAATTATACATTGTTCGTTTTTATTTTAAGTTTTAATTTTAGTTATTTTAGTACATTAAGTATATATATATATATATATATATATATATATATATATATATATATATATATATATTACTACATTTTTAGTATTTTTTTTATTGTCTATATAGTTTTTATTCATTTTTATTTGAGTTTTAACTTTAGTTATTTTGGTACATGAAATAAATATGAAATATGTAGTAAATTTAATTGTAGAATATTCAATGTAGAATATTTGAAGAATGCAGAATATTGAATTTTTTATTTAGATAACTATCACAACCCTGGAAGACAGCCTTTTTTATTCTTTAAAATAATGTTCACCAGTGAATTGTTCATAATAAAGCTAGAGATGTTTATTAGAGAGTCAGTTTTGTAGACTTCAAAGCAAAAACAGCTCTAAACAAATCACTGGATTCAGTAATACTGCAGCAGGTGATTCACTAGATGCTTCTGCAATGGAGAAATGATCGAATGCGTTGAAATGCTAGATCCCTGTGAATCTTGAACTCAGCATTCGTTATAAAATAGATCTGAATATTATGAAAGCGTGTGTTAGTGCCCTCAGATGTACAGATCCTGTCAATCTGAACAGAGCTGAATCACACCAGTCAAATCTTATGTAATGTAACCGATAGATGCTGATGTGTTTGTCCCGCTTTGACTCTTCTCGTCAGAACTGGCAGGCGTGGAAATGAACTTAAGCGTGGATAAATGTACAGAGAGTTCAGAAATCCAGCTGTTTTCAGATGTTTGACTGAGCTACAGCGTCTGGAACCGAACGTGCGTTAAACATGTCCGAAATCGCATACTAATGCTGTTTGTGAAGCATGTCTGCTGCGTTTGGCAGAATGAGCAGAACACGCTGTGCCACGGCGTTTCCCACAATGCAATGCGCTTGACCTTCCCTTCCCAGCATGATGAATGAGCCGCTAGTGATCATTATCATCTCCTTCACACATCTATCTATTTCTGTGTTAACTGGACAGCAGTTTTGAAATATTTTGCATGCTGTTTCACATAATATACAAAAAAAAGTAATGATGCTTTGTGCTTTTTGAAGCTTGAAAACATCAGTCAGTCTTGTAGAGTCAAACCAGGACAAACACTTTATTACTGATTATATGGAAAACAGTCAAAGGTTGTGTGTTCAATGCAAGATGTACGACATAATGGAGAGTAAATGATGACAGAATGATCATGTTTGGCTGAACTAATCCTTTACTAGAACTAATGATCTTTAACTAATATCCAGTGTAAACGTAATGAAAATATGAATAGCTGATGATATGAAGAAGCTGCTTTCACTTCCTCATTTGCGGCAGCTGAGAGAAGCTGGTGCTGCGTGTGTAATTATTTCATATATTACATTATCTTCCCCTTCAGATGTTTATTTTTCGCATCTGACCTAATTAAAGGCCGTTAACGATTTTCACGTCTCCAGGCGGAGTAAAACTGAGCACGTGTTACTGTTAAACATAAAAATCCAGAGAACAAGAACGGATGAGATTAATGCAAAACACACACATCACAAATGTATTTTAAAATGAAAAATCACATTCAAATTAGTTCACAGAATTATTTAAAAAATGGTTATATGTATGTATATATATATATATATATATATATATATATATATATATATATATATATATATATATATATATAATATATATATATATTTTTTTTTTAATAATTATTTAATAAATATTACTTAATCATTAAATTATATAAATATTTTAATTACATTTATAATGGTTTAAGTCTAAATGCAGTAAGTGTAATACTGCTGCTTTAAATTGTTGTTGTTTTTCAAAAAAAAAAGAAAGTTTAAAAGTTTTTTTGTTTAATTTAATTGCATTTTTGTTTTTTTGAGCAAAAAATAAATATCATACATTCTTCCCTAATTTACTGAAAACACAAAGTCATTCAGTGTAACAATCTTGTCAGGCATATTTACAAAAAAAATAAATTTATGACGTATTAAAAGACAAATTACTTTCACCCAAAATACTAATTAGTTGTAATTCTACATTTTTAAAAATTGGCCACTATCCTAGGTTTTGCCCATTTGTCAGTAAGAATTTTTACTTGTTTAAAACACAATACAGTTTAATATGCTCCATAATATTCTTTTATATAGTTTAACAAGTGGAGGTTAGAATAAACATGTTGTTTGAATTTTTACAATAATGACAATGTAACATTATTTCAACCAAATTTTGACATTTTATTCTCCAGAAACTTAAAAGTTTGAGTTTGCCTAATATATGCGTGTGTACTGTGTAATTATGTATATATAAATACACATGAAATGATGTATATATTTAAGAGAAATATGTTATCTATGTAAAAAATATTTGTATTTATATATAATATAAATTATATAAAAATTATTTTAAATACATATACTTGTAAATATTTCTTATATATGTACCTGAATGTGTTTGTATTTATATATACATAATAACTGCACACAGTACACATACGCTTATTAGGCAAGCTCAAACTTTTATATATATATGCATTTTTTGCAATATATCTAATATGCTGTAATATATTTAATTCTGAGATAAATATAAATATTATTTAATACACTTATTTATTAATTACTATTTAATTAAACAATAGATAGATATTTAATAGGAGTAAGAGAGAGAGATAAATGCATCTAAAATGTCCCTAAGTTTTAATTTTGACTACTTAAAGTGCCAGTATGTAGTATAAAATATTGATTATTTTCAGGCAGAAAAATAATAATAAAATAAATTAATAATTTAGGCAGTATACCAGTATAATTTAATATAATATTTGTAAATATATAATAATATATTTTATGTATTTTTTAAAAAAATACATAACGTATGTAAGTAATGTGTGTGTATATATATATATATATATATAGGGATGCACAATATTGGATTGTTGCCGATATGCAGGGGTTTTTTTTTCCCCCTCCTTCTCTCAACTCATTTTGGCCAATAACCGATGCCGATACTGATATATTTCCTTTTGTTTGGAAAACAAAAGGAAATTCTAAGCAAATTATTTTTATTTTGGCTAGTTTTTAACAAGAAGTTGCTTGTTAGAAATAAATCAACAATAATGAAGTTCTTTTATTATGACATTACATTGAAGCTTTGAAAATAACTATAAATAAACTATATACCAATTGCTTAATTTTTATTTTGTATTTTTTTTTTTTTTTTAGAAAAATGCAGTGGTAGCCTAAACAATTTATTTTTAGATTTAACATTTGTAGATGGTCTAAAAGCAAAAGAGTTCTAAAAATATTAGAGCTCATAATTTGTTTAAAAATACATAATGTTACACTTTAATGAATAAATCAGTATATATAAAATGATTTAATTTACAGGTGTCTCTTTTTTTTATTTTTTTATTTTTATTTTTTAATTCGTGTAAGCTATAGCTTCTGACCTTTACATCAAAACGTACTGATGAGTTTATTTAATTTAATTAAATTTATTTAATCAGAATCAGTCTAAATGTTATTTGTGTATTTTACTTTCATTTTATTAGAAGTAGGCCAACGGCGCCCCCTACGGGATTAAAACTCCTTCCGAACAGGCGTTTTTCATATCGGGCCGATGCCGATATTTACTTTTAATGTCATTGTCGTCCGATTCCGATACCGGTCCAATAATATTGTGCATCCCTAAATATATACACGTATGGTTTCAGTCACTAAATGTTCTTAAGTTTCAGTTTGTACTTCCTGCAGTTAACAGATCTAGCGTAAGTTGTGTAAGTGTTGGTCTTGGGTGTTTTGCTGGTTGTCCTGATTGTCTGTGTTCACATGAAGGCCACTGAGCTCAGATGAGCGTCTCAGAGCAGCTGCAGGTGTTGAGATGTGGTTTCCTGTCAGTGTTTGGCTGCGGTCGCTGTTTATCCTGCGTCTGAGAAGGCCTGCTGTCACAAACTGTTATGTCATCGCTTTTTCTTTATTTCCCATCAGCGGGACAGGGCTTTTGTTTCCGGCACAGGTAAAGCCAAGAGGTGGTGTTTCTCGCAAAAGGATGCATTTTAGTGAAACATCAGGTTTGCTGTACTGACTGTCGGGATGCCGTTCAGCTATCAGATTTATGTGTTTTTTAGAGTGTGATGATGTAAAGGTGATGTTAGGCTTTTGTGAATGGGTGCCGGGTCGCCAGAGTAGCGCTTACAGTGTTGTTATGTGGTTGTTAGGGTGATAAATGGTTGCTAAGTTGTTATGAGTGGTTGCTAGGTTCTTTCATCCTGTCTGGTGTGAAAAGCATTTGTGGTAAATGTTTTAAACAAACAAAATAAATAGCTCTGTGATTTCTTAGATTCAGAAAATATGGAAAACTGTTGTGCGGCTCTTAGTTTGCCAAAAAAATGAAAGGAATTATTCGCATTTTGTTTGTTTACATTTTAAAAGATTCATTAAATAGTTAAAATTGTATGCATTTGTTTGATTACTACTGTTTTTTTTTATAATAAATTTGTATTAAATCATAAAACACAGATTCCATAAAGATTGAAACACAGAAAAAATGTTTTGGAAAAAATAAAACATATTTTATATATCACTAACATTGTTAAAATTGTAAGAAATTATTGAATTGTTAAAGTTTTATTAGTTAAATTGATTAGGTATTAATTTACATTTTTTTTATATGTAATTCAACTTAAAAAAAAAATCTAGAATTTTTAAAATGAAAAACACTGAATTTGAGAAAAAAATAAAATGGCACTATTATTATTATTATTAACTGTTATTAAATATTACAATTGTTGAAGTTTAATGAATTCAGATTATTAGGCATTCTTTTTAATTATTACAATTTAATTCAGCCATTAAAATTTGAATCTAAAATTTAAAACGGAATTTGGGAGAAATAATAAAACACATTTCCTAGGGCACCATTATTGTTAAAATTTTTATAAATTATTAAATTGTTTATTTAATTTAATAATTAAAAATATAACAAAGATCTGAGAAAAAGTATTTATATTTTATATATTTGTATTCCTATTTCACAGGGCATTTTTATTGTTACATTTTAAAAAAAATTGATTAATTGGGTATTATTTTATATTAAAATTTAATTTAATCTTTAAAAAAATTAAACAGACACCAGAATTATAAAAAAAAAAAAAAAAACTAAACTAGATTTCATTGGTCACTATTATTGTTAAAATTAAAAAAGAAATTACTATTTTTATTCTTTTTAAATAAGAAATGATTAAATTTTTAATAAATTAAGTTGTTAAAGTTTTATGAACTCAATTGATTAGACATCCTTTTTGATGATTAATTTAATTTAATAATTAAAAATTAAAGATCTGAGAAAAAGTATTTATGTTTTATATATTTATAATCCTATTTCAAAGGGCATTTTTATTGTTACATTTAAAAAAATGACTGATTAGGCATCATTTTATATTAAAATTGAATTTAATCTTTAATTTAAAAAAAAATAAAACGGAGACTAGAATTAAAAAAATAAAATAAAATAGATTTCACGGGTCACTAATATTGGTAAAATTAAATAATAAATTTTTACATTGTTAAATTTTTAATAAATGATTAAATTGTTACAATTTTATGAATTCAGTTGATTAGACATCCCTTTTTGATTATTAAAATGTAATTTTTTATTGAAAAATTGAAACAGAAAACACTAATTTGAGAAAAAAAATATATGTATATTCTATATATTTGTATTCCTATTTCATAGGGCACTTTTATTGCTACATTTAGAAAAAATGAGATTAATTAGGCATTATTTTATATTAAAATTTAATTTAATCCTTAAAAAAAATACAGACACCGGAATAAAAAAAAAAAACAACTAGAATAGATTTCATGGGTCACTAATATTGTTAAAATTTAAAAAAATAAATTAATATAGTTACATTTTTAATAAATTATTTAATTGTTAAAGTTTTACGAATTCAGTTGATTAGACTTTTTGATTCCTTTTTGATTATTAAAATGTAATAATTAAAAAATGAAACTCTCAAAATGAAAAAATTCAAATAGAAAACACAAGATTTGAGAAAGCATTTGTTTCTTATGTCTGTATTTCTTTTTCATAGGGGACTTTTATTTTATTTTTTTATTCAGTTGATTGGGCATCATTTTATATTAAAATTTAATCATTAAAAAATAAAACAACAGATAAAAAAAAAAAATAAATACATTTTATTGGTCACTAATAATGATAATATTTAATACGAAATGATTTAATTGTTCAAGTTACATGAATTTAATTGATTCAAATTTAATTCAACCATTAAAAATGATAAAATGTAAAAAAAAAAAAAAAAAAAAAAAAAAGATTTCACAGAGCCCCATGTGTATTTAACATCTGCTTCTGTTTACATTTTTAGCACACGCTTTCCTTAACATTTTACGAGAGCAGCACAATATAATGCACGAACCATGTGCATATGTTATTTATCGTCTTCAGATGTCTTGCTCTTCTCTGCAGGACTGCTTAGCGTCCGCTTGCACTGTGACGAATCCCGTAATCTGCATGTGGCTTGCATGCGCCAATCAAATCCACAGGTCCCGCCCTCCCCGGCCCCCGCCAGCCAATCGGCTGCCTCCCCGGCCAGCCCTCTGCTGGTGGAGATCACGTGATCTCCCCCGGCCAATCGGCGGCCTCCCTTTGATGGGTGACATCACTAACTAGCTGCTTCCCTCCAGCAGCGGAGCTTCATTTTCTGCTGAGAGTGTTTGTGCTAAAATGGAGGCTAACAGCTCGACTTAGCCGGCAGCCGTCTCGCGCCCGATCCGACCCATAGATGTTGACATGCTCTAAAGAGGAGGCCAGGATGGTTCTGGATGCTCCGAGCGCCAACGGGCCCTTTCAGCCGGTGGCCCTGATGCACTTTAGAGGTGAGACGTTTGTCTTATTGTGTCTGTGTAGGCAGAGAGCGACGAGGAAGGTTGCTATGCGATGATTTGTGGCCGCCGTTACGAAGGCAGAAGAATTTGCGCCGTTCGGGAGACGCTAGAAACGTTTTAGAAGAGCTTCAACGGCTTTGTTTGAGATTCGTGTTTGGCTCCGTCTTAAAAAAAAAAACGCAAGCTGCTTGCCTAGACGGCATTTTTAGACATTTATGCAACATTTTTGGCCGTGCATACTACACACATCCGATGCACTGAATTGCAGCTCAGGTCACAGCTCAGAACGCAGCTTGCGCGTTGCTCGGGTGAATGTGGAAAACTCTGTTTACAGTGCGCTGGTTAAGGAGGAGGGGGTCTGTTTAACTAGCATCCCATCCCCCCTTACCAGAGCACTGATGTCAAGGGAAGTGAGGTCACAGCTTCAGGAAGAATGCATGTATATGCATGCATGTGTGCTCAAGCCGCAGAGCTTGCGATAAACTGCATCCTGACGGCCAGTTCCTTCTGCTTCACATTTCCTTCGCTTCACGTGCAGACAGATGTTTTAATGATTCATGCATTGATGATGCATTTGTTGCATGCTCATTGCAATGCTTTAAAAATGTAGATTAGTATGCATGGAATACCTAGATGATTAGTGCATTGTAGCACAGTGCAAAACGCAATGCACTCAGTCTTGGATTTCCAGTATAATATAATTATAATTTTTAAATGTTTGTTTTGAAACAAGTCTCTTCTGCTCATCAAGGCTGCGTTGGTTTGATCAAAAATACTGTAAAAATTCTAAAATATTATTATAAATTAAAACAGCTGTTTTCTATGTGAATATCTGTTAAACTGTAATTTATTTCTGTGATCAAAGCTGAATTTTCAGCATCATTACTCCAGTCTTCAGTGTCACATGATCCTTCAGAAATCGTTCTAATAAGCTGATTTTGTTAAATTTAGGTGCGCCTTTGAAATTAGACATCTAATTTGATGTTTTTCTGACATACTAACATGCTGCATTAACTATTCCTGTATGCATATTTTGAACATTATGCAAGTATGCATGAAATACCTAGATGATTAGTGCATTATACTTCAGTGCACAATGCAATGCACTCAGGACAAGCAAGTTTATTAATAATACAATTATAATTTTTAAATGTTTTATTTGAAATAAGTATCTTCTGCTCATTTAGGCTGCATTTGTGTGTTAAGAAATACTGTTAAAATTCTGAATTATTGTTACAAATTAAAACAGCTGTTTTCTTTGTGAATATCTATTAAAATGTAATTTATTTCTGAGATCAAAGCTGAATTTTCAGCATCTTTACTCCAGTCTTCAGTGTCACATGATCCTTCAGAAATCATTTTAATATGTTGTATTTGTTAAATATAGGTGCAACTTTGAGATTAGACATCTAATTTGATTTCTGGCATACTAACATACTACTTTAACTATTTCTGTATGCATACTTTGAACATTATGCAAGTATGCATATAATACCTAGATGATTAGTGCATTAGTATTTTAAATTCGCAATGAAATGCACTCAATCTTGGATTTCCAGTATAATGGATGTGTAATAATAAAAATATATTTATAATTTTTAAATGTTTGTTTTGAAATAAGGTCTCTTCCGCTCATCAAAGTTGCATTTGTTTGATCAAAAACTCTGTAAAAATACTAAAATATTATTACTTTTTAAAACAGCTGTTTTCTATGTGAATGTCTGTTAAAATATAATTTATTTCTGAGATCAAAGCTGAATTTTCAGCATCATTACTCCAGTCTTCAGTGTCACATGATCCTTCAGTAATCATTCTAATATGCTGATTTGCTGCTCAAGAAACATTTCTGTTCTCAAGAATTACTTAACAATGTTGAAAACAGTTGTGCTGCCAAATATTTTTGTGGAAACTGATGCATTTTATTTTTCAGGATTCACAGATGAATAGAAAGTTTAAAAGAACAGCATTTATTTAAAATAGAAATATTTTGTAACATTATAAATGTATTTACTGTCACTTTTGATCAATTTAATGCATCCTTGATTTCAACCTAAAACTGTAGTAATAATCATAAATGTTTGTTGAGCAGCAAATCGGCATATTAGCATGATTTCTGAAGGATCATGTGACACTGAAGACTGGAGTAATGATGCTGAAAATTCAGCTGCGCATCACAGAAATAAATTACATTTTAACAGATATTCACATAGAAAATGGCTGTTTTAAATTATAATAATATTTCATATTTTTCACTCTGTTTTTGATGAGGTGTAAAATACCAGTAGTTTATCTGAAAAAATTTATCAGTGCAAACTGATATCAGTGTTTCACTAAACTGGCTTTTATATTCTCCACACAGCCTCGTGTTCTTCAAACAGTAAACTAGTATTTCATGAATAGTTTGATGATTGTTTAATGAGCTCTGGATTGCTTTAAAAGGATGTTTAGACTCACATGATGCATTCACATTTAATCCAATAAGTGCCGTCCTGTAATTATCTCAGATAAACATGGCTATTATAGTAAATCAAGTTGTCAGAATCGCATCATGGTGTTCATTTATCACCCTAGAAAGCTAAGAACAAGCCACTTGCATTGCATTACGGGATGCCGTATTTAATGCAAGCAAAATATTTGCATAATACGCACGCAGAACATGTTGTGTGATTCTTATTTTGGTTTATAAATTGAACTGAGCTTGACCAAATCAGTTCTGATCAAACACATTAGTTGTTGATACTGACGTCTCCGGTTCAAATGTCATTGCGCTGCTGTTTTCACATGTACACCACAGTCACCACTCCCATGTGCATAAAGGGAAGCGTGAGTTTCTCACAGGCGTGACCTTTACAGATCACACTTCAGTATTAGGACCAGACCAGTGAAGAAAACAAACACTTATACAGTCGTTCAGATCATTGAAGTGCTGTTTGACTTTAATGATCCACATTAAATACAGGTGCGAATGGGGTCCAAAATGCTTTGTGATCACTCAGAAGCAGCTAAAAAAACACGTGATAGCATCGCTGATGCATCCCAGACAACATTGAAGAGCCTCCTACTCACCCGTCAGTCTCACTACTAAAATAAACTATGCTTTTAAACTTTGTTGGTCATGTGTAGCTGTAAAGGAAACCATGTGATCGAAATGTTCAGAAAAGCCAAAAATATACTGTATGTTTGCCTGACGTCGATGCAGGAAAAACCCTCTATTTTCAGCCTGTAAAGACTGACATTTGAAACGTGAACGGTTTATTGAACCTTTGGACAAAATATTACAGAAATCTAAAAAAAAAAAAAAAAAAAAAAAAACCCAAAAAACTTATTTGACATATTTATGGCTCATGTAGTCTGATACAGTGAGAATATGAAGGAAAAAACAACTCTGCAAAAATTTTTATTCGCTGTAGATGCTGATAGTTATGTTATGAAATTCTGAACAGAGCTCTACGCTTGCTTTTCTTTTTAGGAGAACTTAAAAATTTCAGGAGCACCTTCTAATCAATAATCAAAAAATCTGATAAAAAATTTGCCTTCCTATTACGAGGTGATATTTGACTCCTTAAAGTAGTGTTGTCACAATACCAAAATTTTGACTTGGATACTGTACCTGACTAAAATATCACGATACTACTACTGAACTGATAAAAAAAAAACATAGAACAACAGGAAAAGTAATTTAAATAATAAATGATCCAAATGGAGATCATAGTTATTTTATCTATATATATAAATATATAATATGTGTAAAGATCTTCGCTAAATTGGTACAATTTATCATGATATAGTTCTTTTTTGTTCTTTTATCTTTGTTATTAATAATAAGAACCTAGATGCAAGTAACAAACTAAAGGACAACTGCAATAAAAAACAAAGACACAAATGAAATAAAGAGGGCTCTATGAAATCTGTTTTTATTTTTTCCTAAATTCCATTTGAATTTTTCTAGACTCTATTTTAATGGTTACGTAAAATATTCATTTTGTCTAATTAATTGAAATCATGAAACGTGCAGAATTTAATAGCAGTTTATTAAAAGTTGAACAAAAATGACATTTTTAAGGCCCTATGAAATACATTTTATTATTTTTCTCAAATTCAGTTTAGTTTGTGAATCTGTTTTCTATTAATTTTCTGGATTCTATTTTAATCGTTTCATTACTTTTTAATAATCAAAAGCATGTCTAATAAATTTATAAAGGATAATTAGATTTGATAAAGAATTAATTTATTATAGGCTATTTATTTATTTTTTTCAGAAATACTGTGTTGTGTATTTACAGTTTTCTGGAAAAATAAATTCTGGTAAATATGTTTTTTCTGGTAAATATTCCTTAAACATTGTTTTAATAATAATTTTATTAGTAATAGTACTACTATCTTTACATTTAAGTAATGTATAAATATATTTCTGACTGTCAAGTTAAACTCTTGTCACACAAAACTGTGTCTTAAGACGCATGCATTCTTAAAGTACCGGTACTAGTAAAATGAGGAATCATACCGTTTTTAAAAGCAGGGTAAGTACCGGTATATCATGCAACACTACAGGGAATTTTTTTTTACCTTTGTAATGGCATTTTTCTAACGTCATTAATAGTATGTCATCTTTTATAAAAAAAAAAAAATAAAAAAAATTTTGAGCTTTTAAAATTTCCAGTTACAACAACAGAATAAAAACAAGCAGATTAAGTTAGCAATCAAATTAAATTGGTATTAACAAAATTAGTACTACAGAGGTGGCAGAGAAGACACAGAAGTGTCTTGTAGGTGTATTTTCAGGTTTAATGAGGCTCAGAGGTGGCATGAGTGCAGTAAAATTCATAAATTCATGTTGAGATTAAGGTTTTAAATCTAAATTTTTTTTTTTAAATAACTGAAAAGATATTTTAAAAATGAAACTGCCAGTAGGTGGCGGCAAGTCGCTGATTTAATCACTGCATCGATTCATTTGATTTGTTCGAACGGCTGATTCAGGAATAAAACAAGTGACTGTCTTTATGAACTGGAATTTGAATCGACTCACTAGATTCGTTTAAAAACACACGTTCATTCATAAACAAAACATTGCTGTTTGAATGGAGATGCGCAGCGGCTCAGTTGTGACTTGTTTCAAGCTGTTTTTGATGACGAAATAGAGCAAAATCAGGCAATAGTGTTACAGTCAGACAGTGAAAGTCATTTAATATTACGTTGTTTATTTAACCGTTGTATTAAATCAGTATCTCATTTACAAACTCCCTTAAAAATCATTAAAAGCTCGTCTTAGTTCATCACCTTCTCACAAAGTTCTGTTATAATCAACACAATCAATCTCTTATTTACACTCTCTCTACACTTTGTTTATGAAAGGATTGGTGAGATATGTATGTGATACATTGCTAAACATTGCAAAAACATGTCGAAACCTTTGAATCTCCCCTCAGTGCAAACACACACATGCTGATGGTGTCATTCGCACTGATGCTCCTAAATATTTTTTCATAATCGCACGCAGAAGTTTTCAGTCGCGTAGGCTCTATAGAGTTAACAGGTTTAGTCCAGTTTGTCAGTGTTACATTGACTTTTCTCTCCGTCTCTGTAGATGTTCCTCCCGCCGAGCAGGAGAAGTTATTTGTGCAGAAGCTGCGTCAGTGCTGCGTGCTCTTCGACTTTGTGTCCGACCCCTTGAGCGACCTGAAATGGAAGGAGGTGAAGCGGGCGGCGCTCAGCGAGATGGTGGAGTACATCACTCACAACAGGAACGTCATCACCGAGCCCATCTATCCTGAGGTGGTTCACATGGTGAGGACACACAAACGCCACATTTAGGGTGTTTTGTGGCGCACAGTGAGACAAAGAACGTGTGGCTTATGCAACCAAAAGAAACTGTCAGCTTGGTTCTTGGACTGCTTAAAGGACTTGTTCAGTAGTTTGTTTCTTCATCAGATTTGGAGAAATGTGCCATTCCATCACTTGCTCACCAATGGATGTGAATGGGTGCCGTCAGAATAAGAGTCCAAACAGCTGATAAAAACATCACAATCATCCACAAGTAATCCACACCACTCCAGTCCATCAGTTAACATCTTGAGAAGACAAAAATGGAAACAAATCCATCATTAAGACATTTTTAACTAATTACATTGAGTCTGTAATCCATAATAACGCTTCCTCCAGTGAAAAAGTGGTCTGGTCTGAATCAGGAGAGAAATCTGCAGATATCAAGCACTGTTTACAAGCCAAAACAGATCTAAACAAATATGTGGCTGGTGTTATTTTATGGACTCAATGTATTTTAGTTCAAAACGTCTTAATGATGGATTTGTTTCAGCTTTTGTCTTCTCAAGATGTTAACTGATGGACTCGAGTGGTGTGGATTATTGTGATGTTTTTATTAGAGATGCACCAATATGAAAATTTTGGCTGATACCGATAATTCTTGAATGTATGAAAGCCGATAACTGATATGTTGGCCGATAAATCTGAATCTAAATTTTTATATTATTTTTGATAGCCTGATTACAAAAAAAGTCTCACCATTAGACACTTTAGCATAAATCAAACATAAAGCATCTTTACAAATAAATAAAATAATGGTTAAATAATGCAAACAATTCACTGGGCAACATTAGTTATGTGTGGAGAAAAAAAAAAAAGAAAAAATCTCCGCAGAGACAATAGTGAAATTATTTGAATTAAACCATACTACTGATTAAAAAAAAATAATAATAAGATAAAAATAAAACTGGTGGTTATTATTAATAATAAATCAATGATTTAAAAAAAAGAAGTATCTTTTTTTATTATTACCACTGTTTCAAATTGAGAAGTCCACTTCCAGAACAACAATTTACACATAATGTATTCACCCCCTTATCATCCAAGATGTTCATGTCTTTCTTTCTTCAGTCGTAAAGAAATTGTGTTTTTGAGGAAATCATTTCAGCATTTTTCTCCATATAATGGACTGATATGGTGCCCCAAGTTTGAACTTCCAAAATGCAGTTTAAATGCGGCTTCAAACGATCCCAAATGCGGTTGTAAACGATCCCAGCCGAGGAAGTAGGGTCTTATCTAGCAAAACGATTGGTTATTTTCATTAAAAAAATAAAATTTAAATACTTTTTAACCTCAAACACTCATCTGAACTCTGTGTATTCTGGTTCAAGACAGTTAGGGTATGTCGAAAAACTCCAATCGTGTTTTCTCTCTCATCTTCAAAAATCATTTCAAAATCATCCTACATCACTGCAGAAGCACCGACACAGTGTTTGCAAAGTGAACATGCAAAGAAGGTCAACAAAAAAGGTAAAACAGTGATATAGGATGATTTTGAAGTTGAGGGAGAACATGAGATGGGAGTTTTTCGACATACACTAACTGTCATGAACCGGAAAAAAACAGTCCAGGCAGAGTAAGACAAGACGAGTGTTTGGCATTAAAAAGTATATAAATTGTATTATTTTTATGAAAATAACCAGTCGTTTCGCTAGATAAGACCCTTCTTCCTCGGCTGGAATCGTTTACAGCCGCATTTGGGATCGTTTGAAGCCGCATTTAAACTGCATTTTGGAAGTTCAAACTCGGGGCACTCAGAAAAATCCTGAGATGTTTTCCTCAAAAAATGTGATTTCTTTACGACTGAAGAAAGAAAGACATGAACATCTTGGATGACAAGGGGGTGAGTCCATTATCTGTAAATTGTGGTTCTGGAAGTGAACTTCTCCTTTAATTCTGCTATGTGAGAATCAGATATTTATACAACAATAAACATAATATTATAACATGTATGCATGTGTAACTCCACTTTGCTATCAGCTTCTGTAACTTAAGGAAACGCATCATATGTGAGATTAATCAGATATTTATACAACATAAACAATATTGCAGCTTATTTATGTACAAAAAGACACAAATGCACTAGTGAACTAGTGAAGTTTGTTTGGTAACCAGAATGTGTAACTTCTGTTGTGGATGTGCTCTTCCCGTAACAACGCACTAAAACACAGCAAACAAAGATTGCATAATTCCTTATTTTACAGTAATGTTCTCATTAATTTATAACTTCGATTTAACTTCACTGCATTTTCCTTTTCGAAGTGATTCCAATAATATTTCAAGCAATTAAAAACCATCATAGTAAACAGGCCACATCTGAAGTGTCTGGAAATAATGCATTATTTATCAGCTTTAATATATTGGCCAATTTTTTTTATTGATTCGATAATGATAACAGAAAAAATGAACGTGTATATCGTGCATCCCTAGTTTTTATCAGCTGTTTGGACTCTCATTCTGACGGCACCCATTCACATTCATTGGTGAGCAAGTGATGGAATGACACTTCTACAAATCTGATGAAGAAACAAACTCATCCTACTCTTGTTTGGCCTGACGCGTGCGTAAATCTTCAGTAAAATTTAAGTGACATCAATGGGAAAAAAATAACATGCACATTTTGGTCGATGCTTTCTTTAAACGTTTCTTTCCTCCTTTAAAGTGGCTGTGAACTATATAAACTGCTGATAGAGCATCACTCGGCCATACAAGGTTGTGTTGAGCGTTTGGGCAGATCTGTTGGCTCCTCCGAATCAGATCTGTTGTTTCACCATCCTTTTAAGGGCCGTTTTTTTGGCCGACAGCTTTGCGTTTAGCAGCAGAGCGTCGATTGACCTGCCGTTGGCCTCGGTGCTTCTGCCAGCTGCAGTTATTCCAGCTCTGAATTACATCTCTTTGATATTTATTAGAGCCCGCAGCTGATGTTAAGCCGCGGCCTATCGAAGTGCAAATGGACTTGCGAAATAAGCATGATAATATGTTCTCGAGCACATTTCCTGCATCGCATCTCCTTAAAAACACACTCGCACACACACTTTGATGATTAAAGCCAAGAACTTCAAAGTGCTGCGATCGGGAGGATTAAAACCTTTTCTTATGATTCATTTGTGTGTGTGCTGCCACCTTTTATTAATCAACAAGCTGAATGGATGGTTCATTGATAAAGACTTACTCCTTTAGTTTGTTCTCAGTAATGAGAAAACAGATATGCATCTATAGACACACACGATTTTTTTAATGTGGTTTGTACATTTCAGTTTGCAGTCAACATGTTCAGGACGTTACCGCCGTCATCCAACCCGACCGGCGCCGAGTTTGACCCAGAGGAGGATGAACCCACGTTAGAGGCGGCCTGGCCACACCTGCAGGTGAACAGCTGTGCATTTATATGATATTGAGGCTTTTATTCAGCAAGGACGCATTAAATTAATCAAAAGTGACATTAAAGACATTTATAATATTACAAAAGATTTCTATTTCAAGTATATGCTGTTCTTCTGAACTATTCTATTCTAAAATGTATCACTGTTTTCACATTGATAATAATCAAGAAAAAAAAGTTTAAGCAGCAAATCAGCATATTAGAATGATTTCTGAAGGATCATGTGACACTGAAGACTGGAGTAATGATGCTGAAAATTCAGATTTGATCACAGAAATAAATTACAGTTTAACAGATATTCACATAGAGAATGACTGATTGAAATGACAAAACTATTTCACAATTTTTACTGCATTTTTGAAACTTCTTTGAGACTTCAAAAACCTCAAGCTTTTGAATGGCATATATGTGTGTGTGTGTGTGTGTATAAAAGGCATAAATGTGTAGTAGTAGTAATATTCATTATAATTATTAATAAAATATCATTTCCATATAAAACGTGTGCTTTGGATGAAAGTGGACACTAAATGACTACTAATTTGCTTTTAAACATGTTGTCAAATACATATTTTTCTTTCCACAGCTCGTCTATGAATTTTTCCTGCGGTTTTTAGAGTCACCAGACTTTCAACCAAACATAGCCAAGAAATACATCGACCAGAAGTTTGTGATGCAGGTGTGTTGAAATATGTGCTCAGGTGTAGTTTGTTCTGGGTGGTTGTGTTGAAATATGTGTCTGTTTTCAAGAATCACTTTGCACTGGAAAAAATCATTACAATTAATTCATCAAGTCGTCGTCGTCTTCTGAGCCAAAACGTAGTCAGTATCTCCTCTTAGAGCTTCAAGCTACAACAACCAAACTCGGGTCAGACCTTTAGATTGGTTTGAAGTTAGTTGCTGTGTCTTTTCTAACTGATCCGACTTACGGTTTTCGAAAACCAGACTATCAAAACCACCTAAAATCCCATAGACTTTCATTGTGGGGGTGGAAACTTTTACACAAGGAGACCTTTGGTACATCTAAACTGTTTATTGCTACAGCAAAGCTTAATAACTCACTACTAAAAAAACAGCAAAACCAGCCTAAGCT